>ML785413.1:192461-294592 GCA_009831015.1 Picea engelmannii
TTACTTTTTTTGAAAAAGTTCATGCTAAAAATTGTAAAGTGCATTTCACTTCAAGTATAAAAGTGAATCACTATAAGTAGCTTTATATTTTATTTTAGAGTTATTTATTTTGCATGCAACTTTTCTGTTATAAGGTAACTTCAATGTAAAAGTGATCCCCACTTCTCTTTATAAACATGGGTCACTTCATAAAGTAGCTTACACTATCACGTGGTTATTTGGTTATCGTTTATGCCTTTTTTTAAAAGGGCATAACTCTCACATCGGAAGTCCGTTTTCAGTGCCATTTTTTTTAAAACCGCATAACTTTTCGAGATATTTACATCCAGATCATTAGTTTTAGTTTTTAAAACCACATTATCTGCATATTTAATATGGATTCTACAAGTAATGTATTGTTTACCAGCAACAACTACTTCCAATGGAAATCCCATATGGAAGATTTATTAAGAAGTAAAGACCTGTACCGGATTACCTTGGGAAAGGAAACGACACCCACTGATGATGATAAGAAAGACAAATGGGATAATAGGAATGACGAAGCACGTGGACTAATCAGAATGTCCATCTCTCCTAATTTAAGGTACCACCTTCAAGGAATTGATGACCCCGAAGAAGCTTGGAACACAATTGAATCTGTGTTTGGTAAACTCAATATCATTCGAGCACAACAGTTAGAAAATCAAATACTAACCTTGAGTCCAAGTGATTTTTCTTTCCTTGGAGACTATCTATCTAAGTTTAAAACACTCAGAATTTTATGTGAAGAATGTAAGATAAAAATGGAGGAAGAGCATTGCATATATCTTATTCTTTCTAAGCTAGGTATTGCATGTTATGTGTGTGTATCTACCTTTTATGCCATGAAATAGGCTCTAGGGAAAGCTTATGTAAAACCCACTCTTGATTCCTTTTGTGATTCTTTGATTAGAGAGGAAGATAAGCTTGTACAACTTGGAGTGATCAACATTGCAGGTACCTCCAACAAAGCCTTAGTTTCCCAACAGAAAGATAAACCCAAGTATCCCAAGAAGCAACATCCTCGCTACAACAACAAACAACCTAAGGGTCCCAAACCCGCTTAGACAGCTTCAGCTCCTAATGGTGACAAAGGAGAAAAATATAAAAGTAATAATACTAACAGACATTGCAACATTTGTGATAAAGATTGTCATGATGAGTCCAAATGTTTCAAGAAGATGGTAGCCTTAGAAGCAGTGATGAAGAAGCACAACATCAGTATTGATTCTTCTTCTTCTTCTTCTTCTCATGGACATGCACTTTCTGCTTCTGGTTTTTCTTTCAATACACTTTCTACTACTACTTCTTCTTCTAATGAGTGGCTTATTGATTCAGGAGCATGTTATCATATGGCTAAGGATAAAGCCATATTTTCTTCTCTAAATGAATGTAATACCAAGAAAATATTTGTTGGTGATGATAGATCTCTTAGTGTTGTAGGATTTGGAACAGTTCAGGTAGAAAATGGTCATTTCAATGATGTATTTTGTGTTCCAAATCTTTCTTGTAACCTTCTATTAGTATATCAAATCACTCATTCGGGTGAAGGTAAAACCGTTGATTTTTCACCTCACCAAGTTGTAATCAAGGATCTAAAAGATCCTAAGCATATTCTTGCAACTGGAATTGCTGATGATATTACCAGGTTGTACAAGTTTGACAACTTTGGGTCATCATCTTTTTCATCAGTTTTTGTTGCTCATAGCAATGACTTGAGAAAAATTTGGCATGAGTGGTTTGGTCATCTAAACTATCGCTCATTGCAACAACTATGTAATCAACAGATGGTGACTGGTCTTCCTCTTGTTTCATGCAGAGATGGTGTTTGTGCCAGTTGTGTTCTCAGCAAACATCATCGGGATAGTTTTGAAAAACGTGCCTCTTGGCACGCCTCGGGTCCTTTGTAGCTTGTTCACAGTGACTTGTGTGGTCCACTTTCTCCTCCTTCTTTTTCTCGATGCAAGTATTTCTTAACTTTCATTGATGACTTTTCCAGACGTACTTGGGTTTACTTATTAAAACTCAAGAGTGAAGTTTTTGACAAGTTTTTGGCCTACAAGGCCCTTGTAGAAAAGAAATTTGGACATCAAATTCAAAGGTTAAGAACAGATAATGGAGGCGAATATGTGAACAATAATTTTACAAGCTACTGCACTACACAGGGAATCCAAATGAAACACACTGTTCCATATACACCACAACAAAATGGTGTTGATGAGAGAAAGAACTACACATTAAGTCTAAAGTATTGGGTGGACGCCATCAACTGTGAAAATTACATAGTAAATCGCACTCCCACAAAGGATATTAAAAATATAACACTGGAAGAAGCTTGGACTAAAATTAAACCAGATGTAAGTCACTTTCGTGTATTTGGAAGTATACCATGGGCTCACATTCCTGATGAGAAAAGGAAAGCATTGCAGCCTAAAAGTGAGAAGTGTATATTTGTTGGTTATTCTAAAGATGTCAAAGGTTACAGACTTCTTCAATCACATTGTAATGAAATTATTCTTAGAAGAGATGTTAAATTTAATGAAAATCTCTTGGCTTGCGAGCCATCTTCAGCGATTGTGCCTTCTTCGGCCTGTGAGCCATCTTCGACATTTGTGCCTTCTTATGATCTGGTTTCTTCTTCAGATGATGACAGTGAGCATGAAAATCCACCTCTACCTGCTCACCCTCCTCCAGATGAGTCCTTTGAACCTGAACCAGCACCAACTGTGTCGCTTCCTAGATGGGTCCATTCAACACAAGAAGCAGCTGGTGATCTTGTCGGTGATCCTTCAGATCAATGTCGGACACGTTCACAGTTCTAGCGAGCCTCTTCTCTTTTGGCTCAATTTTCAGAAACTCATGATCTAGAGACATTTGCAGAAGCTTCAGGTCATCCAGATTGGGATACAGCAATGAATGAAGAGTATCATTCTTTAATAGAAAATGATACTTGGGATCTTGTACCTCTTCCAAAAGGAAGAAAACTTGTTAGATGAAAATGGGTCTACAGAACTAAGTATGCATCAGATGGAAGTGTTGAAAGACATAAGGCTCGGTTAGTTGCCAAAGGATTTTCCCAAGTTGAAGGAATTGACTATAATGAAACCTTTTCCTCTGTAGAAAAAATGAATTCCATCCGCCTTGTTCTTGCCCTTGCTGCCTCACATAAATGGGAGGTCCATCAGATGGATGTTAAATATGCCTTCTTGCATGGAGATTTTCAAGAAGAAATCTACATGGAACAACCTCCTTGCTATGTCCAGAATGACTCTAGCCTTGTTTGTCGCCTCAAGAAATCTCTTTATGGTCTCAAGCAAGCTCCCTGAGCTTGGTATGCCAAAATGGATAGCTTTATTATGGCCACTAGATTCTCTATATTCCCTTATGTTGATGACCTTATCATTACTAGTAGTGACTGAAAACTTTTAAACCATGTGAAAACTAGCCTTAAGAAGAAATTTGAAATGATAGACTTACGTTTTTTGCACTATTTCCTTGGCCTCCAAGTTTTGCAAACCAATGAAGGAATTTTTCTTTCCTAGTCTAAGTATGCTTGTGACCTTCTTCGTCACTTTCACATGGATGATTGTAAACCAACCCCTTCTCCCTTCCAGTCTAGAGTCAATATTTCTGCCACCTGTACTTCTCCTAAAGTTGATGCTACCCTATACCGTTAGTTAGTTGGTAGCCTCTTATACTTGAATCATACCCATCCTGGTATTTCCTTTGATGTTGGTCTTATTGCCTGATATATGCAAACACCCCATGAAAGCCATTGGAAAGAAGCTAAAAGGATACTTCGCTATGTTCGTGGTACATTTCAGTTCAGGATACATTACAGTTCAGGGGGGACTCCTTTATTGGTTGGTTTCACTGATTCATATTGGGTCAGTGACCTTGATGATCGGAAATCTAATGCAGTTTATGTTTTCAGCCTTGGTTCAGGACCTGTCACTTGGGCCTGTAAGAAACAACAGGCTATTTCACTTTCTTCAGCATAAGCAGAATACCGAGCAGAGGTAAATGCAAGTCAGGAAGCCCTGTGGCTTTGACAGATCCTTTCAGATTTTGTATTCCAGCACCAGCATCTGACCAGCCTTTGGTGTGACAATCAGAGTGCCATCAAGCTTGCCAAAGACCCATTTCAACATCAGTGTAGCAAAAACATCGAGCTACACATGAACTTCATCAGAAAGCTAATTCATGATCAAGTTATTGAAGTGCTCTTTTGCCCTACAAAAGATCAAGTTGCATAAATTTTCATAAAGTCTCTTACAGAAACAAAGTTTTGCAAACTTTGATCTATGTTAGGAGTTCAGGAAGTTGTCATTAAGGGGGGATAGGCTCTAATGCCTCCTTCCTTCTCCTATTGTGTCACTATTGTAAATCATTCAATCCTATCCCAAGTTGTTCTTAAGGGGGGATGTTAGGATATTTAGAGACTTAGGAGTTGGTTAAGATCTACTTGGTCTAATATGTTGTTAGGTAAAAGTGTGTTTCTTAGTGTGTTTCTTTAGTATGCATTAGTATGCATTTGTAGTTAGGAAATCCGATGGTCACGATATGTTCCCAACATAGAGTGATCCGACAGTTCATACTCTCCTCAATCTTAATGGCCATTGATCCATGGCTTAACACCCGATTGGTCCATGATCTCTATTTAAAGAGCATGAAGGGTCATTTGCCGATGATCGATTGTGAGAAACTCTCTTGTAAAATATCTCTGTAATCTTTTTCTTTGCAATAATAAACTGCTCCAAGTGGTCGGGTTGGTTGGGGCCGTGGATGTTTCCCCATAGGGGTTTTACCACGTGAAAACATCTGTGTGTTGATCTTTGATCTGGTTATGTGAGTGGTTACTGAAGGTGTTCGTCCTCTGATGGAATACTTGTGTTGTCGAACAAAATACCTACAATGCATGGTAAAGAAGTTGTCAAATGAAATCATAGACATGAAAAGAAGTGTAGGGGGAGGAAACCAAGGCTAGAGGCCCTATAAAACCTTTTTTAAAATAAATCCACCATTCAAAGTAATTGAACCTCCCCTAGCCAACTTAAACATTGATCTGGGAAATGTAGCATCTGACTCTTTCTGTACCTATCACCAAGAGAAACATTCTGAAAGAAACTTCCCACAATGGGTGCATGCCATGAATCTAATGGAAAACCAGTTTCTAAACGAGGTTTACCTTACCAAAACATCAAGCATCTCAGATATGAATATTGTTGATCAGGAAGAAGTTGATCCACCAGAAGAAAAAACCATGTTGATATGGGACCCTGACATACCAATGCCTTCCGATGATCTAGTTGAGGTTCAAGAACCAACTGCAGAGGTCTTGGTTGTGAAAACAAGAAGTAGGGGTCATCCTATCTCAAACGACCTCACTATGGTCCAAAATTATGGAGTAAATATGACTTCCAATCACCCTAAAGCACCTTTTTTCTCCCAAATAAATCCTATAAACATCCATACACGAGAATTTCCCAAGCTAGACTACAACATAGTAGACTATTTGAAAAAGTTGAAGGCAAATATATCGGTCATGGACATGTGTAGAATCCCTCAGCAGAAGGAATTTCTATTACAAGCCTTGAAGTCAATAGAAAACCCTACAACAATTCCTGATCAAGGAGAAAATACATCTCCCATAGATCTAAGAAATAAACCAATTGTAAACGCTTTCTCTGAGGATAATAAAGGAAATCCTTTTGTCCCACCATTCCTTCTGATATTTGAAATCTTCAACAGAAACCTCCATAACTATTTGGTTGACTTAGGAGCATCCTCTAATGTTATGTCATTGTCTATATGCAAGAAATTAAATGCATTCCCTCTCAAAAGTGATAAACATGTGATACAACTAGATAGAACCCAAGTGAATTTATGGGAGATCTCAAAGACATAATGATCAGAATGGCGACACACCCTAAATTTGTTCAGGTGATTGGCATCATCGTAGTAGATATCCCAGAAGTTTATGGATTTTTACTTAGCCGAAATTGGTCTGAGAAGTTAAATGGATACTTTAGTACAGACTAGGGTCACCTTTGGTTTCCATTAAAGGGACACACAAATATGATCAGGATCAATGGGGAAAGATATCTTAAATATACTGTCACTGACCTATAAACCCTCAATGAACCCTCCTCGTCAGAATTTCTCCCCCCTCTCATCTGATGTTCCTCCTACTCAAAACTCCGAAATGATTTTTCAATAAAAATTTCCAATGACAATGGAGGAAACCCTCTTCTATCAGGAACCGGTGTTAGAAGCCACAGAAAAGATAGGAGGAAATAAAGAAAGTGGTAGAAAAAAGGAAACTGATGGTTTTTGTTCAAAAATTTGGACCTTATACATTGACGGGTCTAAATCATAAGAAGGGGCAGGGGCAGGGGTAGGGGCAGGGGGTAGGGGTAGGGTGCATCCTCATTGATCTGAAAGGTAAATGAAATTTCGTGTTCTACAGACTAGAATTTGAATGCATTAACAACACCATCGATTATGAATCTCTAGTACAAGGGCTAAAAAAAGTCATAGAATTGAACGTTAAAGAATTGGAGGTTTTCGAAGATTCTAAAATCATCGCTAGACAAGTAAGGAACACTATACATTGCAAATCTCCCCACCTAAATAATTACCAACAGGAAGTGCATAGACTAATAGAAAATTTTGAAGCCTTCAACATTATAGCAATCCCCAAGACAAAGAACACTCTTGTTGATTCACTGGCCACCACTACCTCAAGGCCTAGAAGACTATGAATCCTCTTGGTTCACTATGGAGATACTCTACAAACCATCGATGCCCAACAATATTTCTAAATGGAATGTATTTGAAGGAGATGAACAGATAATAAACTTTTTTACCAATAAGGATAATTTAAAGACTTGGCTATTGACGATGAAGTATTTCAGGAGCAATTAGTAGAAACTGATCCTCATACAGATCAACCGACTGACACACCAAGGTATCACACAATACCGAAATGGGTAGCCAATTTAGAAAAAAAAAATGACTTAAGGGAAATATTCAAAGTGTCAACGAACACAAAGACAGAGAGTTCTTTTCCCACGTACGAAACTATAAATCTAGGAACCCCGAAAAACCCCAAGAATATAAATCTCGGCAAGACAGTATCTAAAGAGGAAAGGAAGTCCTATATAAAACTTTTCAAACAATATCAAGATGTATTTGCATGGTCCTACTGAGATATGAAAACATATGATACTCGTTTCATTCAACACACAATATCGTTAAAGCCCGGATTGAAACCCTTCCAACAGAAGCTATGGAAGTACCACCCATCCCTAGAGCCTCTCATGTGTCAGGAGTTAAAGAAATTACTAGATGCCAATATTATCTTCCAGACACTTGTTAGGACCCTATAATATACCTTTTTGCTCATACTTTTTGCTATCATTACATCCTTTTCCCACTCATATTTAAGCTTGCATTATCACCTTAATCTATTTTTCCAAAGGTATATAACGTTTCTTCTCTTTGTTATATCTTTAACTTGTTTTACATGTAATTTTACATTACTTTCATACTTATCCATTAATCATAAATATATAGTTGCTAAAATAGTTTGAAGACTGCAGTTAATATATCGTTGTTGTTTGAAGACTACGTTGCTGAAACAGTTAAACAGTACGCAAATCCCATTGTTGAAACATTCTGTGATTTGCGATGCTGAAACAATATTTCACATACAACAGTAACAAAAAAGATAATTAAAGGAGTTGTTACACTGGCTGCAATAGTTGTACCTCAAATCCAACACCATTACAACAACTGTAACGACATTTTTCTACGGAAGATCAAAATATCATATTCCAGCATAGAAGATTAGATCAGACTAAGAATAGGATTTGTACGTACACATGTAATATTATGCTTAATTGTATTAAGAAGATTCTCCTCTTTAAATAGAGGGGAAATCAACATTAGAAGGGGGATTATGGAAGGCTTAGCTAGAAGGGAATTACAGAGAAGGAGCATGTTCACTTTTGATATTGTAACTTGTTACATTGGACAGATGAATAAAAGATCATTTTGAGCATTTCTTCTTAGTTCCCTTTCATTTCTGGGGAATCTTGTGATAAGGAGAGGGCCCACCTTCTTCACAAGATTCACCCATTAGTTTCTATAGTGTGTTAAGTATTGTTTTTATTCATGCCTTGTTAAAACTCTGTTTTGCTGAAACTTTGTTTCAACTGATTGTTGCATCGTTTTCATACAATTCATTCCTAGGTAATTGTTGATCATTTTGATTAGTAATTATGTTTGCAGAATGAGTTTATGAAAGTGTGATAGTCAGAGACAGGTGTTGAAGATTCCTACTTTGGGGAATAGGGTCCTATTCTCTTTTACATAATAGTTAGTCTTCTTTGTAGTATGTTGAGAGGTTCCTTTTTCCTAGGTTGTTGTTTCTTAATGTAATCCAGGATTCTTCTAATAATTATTTTTCTTTTACTGTAATTCAAAGTAGAACTTCAGTCTGTTCAAAGCAAGGTGTGATTAGTGTAACTTTTACTACAACTTTGGATTGCTTTTGAGATTGAGCATATATAGTGTGTGATTGCCTTTGCAATAAACAAACTTCCCTGGGTTGACAATTTATGTAACACTTGATTGTTTTAATTAATAAACAATTATAGTGACCAACATTTTGGCATCGTTGTCGGGGAAGGCAATTATAGATTTCAAAAGAATTTGTGTTCTTTCATATGTACAGATTGCATGAGAGGATGCAGAGCCCCCAAGGAAACTGACCCTACAGGTGGCAGGGGAAAAGGAAGGGGAGGAAGAAAGACTTTTATCGAAAATATTATATCAAAATTTGAATCTTTTGTTCCTCAATGACCAAGATCTCGAAAACCAAAGCCTCAACCTTCCTTTCAAGTGAACTTTGAAACGGATACAGTTGAGAAACCAACAGACAACATTGAGGATTGAGCATGTGCAGTAGGGGAACAAACAGAAGAAACCATGGATGGGTATAATGAAGAATTGCACCATGAAGAACAGGTAGGTCCTGAAGGAGAGGTAAACGATGAAAACTCTTTTTCTACCTTAGTATTTCCTATTGGTTATCTTCCTAGAGGAGTAGCTCCTATGAATAATATTCCACTTTCATCTTTACCTAACTTTCATGGTTTATGTTCTGAAGATCCTGATGAATTCCTTTTCGAGTTTGATATATTATACAAAAGTTATGATTACATTACCAATGCTCAAAAATTAAAGCTATTTCCAGCAACATTAAAGGGAAATGCATTAAGATGGTTCATGAGCCTTGGAGGTCATGTAATCACAACATGGGATCAGATGAAACATAAATTTCTGCACAAATATCAAGACTATTTCTGAACAAGAGAAAAAAGAGAGGAACTATTAAAGATGATACGGAAAGAGGATGAAAATCTAGAGGACTTTGTGGAAAGGCTACAGTATAATCTACAAAGATTCAATCACCCCGATGTAAGTAAAGATATTATTAAAACAATATTATTAAAAGGAGTAAGGGATAATTGTCTTGATATGTTGAATATTCTTGGTAAAGGGGACATATCTAAAGAATCATATGATGAAATTGTTAACCTCTGTAAAATATGTTCAAGAGGAGCTGCAAGGAATAGATCAAATAACGGGGATACCACATTTTCAAGAGTTCAAAAATCAGCCAGTGGAGGAGCAACAAGAGCCGAAATAGGTAATTTACTTGAGGATTTTAAAACTAAAATGTTAAGTTCTTTTGCTTCACAAATTGACACCTTGCAGATTAAAAAGAAACAAGCTGAAGCAGAAGCGGCTTTGTCCATCTTTTGTTCTAAATGTAGAGAAAAGCACCCACTAAGGGAATGCCCATTGGACAAAATGCCAATTTGCACCCTTTGTGATAAGGATCATGAAACTCAACAATGCCCTTCTTTACCAGGAATCAAAGTAGCATTACAACCAACTGATGAAGAAGTTGAAGCTGTCTATCTGTTGACACAGAGAAGGAAATGGCAACTGCAGGCACAAGGTATGAATCCTAATATGCCATTAACATCTTCTAATCATTGGAATAATTATCCTTCTTTTAGTCAAGCAAATTACCCTCCCTTTAACCAAATGCAATACCCACCCTTCAATCAAATGAATTACCCACCCATGCAACAAACAAACCCTCCCTTTGTAGACCCAACAATATGGACACCTTGGCCTTCACAACAACAACCTTACCTTAACCAATGGAATCCAAATTGGAGAGGTCAACAACCCTCGTTTCCAAATCAATTTCCTCAATTTCAATCACAATTTCAGCAACCACTCCCTTTACCATCAGGTGCTCCACCGAATAATCAAATGATGCGGCCCCAAGTACCTATACAACCTAACCCTAACCCCAGTAATAAGTCTATGAAGTGTATTGATATTCAAAACTAGCCTATACTTTCTGTTTTCCCTGCACAATGCTATGATATTCATTTAGGATCTGGGAAAATAGTAGAACCTATTATTGATGATGTTACCTCTTCTGATTCTGATAAAGAAGAAATAAAAAAGCACAATTCATCTGAAGAGGTACAACCATTCTCTAATACTGTTGCTGAAACAATGAAACCACCATTCCCTGAGCATTTAGCTTTGACTAAAACTCCTGAGCCACCTTCTTTCAATCTTCTAGGGGAATTACAAAATCTCTATGTCAAAATTCCACTATTACAAGCACTAAGAGATGTACCAATTTATGCCAAAACTATGCGAGACATTTGAGTTAAGAAACCCGGTAGGAAAACTAAAGATCCCCTCACAGTTCATGTCATGGGTGATTTGTCTACACTAATGTCCGGTAAATCTCCTCCAGTTAAATATGGTGATCCCGGCCATCTGAATGTCACAGTGCAAATTGGAAAAACAATAATTCCTTGAGTTCTGGTAGACTTAGGCATTGCTATCAATATTATGACTCTTGAAACTTCACAATTGTTACAACTGAAGAATGAAATCAGAGATACCCCAACCATTCTAGAATTAGTTGACCATTCTACAATCAAACTGGAAGGAGTTATTGAAGACCTAATCATCTCAGTTGAGTCCTGGAATTATGTAGCTGACTTTGTGGTATTACAACCTAAAACAAAGGTGGGGGGTCATCCTCTAATTTTGGGTAGGCCTTGGCTAGCCATAGCAGATGCCTTTATCAGCTGTAGATCTAGTTCAATGACAATTTCTAATGGATATGAGACCAAACATCTTACTCTCTACCCTCATGCTACACCCTTGATTAATAATGACAGTTCCTTATGGGTGGACTATGATGATCAAACTACTCAACCTATCTTGACTATCAGACAAGATTTAAGCCTTAAAGATACCACTGAGGATGAAGTAATTAATAATTTTATTTGTGAACCCTCCTTTGTGACTCCAGAAACACATAATCAACTAGCTGCACTTTTGGAGTCAGATACCCAAGAAAATCTTAATTCTGAAGACCTACCTCAAACATCAGCTACCATCTCTTCTAAAAGTATACCAATAGAAATTGAACCTGGAAAAACACTAAATATAAACCCCAACTTGACAGTTGCTAATACATATCAATTAATGAAGTTACTTCTTGAACATAAGGAAGCATTCGCATGGGACTATATAGATATGAAGGGAATCTCTCCTGAATTATGTACTCATCATATCTATATCAATGAAGATTGTTGACCGATCTGTCAATATCAATGACGAATGAACTGTAATTTAAGAGAAATTCTTAAAGAGGAACTTCAAGAATTGCTTAATGCAGGGTTTATATATCATATATCTGACAGTGAATGGGTTTTCCCATTGGTAATAGTTCCTAATAAAAATGGGAAATGGAGAGTGTGCGTAGATTATAGAGCCTTAGATAAAGCCACTCAAAAAGATCACTTTCCGTTACCATTCATTGATTAGGTGTTAGATAGTTTGTTAGGGACGAAATTCTTCTCTTTCTTAGATGGTTTCAGTGGGTATAACCAGATCAAAATTGCACCCCAAGACCAAGATAAGACCACTTTTACTAGCCCCTGGAGAACTTTTTCTTATAGAGTCCTCCCATTTGGACTATGTAATGCACCAACAACCTTTCAAAGAGTAGTTATATGAATCTTTTATGATATGATTAATGACTCTATGGAAATTTTTATGGATGATTTTACCCCTTATGGTGTCTCTTTTGAGGAAGCACTACAAAATTTGAGAAAGTACTTAACCGATGTATACAAGCCCACCTCTCCTTAAGCACCGAAAAATGTCATATGATGATGAGTGAAGGAGTGGTACTTGGACATTTTATTTCATCTCAAGGAATTCAGGTAGATCCATCCAAGATACAAGTCATTGAGAACATTCCTATTCCTAAAACCCAAACAGATGTGAGAAGTTTCTTAGGACATGCTGGATACTATAGAAGATTCATCAAAAAAAATTCCAAAATAGCTTCTCCTAAACTCTGCATGGGTAGCAAATCTGGTTCCTGTGAGGAAAAAGTTTGGGGAGATCCTCCTATGTGTAGATTTCATAAACCTCAGCAACACTTAAGAAGAGGACAACTACCCAATGCCACCGATGGAGAAACTCTTGTATACCATGTTTGGTTCTAAGATTTTCTCCTTGCTGGACGGTTTTTCAGGTTACAACCAAGTGCTAGTTTTAGAGGAAGACCATTTGAAAACTACCTTCCAAACCAAGTGGGGAACCTTTACTTATAAACACATGCCCTTTTGGTTAATCAATGCAAGGGAAACCTTCCAAAGTGCCATGGATGTAGCATTTCGGGGACTAATCAACAAATGTGTAGTAGTTTATTTGGACGATGTGACTGTGTATTCGAAGAACGGAGAAGATCAACTCCAATGCTTAACCCAGATTTTCGAAAGGTGTAGGAAATACAGTATATTATTAAACCCTAAGAAAACCATCTTTGGTGTCGAGGAAGGTAAACTAATAGGTCATACTATATCTCAAGCAGGAATTCGCATAGACCCAGATCAAATTAGGGCTATAACTCAGCTTCCATTACCCCAAAACAGAAAGGCTATTCAATACTTCTTTGGGAAAATCTTTTTTGTAAGAAACTTCACTCCTGATTTCACTGAAACTATCAAACCGTTACAAAATATGATCCGAAAAGATGTTGAATTTAAGTGGGATGATGAACGAAAGAGTTCTTTCAGAAATATTAAGACCGCAATATCTCAAGTTCTAGTGTTATGAAGTCTCGACTTTAACAGATATTTTTTTATTATTTTGATTAGCAATTATGTTTGCAGAATGAGTTTATGAAACTGTGATAGTCAGAGACAGGTGCTAAATATTCCTACTTTGGGGAATAGGGTCATGTTCTCTGTTATATAATATTTAGTCTTCTTTGCAGTATGTTGAAAGGTTCATTTTCCCTAGGTTGTTGTTTCTTAATGTAATCCAGGATTCTTCTGATAATTATTTTGCTTTTACTGTAATTCAAAGTAGAACTTCAGTCTGTTGAAAGAAAGGTGTGATTAGTGTAACTTTTACTACAACTTTGGATTACTTTTGAGATTGAGCATATACAGTGTGTGATTGCCTTTGAAATAAACAGACTTCCCTGGGTTGACAATTTATGTAACACTTGATTGTTTTAATTAATAAACAATTATAGTGACCAACATTTTGGCATCGTTGTCGGGGAAGGTAATTATAGATTTCAAAATCATTTATGTTCTTTCATATGTATATATTGTATGAGAGGACATAGAGCCACCAAGAAAACTGAACCTACAGGTGGCAGGGGGAGAGGAAGGGGAGGAAGAAAGACTTTTATCGACAAGATTATATCAAAATCTGAATCTTTTGTTCCTCAACGAACAAGCTCTCGAAAACCAAAGCCTCAACCATCCTTTCAAGTGAAATTTGAAACAGAGACAGTTGAGAAACCAACAGACAACATTGAGGATCAAGCAAGTGAAGTAGGGGAACAAACAAAAGAAACTGTGGATGGGTATAATGAAGAATTGCACCATGGAGAACAGGTAGGTCCTGAAGGAGAGGTAAACGATGAAAACTCTTTTTCTACCTTAGGATTTCCTATTGGTGATCATCCTAGAGGAGTAGCTCCTATGAAGAATATTCCACTTTCAACTTTACCTAACTTTCATGGTTTATCTTCTAAAGATCCTGATGAATTCCTTTTCAAGTTTGATATATTGTGCAGAAGTTATGATTACATTACCAATGCTCAAAAATTAAAGCTATTTCCAAAAACATTAAAAGGAAATGCATTAAGATGGTTCATGAGTCTTGGAGGTCATGTAATTACAACATGGTATCAAATGAAACAGAAATTTTTGCACAAATATCAAGACTATTGTCGAACAAGAGAAAAAAGAGAGAAACTATTCAAGATGATACAGAAAGAGGATGAAAATATCGAGGACTTTGTGGAAAGGATGCAGTATAATCTACAAAGATCCAGTCACCCCGATGTAAGTAAAGATTCTTAAAACAATATTATTAAAAAGAGTAAGGGATAACTGTCTAGATATGCTGAATATGCTTGGTAAAGGGGACATATCTAAAGAATGATATGATGAAATTGTTAACCTCTATAAAAGATGTTCAAGAGGAGCTACAAGGAATAGATCAAACAACAGGGATACCACATTTTCAAGAGTTCAAAAATCAGCCAGTGGAGGAGCAACAAGAGCCGAAATAGGTAATTTACTTGAGGATTTTAAAACTAAAATGTTAAGTTCTTTTGCTTCACAAATTGACACCTTGCAGATTAAAAAGAAACAAGCTGAAGCAGAAGCGGCTCTGTCCATATTTTGTTCCAAATGTAGAGAAAAGAACCCACTAAGGGAATTCCCATTGGACAAAATGCCAATTTGCACTCTTTGTGATAAGGATCATGAAACTCAACAATGCCCTTCTTTACCAGGAATCAAAGTGGCATTACAACCAACCGATGAAGAAGATGAAGTTGTCTATCTGTTGACACAGAGAAGGTAATGGCAACCGCAGGGACAAGGTATGAATTCTAATATGCCATTTACATATTCTAATCATTGGAATAATTATCCTTCTTTTAGTCAAGAAAATTACCCTCCCTTTAACCAAATGCAATACCCACCCTTCAATCAAATGAATTACCCACCCATGCAAAAAACAAACCCTCCCTTTGTAGACCCAACAATATGGACACCTTGGCCTTCACAACAACAACATTACCTTAACCAATGGAATCCAAATTGGAGAGGTCAACAAGCCCCGTTTCCAAATCAATTTCCTCAATTTCAATCACAATTTCAGCAACCACTCCCTTTACCATCAGGTGATCCACTGAATAATCAAATGATGCGGCCCCAACTACCTGTACAACCTAACCCTAACCCCAATAATAAGGCTGTGCAGTGTATTGATACTCAAAACCAACCTATACTTTTTGTTTTCCCTGCACAATGCAATGATATTCATTTATGATCTGGGAAAATAGTAGAACCTATCATTGATGATGTTACCTCTTATGATTCCGATAAAGAAGAAATAAAAAAGCACGATTCACCTGAAGAGGTACAACCATCCTCTAATATTGTTGCTAAAACAGTGGAACCACCATTCCCTAAGCGTTTAGCTTTGACTAAAACTCCTGAGCCACCTGCTTTCAAGCTTCTAGGGGAATTACAAAATCTCTATGTCAAAATTCCACTATTACAAGCACTAAGAGATGTACCAATTTATGCCAAAACTATGCGAGACATTTGTGTTAAGAAACCCGGTAGGAAAACTAAAGATCCCCTCACAGTTCATGTCATGGGTGATTTGTCTACACTAATGTCGGGTAAAGCTCCTCCATTTAAATATGGTGATCCCGACCATCCTATTGTCATAGTGAAAATTGGAAAAACAATAATTCCTCGAGTTCTGGTAGACTTAGGTGTTGCTATCAATATTATGACTCTTGAAACTTCACAACTGTTACAACTGAAGAATGAAATCAGAGATACCCCAACCATTCTAGAATTAGATAACCGTTCTACAATCAAAATGGAAGGGTTTATTGAAGACCTAATCATCTCAGTTGAGTCCTAGAATTATCCAGCTAACTTTGTGGTATTACAACCTAAAACAAAGTTTGGGGGTCATCCTCTAATTTTGGGTAGGCCTTGGCTAGCCACAACAGATGCCTTTATCAGCTACAGGTCTGGTTCAATGACAATTTCCAATGGATATGAGACCAAACAACTTACTCTCTACCCTCACTCTACACCCTTGGTTAATAATGACAATTCCTTATGGGTGGACTATGATGATCAAACTACTCAACCTATCTTGACTATCGAACAAGCTTTAAGCCTTAAATATGCCACTGAGGATGAAGTAATTAATAATTTTATTTGTGAACCCTCCTCTGTGACTCCAGAAACACATAATCAACTAGCTACACTTTTGGAGTCAGATACCCAGGAAAAGCTTAATTCTGAAGACCTACCTCAAACATCAACTACCATCTCTTCTAAAAGTATACTAGTAGAAATTGAACCTGGCAAAACACTAAATATAAGCCCCAACTTGGCAGCTGTTGAAACACAGCAATTAATGAAGTTACTTCTTGAACATAAGGAAGCATTCGCATGGGACTATACAGATATGAAGGGAATCTCTCCTGAATTATGTACTCATCGTATATATATCAAGGAAGATTGTTGACCGATCTGTCAATCTCAACGACGAATGAACCGTAATTTAAGAGAAATTCTTAAAGAGGAGCTTCAAAAATTGCTTAATGCAGGGTTTATATATCCTATATCTGACAGTGAATGGGTTTCCCTGTTGGTAATAGTTCCTAAGAAAAAGGGGAAATGGAGAGTGTGTGTAGATTATAGATCCTTAAATAAAGCCACTCAAAAAGATCACTTTCCGTTACCATTCATTGATCAGGTGTTAGATAGTTTGTCAGGGAAGAAATTCTTCTCTTTCTTAGATGGTTTCAGTGGGTATAACCAGATCAAAATTGCACCCCAAGATCAAGATAAGACCACTTTTACTAGCCCCTGGGGAACTTTTTCTTATAGAGTCCTCCCATTTGGACTATGTAATGCACCAACAACCTTTCAAAGAGCAATTATAGGAATCTTTTCTGATATGATTAATGACTCTATGGAAATTTTTATGGATGATTTTAACCCTTATGGTGTCTCTTTTGAGGAAGCACTACAAAATATTGAGAAAGTAATTAACTAATGTATACAAGCCCACCTCTCCTTAAGCACCAAAAAATGTCATATGATGATGAGTGGAGTGGTACTTTGACATTTTATTTCATCTCAAGGAATTCAGGTAGATCCATCCAAGATACAAGTCATTGAGAACCTTCCTATTCCCAAAACCCAAACAGATGTGAGAAGTTTCTTAGGACATGCTAGATACTATAGAAGATTCATCAATTTGTTTCCAAAATAGCTTCTCCTAAACTCTGCATGGGTAGAAAATATGGTTCCTGTGAGGAAAAAGTTTGGGGAGATCCTCCTATGTGTAGATTTCATAAACCTCAACAAAACTTCAAAAAAGGACAACTACCCAATCCCACCAATGGAGAAACTCTTGCAGACCATGTTTGGTTCTGAGATTTTCTCCTTGCTGATTGATTTTTTGGGTTACAACCAAGCGCTAGTTTTAGAGGAAGACCATTTGAAAACTACCTTCCAAACCAAGTGGGGAACCTTTTCTTATAAACGCATGCCCTTTTGGTTAATCAATGCAGGGGAAACCTTCCAAAGCACCATGGACGTAGCATTTCGGGGACTAATCAACAAATGTGTAGTAGTTTATTTGGACGATGTGACTGTGTATTCGAAGAATGAAGAAGATCAAATCCAATGATTAACCCAGATTTTCGAAAGGTGTAGGAAATACAGTATATTTTTAAACCCTAAGAAAACCATCTTTGGTGTCGAGGAAGGTAAACTAATAGGTCATATTATATCTCAAGCAGGAATTCGCATAGACCCAGATCAAATTAGGGATATAACTCAACTTCCATTACCCCAAAACAAAAAGGCTATGCAATACTTCTTTGGGAAAATCATTTTTGTAAGAAACTTCACTCCTGATTTCGTTGAAATTATCAAACCATTACAAAATATGATCCGAAAAGATGTTGAATTTAAGTGGGATGATGAACAAAAGAGTTCTTTCATAAATATTAAGACCGCAATATCTCAAGCTCTAGTGTTGTGAAGTCCTGACTTTAGCAGAGATTTCTTCCTCTAGACTTTTTCCTCCGACAAATCGTTAGTTGTAGTATTGACTTAGAAGCATGATGAAAACAATGAGGCCCCGGTCTCATTTATGAGCACTAATCTCCAAGGGGACGAACTAAATTACCCTTCTATAGACAAGCAGGCTTATGTAGTGTACAAGGTAGTGAAACACTTCAAATATTACATCCTAAAGAATCACACCAAAGTCATTGTGCCTCATCTCACAGTCATATCCATATTCACTCAACATGAGATGGGGGAAAGAAGAGAAAATTGGATGGCATTTCCCCAAGAATTTGATATAGATATAAAACCTGCCAAATTGGTTAAAGGACAAGGATTATGTAAACTGGAAACCGAATCCAAGGACCAAGTAAATGAAGACCCCAGATGGGAGAATGAATTGACATTATGGTGTGGTGAAGCTTCATACGTCTCCCCAGGGCAGGATTCTTGGTATGAGAAACTAAATTATCTCCTGCATCATGGGACTTGCCCAGAAAACCTAAACCCCAAGGAAAGGAGAGCTCTTAGGTTAAAATCAGCACAATATTGCCTCATAAATGCAGTGTTCTTCCATGTTAATTATGATGGGGTAATTTTAATATGTCTCGAATGAGAAGATGCATACAATGTTATGAAGGAGTTCCATGATGGTCTTGCAGGTGGACATTTCGCAGGAAACACCACCACTCGGAAAATACTGGGAGCTGGCTATTATTGGCCTACTATGTTCAGGGATGCTCACACATACACTAGAAATTGTAAAACTTGTCAAATAAGCACAGGGAGGGAAAAGAGAGAAGTTGTCCCACTCCAAACTGTGGTCATATCCATGTCATTTGAGCAATGGGGGTTAGATATGATAGGAGAAATTACACCGAGTTCTTCAAAACAACATAGATACATGTTGACTTCCACAAACTATTTCATGAAATGGGAAGAGGCCATCCCTCTGACTCATGTAAATGAAAAGGTGGTGATCCAATTCATAGAGAAACAATTGATCACAAGGTTTGGTATGCCTTTCCTCCTTGTTTTTTATATCGTTGCTCACTTATCTTCCACCCTATTAACATATTTTTATTTAAACAAAGGAATCATAATCAGATACTCTGCAAACTACTATCAACAGGGGAATGGAGTAGCAGAATCAACCAATAAGAACCTAGTGATGATATTTAAGAAAATAGTCGCAGACAACCAAAGGAATTGGCACAGTTCACTACATAATTCCTTATGGGATGATAGAGTAACACCCAAGGAAGCTAGGGGAATTCCCCATACTTCTGGTATACAGACAGGAAGCAATTCTCCCGAATGGGCTATATCTTCCATATCTTCAGCTTGCTAAGGATTCTAGAGGACAACCCTCATCAGTTATACAACAAAGAATTGATACCCTCGTCATGATGGAAGAATAAAGGGAGAAAGAAAAGTAAAATTTCATATCTCATTAGCAGATAGTTAAAAGGTGGATTGATAAGAATAAGGCCAAAGAGAAGAATTTTGAAGTAGGAGACTTAGTCCTAAAATGGTACAAGGCAAATGAGTTGAAGGGAAAACATTCAAAGTTTCAGAATCTATGGCTCAAAACTTTTTCAGGTAGACGAGAAAATTGGGGTAGGCACGTATCGATTTCAAGATCTGAGGGGGGAACCTCACTCCCTCGCGGTGAATGGCCAAGCCCTAAAACAATATTTTCATTAAAAAAAAAAATGTGTGTTTTCATGATGTTTTGTTTTTAGGTAGGTTGATTGCAGAGTGCATTTCTATTTTTTGTTTTCTTTCTATAGTAATTATGCACTTTTGAAGTTTGTGTTTATCGAGACATTGGTTGACCTAAATTCATGTGATATGATGAACTTTGTTCCTGAATCATCACTTACATACAACACAAGAAGCATTGTGAGACCTGCGGTTGTTTTAAAGGAGTTTTCTATCTAACCTGTGCAGATGAAAAACCTTGGAAAAGTGATGAAGTGTATTCCTAGTGGTCTGGTAAAACCTGAAGGGAAAGGTGGTAAGCTGGAAAGGACTACATGTACATAAAAACAGAGCTAGCAAAAAAAATTCACCTTAACCATCTCATTTTGCAGATAACAGACATCCTCCTCTCCCACTCGCTCAGGGCATTATGCCAGAATAAAATTAATTACATCAAATGAGTGCACATTAGGAGAGGGTATGCAGATAACTCTGTTAGGTCTATGGATGCTTGCTGGCAGTGGAGAAAGGTATGTGATTTCCTGGTGACTCCATCGAGGCTATGGACGTTCATTGGCAGCCGAGAAACACCATAGAAAGTGAATGATGATAAAGAAAAGGCCTGGTTCCAGTTAATGCTTTACTCGACTCTTGTTAAAAAGAGAGTGAGTCAAGGTTAAGGGAAACAAAGGTGGAATAAAGTTTGAAACCCCACAGGCAGGCCCGGATGCACCAACCATGGAATTTCAAATGAAAGGATAAAAGAGGCTCTAATAAAAATGAGTTAATTTCTTAAACAACTTTTTCATCAGTTGAGCCTGAGGTAGGAACATAGATTTTTCTTTCTCCCAGTAAGTCTCCATTTTTTGAGAACTCAACACACCCTAAAAAATCCTTTATCATTTTTTTAATTTTTGGGTACCACTTGATCTTTTGCACTATCTGATTCGATTTCATTCTAGGAAATGTGTTTTCTTTGCTTAATTTCATGAATCTCATCACCTATTCAAGCGTGCTTGAACTTATGAAACCCCATGAATAAAAAATACATTAACACATGAATAAAGAATCAACAGCCAAACACTTCACCCAACGTGGTCAGGTTCAACACTGGAAGGAATTCAAAGGAAAAAAAGGAACCACTCGAAAAACCACAGCCATCAAGCACCAATATCCATCGACATCGGCAGAAGGAAGTTTTGGTTTTCATTAAGTTTTTCACACAAAGATATCGTCGACAATCGATTCCCAACGCGCTTTATTGGAATTGGGGAAAAACCAGAAGGATCAAAACAAACATTTTGAACACGATAAAAGTTACCCCCGGTCGTCGATCCCCAATGCATTTTCGGGATCAAGAATTTTTCAAGGGAGTCGATTCGAAAGCACTTTGATAGGTTTATCATCGATCGTCGATCCTAGACACATTTTTGGCATCAACAAGATAAGGTTTGTTTTAGAAAGAATAACTTAAGGAAAGTCTCGACTCCGATTAATACAAGTGAATTAAGTCATTGGTCTCCAATGCCATGTGTCTTTACCAGGTAAGAGGGTCGTACGTTCTAGTTCTATCCCTAGTCATTCTTGGTTCCCTAGGTTTGAGTCGCAGCTTCGAGTCATCTTTGTCGTTTCAACATTGTACGGTAAGATCGATCAACATCAAAGTTTTTTGCAGGAGGATATCAATGAAAATGTTCACAACACAACCCTGATCCCCGATCCACCCACTGAAAGAGTGACACAACGAGACATTTTAGCATTAGATACGATCAGATTTTGAGAATTTATGGAGCTAATTAATACCCAATATTGCATTAGTTGCTACCTCATGCGCCATTCAAAACAATCATTTAAAATCACTGATAGACCACATCACCACCTGCACCTCTGTCATCAACCCACGATGAATTTGAGTTCTAGAAATTTGGCAACAGAGTTATTGAAAATTCACTCATAAACTGAATTGAATGGCTAATGTGACACGGTAAGATATTTCCTGCTTAAAATATCTTGAGCCATTGTGAACGAAATCATTCTGCACGTAAGATAATTCCAGAGTGTCTGAAGGAGAAAGACGATCAAATCTAAGGATATATAAACCCCATGATTATGAAAATAACCAGGCTTTAACAAGCTTGAGAGGTATGTATTTGATTTTGTAAATTGACTGGCTATAATTTATATGTGTTTATCTAGTTTTTACACAGTCTTTGAAATTCTGCTTAAGTTGTAGGAACAATGCCGCAGAGAAATCCAACCACCAGATGCTCGTCGAGAGAACCAAAGCTAAAAGAACCATAGACAGGTGAAGGTTCTTCTCCAGGAACCATGAGGCAGTTGGAGTACGTCCCTAGGCCGGAGCATGTCGTCAAGAGAACAACAAAGAAATTTTTAATCTAGCCTCCGGCCTTTGGCAATACAAAGGCAAGCATCGGGTCCAAGATGGTGCTCCCATAGTGGGGGGATCTATTTAACATGATCAACCAAGAAAAATTCCAAGAATGTGTCCCACATAGTGATTCATATGTAAGGGCGCGCGACGACTAGGTGTTCCCGAACATCCGACAGTCATATCTACACATGGTGGCAAGTAGAAACCCCATTTTCCTCTGCATAGAGGTCATGAAGTGGCTCATCGACCACACAGAAACACATAAATGTTTAATCAACGATGACAATAGAGGGTGTGTCAGAGTTATCTTCTCGGTAGAAGTTCAAAAATATTACAAACTCAGAGACCTAGAGGAGCAGCTAAACACAGACTTCGTGGTGAAGTTCTACGAACACCACGACACCAGCCGAGTGATAGCCTCATTATGGAGGGAGTACAAGAATTTTACCAACGGGAGCACTGGCTAGTATGAGATGGTTAACTTGAGGGAGCCATACGCCTACTTGATGGCTCTCATCTTTCTGTTATATGGAGAGAAATATTGCCCAAAGTTTTCGGAGGCATGGATGCCTTTAGCATACACAGTTGCAATCATCGGGTGCAGAACAAGGGATTGTCTTCGACACTGGAGGCACATGCAAGGGGATTTATCCTAATGGAATAGGCACATAGATTAATCGATCAACTATAGAATGACCCAGACCTTGTAGAGATGACAAGGGTTCCTATCGACAACCCAATCGAACGCCAAGGAGGTCCAAGTGACCCAGAGCCTATACAAATTGAAGATATCACTGGGTTATACAACCCTGAAGTTTCAACGCCACAGGATAGGTCACCAGGGGAATTTTTGGCTCAACCCGATATAGCAGGGACATCAGGGAGAGAAAGTGAACCAAACCCCTTACATGACTTAATAAATATCTATGACGATCAAGAGAGTTTGAAGGTTTCCCTGGTGACTTCGGTATAGATCACAGAGGAAAAGGAACCCAAGAAAGCATCTTCCCCAACACCCAATGCCCAAATTCAAAGCCTTCCATAAAGTGACCAGGAGGTCGAAAGTGTCTTAGACACTGAGCTAATCAATGCACCGAGGACCCAAGTGGACAACCCGAAGGACAAGCTAGGGTCAGGTGAACAAGAAGAAGAAATTCCATGGTAGGAAGTTGCAACTCAACGACCGATTATCAAGTAAGTACCAAGCCTTCCCATGATCCATTTATTTTGGTTGGTACTTTGCCTCCTGATGAGAAACAACCAGAGGCCGAACATTCAGAACACACAGAAGAGGTTGAAGAACCCAACCTTGAACAGATTTACACCATCAAGAGCCTGGGAAACACACTTAGTTGGGGAGAGAAGAAAATCCCTGAACCCATGGATGAGGTCGCTGATATACAATCCATCACCTACGGCCTAAAGAGGAAATCCATCATGAAGAGAACCACCAAAAAGAGGAGGCTTACTCTGGAAATCTCCATCCTCATCACCACAGAGGAGAAATTAATCAGCACAGAGCATGCCAATATGTCTGAGCTTATCAACGCAGAGATGGAAATCACAGATTCCACCCTGGATAGAACGAGGAAGGATGACGATGAGATGGCCACTGTGATTAAGGAGTTGAATCATCTACGCAATTTGGATAAATATTATCAGGACTGCACACAGGCCATGGTGTTCTTAAGAAGCGAATTCCATGATGCCTACAGTAAATTTACGAATGAGTGGCACCTTTTCACTGCAGGGATAGTCTATTTCCAAGAAGACACCCTCATAGCATTGGCGACATGCAAGGATATCGAAATATGGTATGATAAAGCACACCAAGCAGTGGAAAGGATCGATTACATCAGCGCAGTTCAACAGGGCCGAGACGCTAAAGAGAACGACATTCTGGTACTAAGGGATAACAACATCAACGTAATAAATAAGGCAGTCGAATACAGGGTGAGAATGGCCAAAGAACCTCAATAGGAGATCCAAGATAAATAGGCTGAGTGTGAAAGAAGATGGACCAAGATCAATCGGGCGATAAGAGTCATCAACCTCCCAGAATTCGGCACACCCGAGGACTTTGTTGACTTGCATGACATAGTCAAACTACATGTCAAACAAGATGCATCATGGACTATGGAGATAGAAAAGGTGGAAAACATGGTGCCAGGTCAAGTAAAAATGTTCATGGAGCACTCGATCAAGGCTCAAACATTGTTACAACAATTAAGTGCTAGAGTAGTCAAGTACCAAGAACGGACAGTGCATATAAAGGAGATCCTTTCGAGCCTGATGGACCAACACAGATTCACGTATGCCAACACATGCGAGGATCTCTTCGTCAAATGTTCGGAGTATGAGAAGAGTCATCCACTCAAGTGATACCATTTGAGGACTCTTAAAGACTAAGAGATGAAAGAACCATGTGGCGATTTTTTGTTTTACTTAGCTTGCACTTTTGATAGTTATTTTTAGTTAATAATATGTTATAAATAAGAGGATCGACCTGTTAGAAGGGTCGATGGTTTTTGCAAAGACCCTCATTTTTGGATTTGTAAAGCACTATTTCGGAGCTACCTTAATTGAGAAGTCTTGTTTAGGACCAGAGACAAGTTTTTGGTTTTCATCAAAAGTGTGTGTGATTGGATCTGAAGAAGAATTATTTATGATTTTATCTCATGAATGGATATTCTAACAAGTAAGAGACTCTAAATATGTTGATAAGTTATCTAATTCAATATTTTTATAGTTCTTGTCTCTAATGATGAAAAGTAAATCATTTTTTTAATGTGTGATCAATGATTAGAGCTAAGGAAACTATTTTTTTTGCCATCATTTATTACATGTATGTTTTCTTCTAATAATTGTATCTCAGTCGGTGATTGGAACATCGACAGGTTAACATATTAGTACTAGGCTTGTCATATGTGTAAGAATCATTGTCTGCATGCTTGATCACGAGGGTTATCCCCAGCTCAGCCTTCTTCAGTAGTTAAACATTTGTCATTTGTTACCCAGCTGTTTTATACCAGCATTTATCTTGTATCGGTCCCACCTATAAGATAAAAAACAAAAAAGAGAACGTTCAAACTGAAGGAGGATCTTTCACAAGAATACATCATGTCAATCACTACGTAAATCCCATCAATTAATTGTTTGTATCACAAGATCTGGAGAACCATTCCACCATTGAACACTACAGAGTCTAATTGGACCTCGGTGGCGGGTTTGATTCCTACTGTTGAGTTAAAGGGATGTAGGACCCCTCAACAGATCCCTTCATCAGTTCTAGAATCAAAATTACTTAAGTTTCCTTCCTTTATTTTAATGTAGCAATTGATTCCAAACATATTGAATTGATTTATTAATGTTTGTTTGCCATGCCATAGCTCCTAAGGGGTTTTATTGTTGTTTACTCTTATGTGTGCTTTATTGAGAATGTTAATAGAATTTTGAACAACTTCTCCCAAAAAGGTTTTGGGTACTTCTGATTCATCAAGCATGGCTCTGGCCATTTCTTGAATCACTATGTTCATCCTTTCTAATACTCCATTCTGTTGAGGGGTTCTGGCAATCGCAAATTGTCTCTTGATCCCATTATTTTCACAATAATTTTTTATTTCATCAGATGTCAATTCTCCTCCTATGTCTGATCTTAGGCACTTTATTTTTAAATCCATTTCATTTTCTACCTGTGCTTTGAGTATTTTAATTTTTTCAAAAGCCTCAAATTTATGCTTCAACAATCCAACCCAAGTCATTCTGGTATAGTCATGAATCAACAAAATGAAATATATTTCACCTCAAGGTGATTGTGTACTAGTAGGGCCACAGAGATCTGTATAAATAATCTCAATATGTCGAGTGGTGGAGTGTTCTCTTGCCTTGAATTGAACTCTTGATTGCTTTCCAAACTGACATGACTTGTAGACAATATTCTCAAGTTTGGAAATTTTAGGCATATCTCTCAAAACATATTTTCTTCCTAGCTTAACACGATGATTAAAACCAAGATGACCTAGTCTTTTGTGTCAAATCCAACTCTCATCATTTTTACCAATGCAACATTTTTATTTTCCTTCTTCTAGAACACACACATTCCCTAAAGTTCTAATTTCCTTTACAATAATATTCCTTGTATTTGCATCCATTACTTTACATCCTTTTGAATGAAAGAGAACATTGTGTTCTTGGTCACACATTTGACTTACACTCAAAAATTTATGTTTTAGACCATCTACATGCAACACATTATGTGCTTTGGTCTTTCCCTTATTATCTTCATCTAGTACAACAATTCATTTTCCTATAATTTTGGTTGGAGAATTGTTTCCAAAAATAATATTACCACATTTTTCTTCAGTTAGGAACTCAAACTTACTCATGTATTTTATCATGTGCTTGGAGAAACCATTGTCAATATACCATTGATATTATTGACTTTTGGCATATAGAGCCTGTCCACAATTTTATTTGTTTTTATTTTTCTTCCTCCAAACCTTGGTAAAATCTTATTGTTTATCTTGCTTATAATTAGGTAGCATATTGCTTCTAAATTCACTTTCTCTATGTCCAAAATTATTTCACGTGTGGAACTCGAGGTCATTTAGTAGAGGGGAGAAGGAATTATTGAAGGAATTTTGAAACATAGCCATTCAAGGTTTATTGAATCTCATTCCTATATTTCTATTGTGTCTAAAAGTTTTGCAACTCATAGCCTTATGTCCAAAGTTTCCACAAGAGAAACAACATCCATAGAAAAAAATTGGATGCCTTGGAATGAAAAAATTACTTGTAGGAATCGGTCTTTGTCTTCCAACCTAATAAGATTCATGCACATATTGCTTTCTTGCTTCATATTTTTTTTCATAGTTGGGTTGATCCAATTATGACTGCTTCTTCTTTTCATATTTAGATTTGTTAGGCTAACTTTTGTTTCCCTTGAGAGCATTTGCATAACTTGTAGGGTTCTCACTAGTTGACATGTTGGTTCTTGATTCACCTTTGGAAATTTTTGGGCTTTCCTTATATCCTAGCCATGTCTTGTCATATGGTGATCTCTAATTATTGAGAATGTTATCTAGAGTTTCAGACCATTTTATGAATTTCATTTGAGTCTTGGATTTCTCTATATCCTTTCTTAAGGAAACTATTTATGCTTCTAGTTTGTCACATGTTAGAACACATATAAATTTCTGAGCTTTATTCTTTAAATAAATTATGTTTCCATTTAAAATAAAATAACGCGCACTTGATTCTTGTCATTGATGAAATATTCCATCAAATCAAATGATCCTAATATCTTAGAAGTTATGGAGCCTCCTACTCGTTAAAGAGTCAAATCTCTATAGAATACTTCAGAATTTCGGGTTTAAGAGTTTCGTGGTTCAGGCGTTTCAACATGCATTACTTCAAAAGTCCTGATACACGAAAAGAGTTCAAAAGATCCAAGTCACCACACACATATACCCCTTAATCTCTGACGTATCTTTCTGGAAATGACCTGTTGGATTTTTAAACGAAGTTAATTGACCAAATGAATTAAGTAATGGATACTTAAAAAGAAACTAAAATCCAATTAGAAAATCGAATAATAGTTTCACAATTTTGGAAATCGGGTCTTCACCATCTATCATATCACTAATATCCCGAAGCTCAAACTCCCGAAATGTCTTAAACGTTAAACTGAGTTAATTAAGGATTAAAAATGATTAACGATTAATTAATCACATTACGATTTCGTGTTTCGGGGATCCTGCCTCAAGCGACTTTCAATATCCCAAGATCCAAAACCCCAAAATATTTGAGGTTAAACATGATTATTTAAAAGGATTAAACATGATTAAAATTAATTAATCACATCGCAATTTCGTGTTTTGGAAATCACATCTTCAACTATTATAGGATATCCTGAGATCCAAAATTCTGAAATTTAATTAACGATAAGTGCAATTAACTAATACATTAATGAATATTATCTCGTGATTAATATTTCGTTGAATCATAATGCGGATAAATTCAAATTTCATCCATGATTTTCCTGATCATAAACCACCATACGTTAATGGCATTAATTATCGATCTATGGAAATCATTTTGAATAAGATCTTGGAACACTGCATAAATATTTTCCATTAAGGAAAGTAAATACATTGTCAGTGAAGGTATGTGTAAATTGATACTCTTAAGGTGAAAAATATATTGAAGTTTAAACTCTATTTGCGTTTTCGCAGAACAACAAGCTTAGCGAGACAATAAGTTTGTGTATTTTCTGTGATAGGTAACACAGTGTTGGGTTTACTACTATCATGACTCTGTGAAAAATGGTTAAAGGGACTGATGAAAGTTCGAGCAGGAACACAGATGTATTTTTCAACACTTCACCCAGAAGCATAGACACCATTAAATCTTGGACACAAGTATTCAATATTCTACAACATGAATTGGTCAACTGCCTAGACGATTCAAGTGATGAGGAGACGGGGACCCCAGCTACCAAATACAAATTTTTTGCCCAATTAGAGATACATAAGATAGCAACGAGGCCTAGCCTCCTTCCTTACAATGATATGATTGGTTGGGCACTGGAAAATGTCGATATCCCGACCAGGACCATCTTCAATTCACAAAAGGTCGTAGTTGGATCTTTCTGGCCAGAACATTTACAGGTAATGTACAAATTGTCTCCAACACCCAATTTCATTTACAATGTCGATTTCTTAATGGAATTTGACAAGAAGGAATGTGCCCAATATGGAAGAAGACTACTCGACTTAATTAAGGACTGGTGCTCTCACCCCGAGAAGTTCAGAGCTGACTCCCATGGCATATACACAGTTTCCTCGCTAGAGCCTCACATGATGTATGTAGAAATGATGATGTGTAGACTCTATGGAAGGGAAAACACAGCCCATTTCTCATTACCGTGGGTGCCTATTATGCAGACAGTAGTAGACGGGTATTCTTTTGATTGGGCCAAAATGTTGTCAAACAATTTGGTTAGAGAGATTACATAATATCAATCACTGAAATCCAAGGAACAACATGCCCCATTTTTCATGTCGGCTTACATCATGGACATCGTCTATTTTATGACACATTTTCCTCTGATGGGATGGAACTGTACTCTAGCTAGTGATGAGCCCATACATGTTTATCATTCGAAACTTTGGGAAGATAAAGCTAAATATTTCTTCTACGAAATCTGTAACTGGGTGGTGATGTCGATGCATACCTCTATATATGGTTTCCCACCTCCCAAGATTTCTTACAAAATAGTGGCTAATCTGGGCAAGATATATGGATGGCACATTGAAGAGCATTTCTCCTATATTAGGGTTTTCGGTTGTTCGGTTCCTCAACATGCTTTGCCTGAATGTTTACCAGATCGATTGGTGTTCCACAAAGTATCACATCAAATTGTGCATGGGGGAATTAGTAAGGAGCTGAAAGCAGTACAGAAAAGGGTATGGCCCTCCTTTCCCATGCAGATTGGTATGTTTTCTCTGTTGGATTTCGACCACTCGAAAGTAAAAGCCACGGCTCTGGGAGAAATCAAGTTGGTAAATATCAAATTCAAAAAGCACGATTCGCAAAAGGTCGTAGGTAATCACATGGCCCTCTACAATTTGAAAACATATGAACATGAAGATTCTCCTCAGGACGAAATATTCTGAGAAGCAAGGTCCTATTAGAAGGTCTTGAGTTGAGTTCAAGATCTGGCTCCAGATAGATTGGTCAATTTTTATAACTTCCAGAAGCATTGAAGAAATGGACTTCCCAAATTATTGAAGGAAGAAACCCCGACATCTCCAACTGCACAAAGAATTGAGACCCAAAGAGTTGAAACAGGGAGCTCCAATGGACATGATGCTCAAGAAAATCTAGAGAAAACCAAGGTTTCAATTCATGTGGATGACACCACGTTGACAAACCCAGTAGGTGATCAAGCTAAATCTTAGGCTAAAGCCTCAATAAAAAAGGGGGAAGAACAAACACCATTCACACCAGGCAAGTCAGCTATTGACACAGCTGGGAAACAATCATCCACCAAGATCAGAAGCCCCATTCAATCTATAACGTTGATAAATTCCAGTAGAGGGAACCCTAGAGCCGAAGTAGTATTCATAGAGGATCTACTGATGAGCCAGTTGTAGGAAAAAATAAATACTATATAACAGGGAGTCAGGAGCATGATGACTAAAGTATTTGAGCAAATTAGAGCCCAAGAGAGGCAGGAAATTCAATAGCTCAAGATTAGCCTTGATGAGATGCAGATAAATTCACAAGCAATCAAGGAATTGATAAAACAGTTGCAGGTGAAAATAATCCTAACCGAAAAAGCAGCAGTGGATATATCGGCTTTCTAGGCCCAAGATTTAGAGGTACATGAGAAGTTGGGATCATCCCAATGAATCCTTTTGAATAAAATAGAAGGCATTCAAGACTATTATCTATTGCCAGAATGCTCTTTAGATAATATTTTCATAAAAGAGAAGGAGGCCACTACAACTAGAGTGACATTCCAAGAGGTTGTTCTGTCATCAACAAAGGAGGAAGTTGCCAGGGACACTAGATTGTCCCTCTCAGAACAAACTCGAGGACATATAATACTTAAGAACTGGGAGGATAATATAGTTGAAAGTAAGAGATTGGTCAGGGAGGTAAAAAGAGCTTGTGAAGAATCATTCTATGCTCTTGACAAAGAGTCATTGTACGTGGGAAGAGACAATATCTCTGAGGCCCTGGCACATATTGATATGGAAAAACATCAATATGATTTCAAAGCAAGTATGGAAGAAGCCCAGGCTGAAATTTTACAATTGAAACAAGTTGACCTTACTCTGATGAATAAATGGATAGTCAACCCTAGCTTAAGACTACAGTCTCTATCTCTAGAATCTAGGAGGGTGGAAGATAAGTTGCCTCATATAGAAAGAAAGTTTTATACCTTTGAGGCAAATGATACCACGGAGCCCTACAAGCTAGTGGTGAAATTTGTGGGAAGATCCATTCAGTGCATCGAGCAAGGGAAAGTTGGCACATCTAGGAACAAATGATGCACATGTCATATTTAGATACCAACTATTTTATGAGCTGGAGTATGTGAAGAAGGAACGTTTCTGCCAGCAGAAAAAGAGACAGAAATTTGTAGATGAAACGTTTCATTTTTTAATTTGTAATATATAATGTTTTTTGAATTATGAGAATTCCAACCATCTAGGGTTGGGATCATTTTGTATAAATGCATGGTTCGAAGACTTAACGAAGGTTGCTTCTTGTTGTATTGTAACTAAGAAAAATCATCCTTTGGGAGTATTAATACAAGTGCAGACAGAGGTTCTAAATTTGTGCAGTTTGAGTTATGTGCTCCCGTTGTATTCCATAATTCTAGTTTTCTTTATGTTACTCCTTGATAAGTGAGTGGTTGCAACTTAGTAAAACATCTACTGTAATCATATTTTATTGGTTAAGGCACCTTCTAAAACATTCATTAAATTCCTAATGCCTGATGTTATTCTTTGAGACTTAAGTTTAATCTCAGGAACAACATCTTTTTGGCACCATTGTCGAAGACGAAGAAACGAAGTTATTTTTTCCTAGGAGAACGACATGGTAAGTTTCTCTCTTTGATAGTGAACGAAGATTGAATACTATAATAAGGCTAATTTTTATTTTTCACTTGGCGACTCCACTTTAGAAAAACTGGCATTCGGTAGAAAGAATACCAGGAAGAACCCAGACGACCAATAGACTACACCTGTATCTGATCCTAAAAAGCTAGTAAAACCAAGGGGATACCTCAACCAGACTGTTGCATCCACAAGTAAGGTTTATCAACCCAAAACTACACAATCTAATGCTAAGGGTCCACTTGAAAAATTAACTCTACAATACTATTCCACCCAAATCCATTTCGAAGAAACATCAACTGATAAACTCAAAACCGAAATCATAAGCCTCAAGTTAGTTTTACCCGAGATAAAATCTGAGACTGATTCGACTGACCCCTTTACTAGTAAAGGTAAAAGACATGTCTCAATACCTGCTCTTATTGATATCCCATCAGTCCCCGAAATAAAGGTTCCATCTCCCCAAAGATTTGAAGAATACATATTACACTCTGATTCAACTCTGGTTGGTTCTCCCGTTTATATATCCTGCAAATCAGAAGAACCTAGCCCTCACTTCCCTTCTCCCCCTTTTTCATATTTTCTATCTCCTAATGGTTCATTTCCAGAACCTCTTTCGATTCATCACGAGGTAGCCGAAAGTTCCCTACAAGTTTTTGAAAATACTCTCTATAATATCTGAGTTTCCTCCCCTAGATTATTGATGGTTGTGGTCGAAGGTAGTGTCGGAGGTGATGCTATAGGTGGCATAGGGGGAGGAAGACTTGGTGCTGGAGGTAGAGGAGGAGGTGGTCATGAACCACCCCCACCTCCTATAATTTTCTCCAAAATAGATGCTAGGTATGATCCTTTTTTCCTCCCGGTTCCCCTTCACGATTTACCCAAAAACTACATGAAAAACCTGCCAAAGTTCACAGGAGAAGGAGACTTAACCACCACAGAACACATAAATTTTTTCGACCAATTCACTGATATCCTTGGCATTGAACATGTTTATTCAAGGCTCTTAGTTCAAAATTTCAAAGGACAGGTTAGAATGTGGTTCTGAGGGCTTCCGGTAGGTTCCATATGAACATACGATGAGTTAGAAAATGCCTTCCTGAGACAATGGGGCGAGAGAAAAGATCACCTTTATTATTTAACTTAGTTCGGAGATCTAAGAAAGAAAAATTCGGAAATAGTTCTCGAATTCACTCAGATATTTAATAAATTATATAATAAAATTCCATCCAAGGTTAAACCTTACCAACCTGTAGCAAAAGTGACTTTCGCAGGGGCTTTTGATCCTAACTTTTCCCTACTATTGAGGGAAAGGAGATATACTGACCTCACAAGAATGCACGATGATGCTATAGAAATCGAATCAAATATGATTGCATCAGGAAAGTTAAAATCTAAAATTGAAAAAGGAAATAAAGAGACCAGACGATTCAGAGAACAAGCAGGACCCTCCAGATCTGGGAGGTCTACGGAAGATAAAATGGATGACATGGCTAAGATAATTAAAGAATTATCAAACAAAATCTCTAGAATGAAACTAGATCAAGCTAAACCTGGTCCATTCGCTAGAAAATAGTTCAAAAGGAATCCTAACCCCCAGATCCCGTAGAGACAAGTAAAAAACGAGGACCAAAAGATTAAAGTCCCTTTTAAAATAGAAAACTTCATGCAAAGCAATGACATGGAAGACTATGAGGGTTTAGATGAAGATATAAACAATCTTAGCGATGACGACCAAGAACCTCATCTAACTAGACAGGATTACGAAAGATATTTGGACCAAGAACCCCTATTTGGAAATGAGGAAAACATAAATAATCTTTGATATTTTGAATTCAAGGAATCGTCGACACTATAATGGCCGAACTGCAATAGAAGTATAATTTAAGGCCTAGAAATAAAAAAATTACAACTGATCCACCGAAAAATATCTTGTCACAAAACAAAATGACTGAGGCAACTCAACCATCCGCTGAAACACAAGCTACCAAAACAAATACAGCTAAAACGCAAGTTGCTAAAACGAAAACAATTGAAACGCAAATGGCTAAAACAAAGAGTGTTAAAACAAAATCAAAACAGACTAATAGGCTAGAAAGGAAAGAAACAGAGATCCCAACTAGAGAGGCTGAAAATACGATTATAAGTTTCAATCTAGAAAATTAAATTAATAAAAATCAAAATTCAAGTACCTCTGGTTGAACTGGTTAAAAATCTGACGTATAGAAAACAAATTACCAAGATGATAAATTTCTCAGATATTGAAAGTCATGCGGATACCATTCATTTAGAAGATGACATTCCTACTATAATTTTTGGTCTACATATTGAAAATGCCAAAGATCCTGTCGCTCCTTTTTATATTACGTTGATTGTGCATGATCACCTATTACATAACTGTATGTTGGATTCTTGAGCCTCCTATAACTTAATGCCCAAAGTTATTATGTAAAAACTGGGTCTTGAAGTTACTAGACCATACCGAGATCTGTATTCTTTCGATTCAAGGAAATTTAAATGTCTTGGTATGATTAGAGATTTGGTAGTTAATCTTGTACAGATTCCTGTGAAAAGCATCCTCATGGATGTAGTCGTTGTTGATATTCCTGTGAAGTATGGCATGTTGTTATCCAGGTCTTGGGGTGCCAAGCTTGGAGGATCACTTCAATTGGATATGACGTATGCTACGATCCCAATTTTCAATGGACAGTTCACCCATCTATACAAAGAGACAAGGTTGGCATATATTGTAAGTGACCCGCAAAACCCAAATAATTACCCTGTATATGTTGCCAATAAGGATTTAGGAAAATGTATATTATCAATTGATGATGGTTTCGATGAATGTATAGAAGAAAATTGTATAGAAGAGAGTTGTACAGAAAAAGAAATCAAAAAAGAAAAAATAGAAAAAACAAACAAAAATGTAAATAGTGTAGGAGTTTGGAAAATGTTTTTTGAAGGTGCTTTGTCCTAGGAAGGAGCAGGAGCCAGGGTGTTGTTTGTCGCACCTGAAGATGAATTCATTATCCCTTTCTCATATCGATTGCAGTGGGATATTGATTACACAAATAATGTATGAAAAAATGAATCTTTGGTCTTAGGATTAGAAGCTGCCAGGAAATTAAAGATTGAAAATCTAATAGTTTACGGTGACGCAGAGATGATTGTAAGACCAATCAGGCAACAGTATCAAGATAAGCACCCAATTTTAATGTCGTACAAAAAAATTTCCTGGAATATGATAGAAAAAAAATTCTTGTCGTTTAATACACATCATATTTTTGGAGAAATTTCTATTTTCGACACACTAGTTCAGTGGGAGTTAACTGACTAGTTCTATTTTAGACTTTCTTTTTTAACCATCACTATTATGCATGCATTCATTCCTAAGGAAAGATAACTACTTGATTTATTTTCTTAATTATGGAATGGTTTTCCCTATATATGAGTGTATTCCACTCATTCATTGTATCATATTGATCATGATCTATGTATTAATCATCAACGCATTGGAGTAATGTGAATATATTTTCTCATTCTTCCATATTGAATCTCTCTTCCTTTCTTGATAATACTTTTTTGTACTTTCTTTAGCTAGATATCCTATGTAGGTTTCCATGAAACACTGACATGGTGTCAAAGCTATGTTGCTTGGAGCAAGCCAGACAAGCCAAAGAATAAGGAAAATCGAGGTTTCGGCGAGCTAAATTCGTGGTCATACCTTTCATCAGTTATTCCTCCCAATATATTACGTTTTGGAGGAAATGACCAGCATTGAAAGTAGATCGGTCCATTTTGGAAGTTGGTTTTCAACTGTTTGGCAAGATTCTTCACCATTTGCTCAGAAAGTAAGCCGCATGATAGCCTCCTGAAACTGATATGAATTTGTGGTCGTATGATTCTACATTCATTGCTCCCAAAATATTACGTTTTGGAGGAAACGACTCATGAAGAAAGTGAATCGACCCATTTTGAAAGTGGGTTTTCAACTGTTTGGTGAGACTCCTCACCGTTTTCTCATAAAGTAAGCCACAAGATCATCTCTTGAAACTAATATGAATTTTCACTTAAAGTGTGATTTCTACCATGATTTCTTAATTTTTCACTTGCAGATTGAGAGTAAATTTTTAGGGGTTCTTAGAAATAGTGGGAGAGATGGATATGATAACTATTATATAGTCAAACTTGGTGGTAATCCTCACACCATACAATTATTTTTATTGGAAGCCCAAGGTGACATTCCAACTCAAAAGAAAAGGATTGTATAATTTGACGATGGCAACAGAAACAGAACCTACATCAGCAATTGAGAAGATGAGATGGGAGAACCGTAAGGATGAGGCCACAAGACTACTTCTTGAGTTAATATCCACTGATTTATGGTTTCATGTTGCTACATTAAACACTCTAAATGAGATCTAGACCACCTTGGAAGGACTCTTTGGAAAACATGATGAGATGCGAGGTCATATGCTTGAGGTAGAGTTGAATACCTTAGACCCTAAAATTTTTGATAATATACAAGATTTTTTACTAAATTTAAATATTTTCTATTGAGATTGGGTGAATTTGGTATTGATAAGTCTACACAAGAGAACCAATGTATTCTAACAATCTTAGCCAAGCTAGGACCATAATATGTTGTATATGTCTCCAATTTCCATTCTGGCAGATGTCGTTTTGGAAAAAATTGGAAAATGCCTACGTTGGCTTAGTTCATGGAGTCTCTTACACAAGAGCAGACAAAAATCATACAGATGGGCCTCATGAAAGATCCTAAATCACATGCACTCACCATGCATGATGGAAAAGGGTCATTCAAACAGAACAGGAAGGAGGGATATTCCAAATTGTTCAACGATTCTTCAGGTTCCAGAGACTCTTCAGATTCGAAGAAGAAGAAGAAGGGAAAGCAGTGCACTTACTGCAATAAACCTAATCATGAAGAATCCACATGCATGAAGAAATAGATCGATCTTATGACACTGACACTTTAGCAGAACAACCTTGGAAACTTCATTCCAAAGGGAGTCAAGAAGCAGAAGGAAGAAGATCCTGCTCCTAAGAAAGGTAATCATCATGCTTTGGTTGCAATTAATTCCTCATCTAATTCATGGATTATAGATTTTGGTGCATCCCATCATATGGCAACGAAAGAGGAAGTTTTCTCTTCTTTGATTCCATGCTCAAGACCCCCTATTCTCATGGGGGATGATACTCTAGTAAAAGTAGAAGAGAAGGGAGAGTGGAACTCCACAATGGTATTTTTGAGAATGTTCTACATGTTCCAAAGATTTCTATGAATCTGCTCTCAGTTTATCAGATCACTCAGAAAGGTAAAAGGGTTGAATTTACATCAGATTTAGTTTTAGTAATTGACATGCATGACAATTCCATTATTGCAATTGGTGAGGTGGATCACAAGTCAAGGTTGTATAAATTCACTAAGTTTTCTGACGATGACCCATCTATTCTACTTACACATAAGGAGAGTACTTTTCATGCACCTCCAGTGCAACATGCATATGCTCTTGTTCTTCCATCAGTTTCAGACATGAGAGATGATTCCATACACTCAGATTATGTACATGGAAATAAGCAGGTAGTACATCCATATAAGAAGCCAGTGTTGAATATTCAGCAGATGTCCAAGAAGGCACAAACCACACTTCAGGCGGTAGGAAACCTTACAGGGAATCCATTAGATTCGAGGAGGACTCGATCTCACCATGAGGATCCTTCTCATTTATTTTCAGCTTCAGAACTTGTGATGCCCATGCATTGCTATATGGTTCAATCTACTAATCCACAAAACTACAATAGGGTTGTGGGAAATCCATTATTGCAAGCATCCATGCATAAGGTGTATGACTCACTCCTACAAAACCAGACTTGGAATATGGTTCCACTTCCACCAGAAAGGAATATTTTTAGGTGCAAATGGGTCCACAGGATCAAGAGGTACAAGGCTCGACAGGTTTCCAAAGGACTTCATCAGATCCATAAATATTTCTACATCTTCATGAAGACTTTCAGTGAGCATAAGTTTCAGACTTTGTGGGATCGTCTTGTAGTGAAGAACATAGTTGTCTAACAACTGTTATTTTCTTCTTTTGATACATTATCTTTTGAAGGGGGGTTTTGTTCCCACGTGGTTTTCCCTCTTTCCTTAATTTTATTCAGTGTTCATTAGTTTCATTGTATATGAGTAACTAAAATGACCTAATAGCTGGGACTCATTTTTTACTCCATAGTGATGTTCAGGGGGGGTGTTGGAGAAATTTCTATTTTTGACACACTAGTTCAGTGGGAGTTAACTTACTAGTTCTATTTTAGACTTTCTATTTTTACCATCACTATTATGCATGCATGCATTCCTAAGGAAAGATAACTACTTGATTTCTTTTCTTAATTATGGAATGATTTTCCTTATATATGAGTGTATTCCACTCATTCATTGTATCATATTTATCATGATCTATGTATCAATCATCATCTCATTAGAGTAGTGTGAATATATTTTCTCATTCTTCCATATTGAATCTCTCTTCTTTTCTTTAATATTTGTTTGTACTTTCTTTAGCTAGATCTCTTGTGCGGGTTTCCATGAAAAACTGACACATATCCCCAGGATAGAGAATCAACAAGTTGATTCTCTAGTGAAAGAAGCTGCCACTTTTTCACCTCCCACTGTTTTAAATTTAAAGTACCACATAGAAATGAGGCACATGCCTTCAATACCGAATAATGTACATCACTGGAAGGTCTTCGAAGACGATGAGCAGATCAAGAAATTTATAGAAATGGTCGATGAATTTTTCGAAACACACATTGACCAGGAAAATTAGAACGACCCTACTTAGCTCATGCAGGAAGGTGAAGATCCTTGGGAGTTCCAAGATAAGATCGCTAATCACCGCATGTTGGTGTTGAAAAACAATCAGATCCCTAAAGGTATGATTCCTTTGGAAATATTATTCGATCATGACGATATTCCCCTAAAGTCTACTTTGCAACCTCAGCCTGAAGAGGTTGAATATTGTAATATAGGTACCAAGGAGACTCCTAAGCTAGTAAAGTTATCTAAATACCTTCTGCCTGAAATAAAAAGCAAATATGTTGAGTTACTCAGGAAATACAAAGATGTCTTCGATTGGTATTATGACAAATTGAGAACTTATGATACCATTGTAATCGAACATAAAATCCCTTTAAAGAAGGGCGTCAAACTTTTCATGCAGAATCTGAGACAAATAAATCCTATACTATTGTCTGTGATAGAAATGGAGGTAAATAAACTCTTGGATGCAAATATCATTGTTCCACTCAGGTATTCTGAGTGGGTAGCCAATTTAGTTCCAGTCCAGAAGAAAAACGGTGAAATCAAACTTTGCGTGGATTTCAGGAACTTAAACAGATCATCCCTTAAAGATAATTATCCACTACCTAAAATGGATCATGTTTTGGAAAAAGTGGTCGGAGCTAATATAATGTCTATGATTGATGGATTTTTAGGTTACAATCAAATTGCATTGCATGAAGACGATAAATTAAAAACCACGTTCACCACCCCATGGGGTACTTTCATGTATGATAAAATTCCATTTGGTCTGATGAACGTAGGATCCACTTTCCAACGAGCAATGGACATAGCATTTGTCGGTGAGCGAGATAATTTTTTTGTCATTTATCTTGATGATTTAACCATTTTGTCTAAATCTTATGCAGAGCACTTGGTACATCTCAAAGAGACGTTCAAGAAATGTCGAAAATTCAGTTTGTCTCTGAATCCCAAGTAATCCCATTTTGTAATGTAGGAAGGTAAACTCTTGGGCCATATAGTATCTATAGATGGAATCAAAATCGACTCGAAGAGGGTTGAAGCTATATATACTATCAATATTCATAGGAACAGAAAGGAAATATAGTCTTTTTTAGGAAAAATAATTTTTTTGAGAAGATTTATTCCAAACTTCGTTGAAATTGTTAAAGTGATTACATATATTCTCAAGAAAGACAGTGAGGTCAAATGGACAACCGAAGCCAAAGAATCCTTTGAATGCATCAAGAAATTTATAAGTGAAGCATCGGTGCTATCCAGCCCAGATTATACGAAGGAGTTCTTGGTTTTTTCATTTTCCTCTAAACATACTATCGTGGTTGTTCTCTTACAGAAGAAGTATCAGAGACGCAGAGTTGAGATATGATATACTAGAAAAATAGTCATACGCAATGGTGAAATCCCTCAAAGATTTCAGAACTTATGTGCTTCATTCCAAGGTGATCGCCTATGTACCTAACAACGCGGTCAAGGATATATTGGTTCAGCCTGACAGTGATGGGGAAAGAGGCTATTGGTTAGCCAAAATTCAGGAATTTGACCTTGAGGTAAAACCGACCAAACTTGTCAAGGGTCAGGGCCTGGCTAAGCTATTAGCTGAATCAAATTTTAGAGAACTCAGAATAAATCATATGCAAGCTTACAAAGAACTTCCAGATATAGAAGAGTTTGATGTGGATACTCCTGAAACTCAGATTCAAGAAAAATTCTCTTCCTCGGCTTGGTATAGCGACATAGTTTCCTATCTATTGACTCTTCAGTTCCCTAGTGATATGACTCCTTCCAAGGCGAGGATGCTAAAACTGCACGTGGTAAAATAATGTATTATTGACAATTAATTGTATTGGAAGGATCCCCTGGGTTTTTTGCTAAGATGTCTAATAGAAGTTGAAACTGAGAATGTTATAAACAAGTTTCATGAAGGAGTGTGTGGAGGGAATCATGCCTGGAGAGATATGGCCTATAAAATCCTGAGAGATGGATACTACTAGCCTAAATTGTTTACTGACGTGAATACTAAAGTCAAAGCCTATAACCCTTGTCAACTATTCTCAAGAAGGCAAAATCTTACCGCATTACCCTTAGTCCCAGTCAAAATAGAAGCTATGTTTCAGCAATGCGGTCTGGATTTCATCAGTGAAATCCATTTGCATTCAAGTGCACAACATAAGTGTATTGTGACCGCTATTGACTACTTCACTAAATGGGTAGAGGCCATTCCAACACGAAATGTTATAGACGCAGTGGTGATCAGTTTCTTAGAAGAGAACATATTATCGATATTCAGTTGTCCTCGGAAGATAGTTACTGATAATGCCCAAGCTTTCAAATCGATGGCTATGGATTTTTTTTTTCAAAAGTACAATATTGTGCTAGGACATTCCACGGCCTATTATCCTTAGGGAAATGGACTAACCGAATCATTGAATACGAGTCTAATCATCGTAATTAAAAAAGTGTTGACTGAAAATAAGAAAGCCTGGCATTTTCATTTGAAATGTGCTTTGTGGGAAAATAGAATTGGCACTAAGAAATCAATCGGAATGTCCCCTTTCCAAATGGTGTACGGTACCAATGTGGTCCTCCCTATAAATATTTCTCTACCCGTCATGAAACTCTGTCAAGACTTGAAGGAGGAACCTAACGATATTACCAGAAGGATAAACTAGTTGATTGAAGTACAACAAAATAGGGTTGAAGTGGATGAGAAACTTCAGAAATATCAAGACAAAATGAAAGCCCTATTTGATAAAAAAGATAAAGTTAAAGATTTCCTCCCTGGTGACCTAGTGTTTAAATGGGATGCTAGAAAGGAAGACGCTAGAAAGAATGGCAAGTTTGATCACATCTGGTCTAGACCTTTCAAGATCGTTGATTCAGAGGGAAATAATTCATTTCTATTAGAAAACATCGACTTGAAAATCCTTAATGCCCCTATCAACGGGTGCTTCCTGAAACACTTCATGCAGTAATCAGATTCCAAAATCTCATTGTACATACCGGTTTGATTTTCATATTTTGTTTGCAATTCTTCGTTTATTCGGTAAGTGTTTGATTTCACTGTAAATAAAACCAGGTTTGTTGATTTCATATAAACAAAAATATAAAAATAGGTAACGCATAGAGTTCTGGTCTATAGAAGTTCCTGGCATTTCTCACGTTTATTTTCAAGCAAGATACTTGTTGATAGTCGAGAGATAGGATCTATTAGAAATCAACACTCACTTTTCAGAACATGGGTTTTCTCTCGAAACAGGTGACAAATAAATGGTTTACTTGGTTGAAAATATAAAGAAACTCTAAGGTATGAGCTTCTACCCTACTGACTCAAGTTAAATTTTCAAAGGGTTATCACTGAGCATGAAAGAATTCTCATCTGTATAGATATTGTCACCTAATCTACAACCAGAGGAATATAAAATTACGGTTTAATTCTCAAGAGTTTTCTCTGAATAAAATAAAACTAAAATTAAAAAATGAAATAAAATTCATAATAAGAAAATAAATAATAAAAAGACCTTAAAGAAAAGTTCCAGGACCGATAAACAAGCTTGTGTGGGAATGAACATGTTTGCAACAGAACATCTGAATCCTCGTTGTGTTTTTTTCCTGCTTATCCTCGAATTGTCTTGTCCTATGATTCTAAATACCTTTATGTGGTCTTCATAAAAGAAAAAAGGCTTCACCTTAACTCTGAAAACCCAAAAACATGTCTTCAAAATAATGTTAGGCGGAAATTTATACGCCCCTCTTGATTTAACTGAAAGAAAGTATGTCTAGGCTAATCCTGACTACTTTAACCCTTCTAGAAGATCTAAAATGATTAGTTTCGCTCAAGGAAATTCCCTGGAAAATAAAAGATCCCTTGAGAACTTTCCTGTAGGAGAAGGTGTTTTGAAGGTCGGAAGAGGATTAACCCAGAGTAATCAAAGTGAGTTGACAAACCTCTGTTTCTAAATTATAAACATATATTGTCCCTGGTATATTACATACAAATTGATTTCCCCCACTTCATGTTTTAAAAATATAAGACATATGGTGAAAGGAAATTCATAAAATGATTGCCCCCATCTAGTCCGAAAAAGAGAGATGATGAAAGGAAATTCATTAAATGATTTCCATCATCTCAACATTTAAATGCAAAATGACTAATTGAAGTGGTGAAAGGAAATTCAATGAGGGAATTAGATAACTTCATCGAGATACTGAACAGGCTCGCTGGCAGTGAAGCAATGTCTATGATATCTGCAAGGCTGTTATACATGTATTATAATGTACTATGTTAGTTAGTTCCCTTTTCGACAAGATTTACATTCTAAGCCTATACAGGACTCCCTAACTAAATCATTAAAATTATTTTTCCTTGATGTGAGAAAAATCGAACAGAGTCTGATAGATCAATTAAATTTGTTTCGATTATCTTAAGAAAATCTGAATACAGTTTTAAGAAAGAGGAATTTCAAATAGCCTAACTGAAGGTCATGATTTGATGTGTTTTGAAATTTTTCTAAGTTTCGATTGAAATTTGTTTTCTCAGTATGATCCTTTCCCGAATGCGTTTCACAGAAATGCAATAATGACTTCATTTACCCAACAAAGGCACTTGGTCTATTGTTCTTCTGCATCTCATAGGGAGACATGATCCCTAGATGGAGCCTACGTTGGAACACATATAAATTTCTGAGCTTTAGTCTTTAAATAAATTATATTTCCATTTAAAATAAAATAGCGTGCGCTTGATTCTCGTCATTGATGAAATCTTCCATCAAATCAAATGATCCTAATCTCTTAGAAGTTATGGAGCCACCTACTCGTTAAAGAGTTAAATCTCTATAGAATACTTAGGAATTTTGGGTTTCGTAGTTTCTTGGTTCAGGCATTTCAACATGCCTCACTTCCAAAGTCTCGATACACAAAAAGCGTTCAAAATATCCAAGTCACCACACACATATACCCCTTAATCTCTGATGTATCTTTCCAGAAATGACCTGTCGAATTTTTTAAACGAAGTTAATTGACCAAACAAATGAAGTAATGAATACTTAAAAAGAAACTAAAATCCAATTAGAAAATTGAATAATAGTTTCACGATTTCGGAAATCGGGTCTTCTCCATCTATCGTATCACTAATATCTCGAAGCCCAAACTCCCAAAATGTCTTAAACATTAAACCGGGTTAATTAAGGATTAAAAATGATTAACTATTAATTAATCACATCGCGATTTCACGTTTCAGGGATCCTACCTCAAGCGACTTTCAATATCCCGAGATCTAAAACCCCAAAATATTTGAGGTTAAACACGATTATTTAAAAGGATTAAACATGATTAAAATTCATTAATCACATCGCGATTTCACATTTCAGAAATCACATCTTGAATTGTTATTGGATATCCTGAGATCCAAAATTCTGAAATTTACTTAACGATAAGTGATATTAATTAATACATTCATGACGATTATCTCATGAATAATATTTTGCTGAATCATAATGTAGAAAAATTCAAATTTCATCCATGCTTTTCCCGATCATAAACCACCAAACATTAATGGCATTAATTATGGATCTATGGAAATCATTTCGAATAAGATCTCAGAACATCGCATAAATCTTTTCCATTAAGGAAAGTAAATACATTGTCAATGAAGGTATGCATAAATTGATACTCTTAAGGTGAAAAATATATTGAAGTTTAAACTCTATTTGTGTCTTCGCAGAACAACAAGCTTAGCGAGATAATAAGTTTGTGCATTTTATGTGACAGGTAACGCAGTGTTGGCTTTACTACTATCATGGCTCCACGAAAAATGGTTAAAGGGACTGGTGAAATTTCAAGCCGAAGCACAGATGTATTTTCTGACACTTCTCCCATAAGAATAGACACCATTCAATCCTGGACGCAGGTATTCAATATTCTACAGCATTAATTGGTCAACTTCCCAGACGATTCAGGTGACGAGGAGACGGAGACCCTGGCTACAAAATACAAAATTGTTTCCCAATCAGCGCTACATAAGATAGAAACGAGTCCTAGCCTCCTGCCTTACAATTATATGATTGGTTGGGTGTTGGAAAATGTCGATATACCAACTAGGACCATATTCAATTCACAAAAGGTCGTAGTTGGATCTTTCCGGCCAGAACATTTACAGGTAATGTACAAATTGTCCACAACACCCAATTTCATTTACAATGTTGATTTCCTAATGGACTTTGACAAGAAGGAATATGCCCAATATGGAAGAAACCTGCCCGACTTAATTAAGGACCGGTGTTATCGCCCCGAGAAGTTCAAATCCAACTCCCATGGCGTATACGTTGTTTCCTCGCTAGAGCCTCACATGATGTATGTAGCAATGATGATGTGTAGACTCTACGGAAGGGAAAACTGTTGGCCCTTAGTTATGGAAGGAAGCAAATATCGAGGAAGAAAAGGTCAAACGTGAACTGTGTGGGAGACACAGTGACTGTCACTGGGTTGAAGTAAGCAAAAGAGAAGAAAAGTCGGAGCGAAGTATGGAGAAGAAATCCATTGGATGAGGAGATCGAGGATGATAGATCAACAAGGAAGATGGATCGAGGACAACTCAGTAAGTAGAGAAAGCCACCATTGGATGCTTTGGAGCACTGCGTGAGAAGGGAGGAAAGATAGGTTGGCGAAGCCCTAAAAAGGCGGGTCAAGTTGACCTAGGGTTTTGGGTAATTAGGAATTTTTACACCTAGGTTTCGACCTAAGGCTGTCGGTGAGGGACTATAATGTATAAATAGAGGTCGAGAGGACCTAGGTCAGGTCGGTACTAGTGTGGGGTATTGATATTGATTGTTGTTGATTGAGAGATTATTGTATTGTGAGAGAGAGGAGTGTTGAGAGTGAGAGCCTTCTGGTATTGTAAGATCTTCAGCTGGGTGCAAAGATAAATTCCTACAACTAGGTGCGCAGGAAGGTGGGAGACAAAGAGAATAAGAGAGAAGATATTCTGACTAAGAGCATAGATCAGAACTATAAGATTTATCTTAATATATCATAAGCACAGTTTTGTGGGCGTAACCCTAGAGAGAGGGTGAACCACGTATATTTTGTGTCATATGTGTGATTGATGTCTGGATCTCTGTCATTGTTTTATTGTTATTTGCATTATTGTGTTAGATCAGATTTATTGTTGCGCAGAGTAGATCTAGATGATAAGAGATATATGAATGTTGCATTATTGTTGTATTAGTTCCACTTGATATTCCCCTGGTTGTAGACATCTTTGTCCTGCAACCCCCCTCTTAGCTGCTTCGGGTGATACTACATTTGCTTCGCAGGTGTTTCTGAAAGGGCCAGTAGCTAGGTCTTGTTGGTGTGTTCTTGGAATGAACCCTGGGTCTGCCCTTGTGCCAACAAATGGTTCCATTGCCGTGACCGAAATATGTGTAAGGGAATGTCAAGGTGGTTCCCATTGAATATAGAGATTCAAAAGTGGATAGAGGATCAAGAAAGGGACTTCCCTGAAGCCCAGAACAAGAACCCTAAACTAAGTACTAAAGATTGGCTACAAAGATACCTCTTCACCAACATTCACGAGATCTTTTTTGGAGGAATCCACCAGGAGTTTTTTGAGTGGTTGACTAGGTTAACCGATACCTAGTTCGAGATCATATCTAGACCTCCTATGGTTTGGACACCAGCACTGATCCAGAAGGTCAAGAGAGTTGACAATGCTATATCCATAGCAGTAGATCATTGGTTTGATAGTACCATTGGAGGGTATATCACTAAATTTGTTGTTGATAGGGTAGAATCATATAGCCAGTCCAAGAGATACTTTTTCAAAGGACCCAGAGGAAAATATTTTCACTTTCTGAAGTTGAGAATCAAGATGTTGTTGCATGAAAATAATGTCTTGAAGATACAGTAGATTGGTTGGACCTGAAAAGGTTAATGTTTAGAAATTCATATAGCGACAGTGACATAAAAGTTGGACATACGCGTAGTGGAAGAGTATTCATAGGGGTTCACCTTGAGAACTTGTTTAAGAAAAACTACGAAGAAGAGGGTTTCTACGGTGGAGAAGAGGTAGATATAACCGACAAAGAACATTCAGAACCCACCAGAACAGAAGAAGGGGAAGCTGAAGAACTTCGCCAAAGTGAGCTAGAAACCTTAGGAACTGCGCAAACTACTGAAGTAAGTAACATTTAACCTTATGTTGTTTCAATAGAACCAAGCATCCAGAATAACCAGAACCACTAGAGTCTTCAAAGTGTTGTTACTAGAAACTCAGCCTATACTTAGAAAGGAAGCCTAGGGAACTCTATGGAAGATGAGATGAGGCTCCCTATCTTCAGGGGAGATGGATCTAAGGATCCCGATCAACATTGGTTCCTATTTGAGGCTGTGTGGAATACTAAAAGTATCACTGACGAAGCCATCAAGAGAACCCAGTTCAACACTATGCTAAAGGACCGCGTGCTGAGATGGTACATGAAACTTGTCCAAGGACTGGCGCAGCCTAAGCCACTGAATGAGATCAAGAATGCCCTAATTGCAGAATTTAAGAAACCTAAGTCAGAGTCACAATGTATTACAGAGCTAAAAGAGACCAAACAAAATGTAGTAGAACCTATTTGGGAGTTCGACTAGAGATTCAAGACCCTAACAGGTCGATTAACTTTTCATATCCTCGATGAACAAAACAAAGAATAGTTCATCGTGGTGTTGTTACAACATATCAGATTCCCTTAGATGTAGCAGAAGATTGCATTGCAGGAAGAATTTTTGGAGATCACCATGAAGCTTGAATCAACACCTATGGGGGAATCTAGCTCATGCATGAGCCAGATCTTGAGCCAGTTGACTAGTTTGTCTTTGCAGGCCGAGGATATGAAAAAGGACAAGGGGAAGGAAAAAAGAGAAGATATTTGGTGTGTAAGATGCAGATCCAAAGGTCATGATAAGGAACATTGTCCCCTATTTCATGATTATTTGGCCTCAGGAGCGCTGAGCCCCTTGAAGCAAGTTAACCCGCCCTGGTACAATGTATGCAAAAATAGGCATTCCTCAGGTGAGTGCTATTACATGCAGAAGTATGTTTAGACACCCACAAACTTGTATTTCACATTCTGTAAATCAGTGGGGCATGATGATAGAGATTGTAGAGTTTACGATCTCATGCATGACAGGTCAAGGGACATATACAAGATTCAAGGCAAGTACAACAAGAAGGAAACACCCCGCAGTACATCTCTCTAGGGAGAGGAAACTTCAATCCTTATGGTGGATACAGAGTACGAGGACTAGAAGGAGGTATGGGCTGAGGCCAAGGACAAATAATCTATTATAACTGCACACAGTTAGGACACTTGGCAAGGGATTGTCAGAATCCTTTCACAACCTGCATTTATTGTAACTCTTTTGAGCATGTCATAGAAGAATGCCTTGTGTTGCTGGCTAAGCTTCAGGAAATATGAGGACCCCAGTAGAACCCACAAGTGCAACTGATATATGCCAAACCATGTGGAACAGACCCTAGAGTCGTTGTTATTACTCGAGGAGGCACTGCTACAGGAGAATATAGAACAATCCAAAGAAAGATCGTAAAAGAGTCAGGTATCAGGAAATATGTGGAGAAGACTCGAGCTTTTGATGCAAGGAAAGAAAGACAAATCTTTGAGGAAGCAAGACAGGAGTTCAAGGGGGACCAAGTATCCCCATCCAAAATGCAACCAAAAATAAAAGAGTATGGAATGCCTCAGGCATTTGATCAATCGGCTTCACCGAAAGAAGGAAAAGAGGTAAGTAAACTCATCGAATTTTTGTATGCTTGTCTTAAGTTAATTCAGGATGAGAATGTTGTGCAAGAGTTAGAGAACCTAATCAGGCAATATGATCTAGGAAAGGTAGACCCCTTACTGAATAGGGCAATACACCAAATTGGTAAGAAGAGAAGAACAAACAAAGAATTAAATTTGAATGCTCAAATAGGAGAGTATGATATAGACTATGTGGTCCTCGACTTAGGGTCAGAGGTCAATGTTATGACGAAGCAAACTTGGGCACTAATGGGAAAATCGAAGTTTATTTATTCCCATATGAGGCTTAGAATGGCTAATCAGCAAGTTGTCAGCCCACTTGGACGATTAGAGAATGTCCCTATGGGCATCGACAGAGTTAGGACCTTTGCAGATTTTGAGGTAATTGAAATTGTTGATGATAGCTGCCCTTACCCTGGATTTCTAGGAATTGATTGGGCCTTTGACAATTCTACTGTTGTTGATTTAAAGAAAAGACACATGGCACTAGAAAGAGATAGCCTTAGGGTCATTGCACCCTTAGATCTAGATGAGGGTCTGCGATATACAGAGCCCATCAAAGAAGAATACCACGCATATAAGCTGGAAAACATATATGAATTAATAGCCAGACAGCAGGATTATATCAACCCTACTTTCGATGGAAATATAAGTTGGTGAAGTGACAACGCGTGTTCATCAGATTCAGAAGAAGCGCTGGAGAAATGGAAGAACCAAATATATGAAGTATCCACAAGGAGATGTGCTCGACTGACTAGAGAATTTCATTGGATTGGTACAACAATAAGTAACTTGCCTACCTTTGATGGTCTGAACCCTCTAGAAGCCTTCCTCTCAAATTTTGAAACAATTGTACTAGCACAACAGAGGCTATTGGCTATGAACGAGGCCCTAAAAGCTACACCAGCAAGATGGTGGGGAACACACAAAAGCAATATTATAGACTGGACATAATGTCGAACCTTGATGACAGCGTATTTATCGACACAAGTAGGAAGTTGTGAAGTGAGTTACACAGGTTGAAGCTACCCAAAGGACCATGTGAAAATATGTGAAGATGCCTAGAGTGACATTCCTCGAGAAAAATGGGTACACGGCTTCATTAACACACTGGACACAACCCCTATTAACTGGTACCTTCAAGCGGAGTTGTGCCTCATCACTGCAGATTGGGAAGGTATGCTTCAGAATTTTGTAACCACCATTTTGTTTGAAATTGAATTTCCTTTAGTAGATCAAGCACTACAGATTGTGAGGCAGAAAGTATTTAAGGAGGCATCTAGCCTCCCTTTGGATCAAGAAGAGGATGAATGGACTGCGCAATTCCAGAAACTACAAGGATGTTACAACATTAATGCCGACGTAGATGACGATCCGAGGAAGGTAAACATCACTAAGACAGAAGGCCACAGGGATGTGGAAGGACCAAGAGTTGTGTTTTCATTCATTGGACAACCAATCAAGATAAATAAAGTCAATATTGGGACAGAGGAGACACCAAAGCTTTCCAATGTCGAAGACTACTGGGATGTTGCTACCATTGACAAAATAACAAAATTACTACATGAGTATTAGGACTTGTTTCCGATCAAGTTCACTGATATGAAGGGTATAAAAGGACCTATCAGAGAGATGAGAATACCTTTGAAACCATATGTGAATCCAATCAAGCAAAGACCCTACAGATTGAACCCGAAATATAAGGAAAAAGTGAAGATTGAGCTTGATAGAATGATAGAAGCAAGGATTATTGAACCTGTCGAAGAGTAAGAGTGGATCATCCCTATGGTGGTGCAAGACAAGAAGATATGTGAGATCAAGATCTTCGTAGATCTCAGGAAGCTGAATGATGCTTGTTTGCATGATCCTTTCCCTACACCATTCACAAACGAAGTGTTGGACAACATCGGAGGCCAGGAAGTATATTCTTTTACAGACATATTTTTAGGATACCATCAAATCTAGATTGCCAAGGAGGACCACCACAAGACCACATTTTCCATAGAATGGGGATCCTACCAATACATAGTGATGTCATTTGGACCGAAGAATTTCGCAGCCATCTTCTCCAGGGTGGTGGTCGAAGCGTTCAAAGAATTTTTGCATAAGTTTTTAGAAGCCTATTTTGATGACTAGATTGTTTTTAGTTTGCTGAAAAATCATATTGAATGTCTAAGACTAATGTTGGACAAATGCAGGCAGTGTCAAATTGCTTTAAATTTGAAGAAGTGCATCTTATTCTCACCATTTGGAGTATTATTAGGACATATTGTATGCAAGCAAGGATTGTTGGTTGATCGATAAAAAATTGCAATTATAATCGACTTACCACCTCCTACTTTAGTCAAACAACTATGCACTGCACTAGGACATACTGGCTATTACAGGAAACTTATTAAAGGATATGCTCAGATTACTGTGCCAATGGAGAAGTTATTAAATAAATACTATCAGTTTGGTTGGACATACGAATGCCAGCAGAGCTTCGACACACTGAAACAAAAGATGGTGACTGCGCCCATTCTGGACTTTCCAAACTGGAGCAGAGAATTTCATGTCCATTTCAATGCATATTCTATTGCATTAGGAGAAGTATTGGCACAACCTGGAGAAGGGGAAATCGACCATCCATTATCATTTTCTAGAAGAAAGCTATCTACAGCTGAAATCAATTACACTACTACAGAGAGAGAAGGATTATCCATGGTGTACGTGCTGCAAACATTCCACCATTACTTACTAGGAGGACACTTTAAAATGTTTACTGATCACTCTGCGTTGAAGTACCTAGTCAACAAGCCAGTGTTGGGGGGGCGAATATGCATATGGCTTCTCCTGTTTCAAGAATATGATTTTGAGATCATAGTTAAGAAAGGAAGAATGAACAAGGGACCCGAACACCTGTCGAGGTTGGAACATGGCGAAGAACCCACCAGTATGGAGGATACACTACTGGATGCACATATACTCACCATTAGGAAGATGGATGACCACTTCACAAACATAGTCCAATTCCTGTCAACAGGAATGGCTCCAAGTGAGTATAAAATTTCCCAGAAGAAACAACTAGTGGTGTGTGCTGCAGACTTTTCACTTATAGTTGGTTAGCTATATAATATGGGACCTAATGAGATACTAAGAAGATGTGTGGTGGAGGCAGAGCGCCCGCTGATCCTCGCAAAATCTCATGAAGGCATTACAAGAGGACATTACTCAGGGAAAGCAACTGCGCAGAAGGTTCTACGAGTTGGGCTTTGGCGCCCTACATTACACAGAGATGCTAAAGATTATGCCAGAGCATGTGATTATGTCAGATAATTGGAAAACCATCCCGAAGAGATGAAATTCCATTAGCACTTCAGATGACCCTACAAGCATTTGAAAAGTGGGCCATTGACTTCGTGGGACCTATAAACCCACCAAGGAAGCTCACAGGAGAAAGGTACATTATCACTGCAACAGGATACCTTACTAGATGGGTCGAAGCAAGAGTAGTCAAGGATTGTAGTGAAACTATAGTTGCATGTTTAATATTTGATGACATAATAACCAGGTTTGGATGCCCTAAGGTCCTTATGAGTGATCAAGGTACACACTTCATGAATAAGACAATTGAAGCCTTGACTGAAGAATTTGTACTTCACCATCAGAAGAGTAAACCCTACCATCCACAAGCAAATGGAACAGTCGAAGCATTCAACAAGATCTTGGAGACAACATTAACAAAGATTTATAGTGTGAACAGGGATGATTGGGATTTAAGAGTACCAGTTGTACTCTGGGCTTATAGAACCACTTGCAAGAAATTAACAATGCAGACCCCTTTCAAGTTGGTTTATGGTCTCGAAGTTGTTGTCCCGATGGAGTACTTGGTACCAAGCTTAATAATTGTTGCATTTATAGACATGGATGATATTGGCGTTGTTCGTGAGAGGCTTGCCCAGCTGATTGAACTAGAAGAAGAAATATTTATTGCAGGATTCCATCAGCAGGTAAAGAAGGAAAGAGAGAAGGCCTATCATGATAGACACATCAAGAAGGCATTTAAGCAAGGTGATTTAGTACTGGTGTATGACAGTAAATTTATAAGACATCCAGGGAAGTTCAGAATGCATTGGCTTGGACCATATGAGATCAACTACGTTACGGAAGGAGGAGATGTGCAGCTGAAGACATTGAAGGGAGAATGAAAAGAAGGATTAGTGAATGGGAGTCAGCTGAAGTTGTATTATGACAACCAGATGCCTCACAACTCTCAGTAAAAGCAAGGAGAAAAGGGTCTAGGTACCAGGTGCAGTTGAAACTGGGTACCAGACACAAAAAAGACAGTTTTCACAAGGATGGGAAGGAGGCATAAAACAGAAAGCAAAGGTTGCACTGTGCAGTCCAAAGTCGAAGTGAAATGGAAGGATCATATCTGAAGTGCCTCAAGATGAGTCACAGGTGAGTGTTGGGGGCCTGTTGGCCCTTGGTTATGGAAGGAAGAGAAGATTGAGGAAAAAAAGGTCAAACGTGAACTGTGCGGGAGACACAGTGACTATCACTGGGTCGAAGTAAGAAAAAGAGCAGAAAAGCCGAAGCGAAGTATGGAGAAGCAAACCATTGGATGAGGAGATCAAGGATGACAGATCAACAAGGAATATGGATCGAGGACAACTCAATAAGCAAAGAAAGCCACCATTGGATTCTTTGGAGCACCTTGCGAGAAGAGAGGAAAGATAGGTTGTCGAAGCCCTGAAAAGGTGGGTTAAGTTGACCTAGGGTTTTAGACACCTAGGGTTTTGGGTAATTAGGGTTTTTGACACCTAGGTTTCTACCTAAGGTTGTCAATGAGGGACTATAATATATAAATAGAGGTCGAGAGGACCTAGGTTGGGTCAGTACTAGTGTGGAGTATTGATTATTGTTGATTGAGAGATTATTGTATTGTGAGAGAGAGGAGTGTTGAGAGTGAGAGCCTTCTTGTATTGTAAGATCTTCAGCTGGGTGCGAAGATCAAGTCCTGTAGCTAGGTGCACAGGAAGGTGGGAGACAGAGAGAAGAAGAGAGGATATCTGTTGACTATGAGTGCATATCAGAGCTATAAGCTTTATCTTAATATATCATAAGCATAGTTCTGTGGACGTAGACCTAGAGAGAGGGTGAACCACGTATATTTTGTGTCATATGTGTGATTGATGCCTAGATCTCTATCATTATTGTATTGTTATTTGCATTATTGTGTTAGATCGGATTTATTGTTGCGCAGAGTAGATCTATCTGATAAGAGATATATGAATTTTGCATTATTGTTTTATTAGTTCCACTTGATATTCCCCTGGTTGTAGACATCTTTGTCCTAAAACCCCCCACTTAGCTTCTTCGGGTGAGACTACATCTGCTTCGCAAGTGTTTCCGAAAGGGCCAGTAGCTAAGGCTTGTTGGTGCACTCTTGGAGTGAACCCTAGGTCTGCATCTATGCCAACAAAAACATAGCTCGTTTCTCATTATCGTGGGTGCCTATTATGAAGACAGTAGAAGACATGTATTCTTTTGATTGAGCCAAGATGTTGTTAGACAATTTGGTTAGAAATATTACAGAATATCAATCACTGAAATCTAAGGGGAAACTTGACCCATTTTTCATGTTGACTTACATCATGGACGTCGTCTATTTTATGACACATTTTCCTCTGATGGGCTGGAACTGGACACCAGTTAGTGCCAAGCCCATACATGTTTATCATTCAAAAATTTGGGAAGATAAAGAAAAAGATTTCCTCTACGAAATCTACAACTGGGTGGTGGTGTCGATGCATACCACTATATCTGGTTTCCCACCTCCCAGGATTTATGAAAAAATAGTGGCTAATCTGGGAAACATAGTTGAATGGTACATTGAAGAGCATTTCTCCTTTATTAGGGTTTTCGGTTGTTTAGTTCCTCCACATGCTCTTCCTCCACATGCTTTGCCTAAATTTTTACCAGATTGATTGGTGTTCCATGAAGTAGCACATCAAACTATGCATGGGGGAATTAGTAAGGAGATGAAAGTAGTATAGAAAAGGGTATGACTCACCTTTCCCATGCAGATTGGTATGTTTTCTCTATTGTAGTTCGGCCACTCAAAAGTAGAATCCACAACCCTAGAAGAAATCATGCTGGTAAATATCGAATTCAAGAAGCACGATCCGTAGAAGTTCGTAGGTAATCACATGGCCCTCTATAATTTGAAAATATATGAACATGAATATTCTCCAATGGATGAAATATTCCTAGAAGCAAGGTCCTATCAATGTATAATTCCTGCAGAAACCCCAATAGATCTAGAAATCTAGTTAAATTGAACACATACAATTTGTTGATATTCAAGAGATGAGAGAATTTTTTTTCTCCATAAATCAGAGAATTATATTAATCAAAAATGAATATACATAAGCAACCAGCCTCAAAAAGAAGAGAGGAGGTTAATATATAGAATTTCCAACATAGAAATTCTAGTCAAAAAAGCTAGAAAAAGCTAAAATAGGTGTCATAGGCTAAGGGAGACCACATAGTTCGACCTAGAACACTAAATACACATGTCACACACTCATTAATGCCCACAATATTCAAGTGGTGCGCATTATCTCACTTAAGCTCACTTAACTGACAAGAGAAGCAGTTTCAACTCACTTAACTGACCCGAAATAATAGTTACTAATAATAGTAAAGGAAAAAATAATTAATTAAGGAATAAATCTCTCAATCAAAGAGGAGGTGCACATTCCTCAATAATGGATGATTTTGTGCATGGGGGAGTTGGAATAAATCAAGAAAAAATCAAGAAAATCAAGAAAATCAAGAACCGGGAGTTGAGTCTTGATCTAAAAATAATAGTTTTCCCTAAAATCTAGGGATGAGGCACCCTTCTTCTCTATGTGGCCAAATTAGGTGAAATAAAGTGTGATGGAATGTATTAACCAAGATCTAGGAGACTAATCTAGGTATAAACTAATGTAAGTTAGGGTTATGCTCCAACACCCCCCCTTAAGCCTAACTATAATGACAAAAAAATTGAGTCCCGACAACTTGGCCATTTTAGGTACTCATTACATAAAATAACTCCTCATGAAAAGAGGAAAGAGGGAAACCCCCCCCCCCAAAAAAAAAAAAGAGGAAAAAAATGTTGAGTGGCCAAAAGTGACCTACTCAGCTGTCTCCACCACTCCAAGCATGGCTCTCAGTTCTGAAAATTTCTTTTCAGTGAAGGACTTAGTGAAGATGTCTACAACCTACTGCTCTGTGGGGAAGTACTGCAGTGAAATGACTCTTTCACAAATCAACTCGCGGATGTAATGCATGTGATGAACTTCCCATCTGCGAGAAGCGGCAATGGCCAAAACTAGTTGAATGGAGTCCATTTTTGAAACAGGTGCAAATGTCTCTGTGTAGTCTATGCCATGTACCTATGAGTATCCTTTTGCGACAAGTCGAGATTTGTACTTTCTGATCTCACCATCTGCAGAAATATTTGTTCGATATATCCATCGACATCAAACAAGCTTTCTTACTTTCGGAAGTGGAACCAAGTCCCATGTGTTGTTGTCCATAAGAGCAGAGTACTCTTCATCCATGGCAGCCTCCCAAAGTGGGTTTTCGGCAGCCTCAGAGTGTGAATGTGGATCTGAACCAAGTGTCATATAGAAATGTATGGGAAGAAATGGTTATGTGGCAGCCATGTCTTGAGGAGCCCCAAATCACTGTGATCTAGTCCTCCTTGTATCCGCGGAACCACTAACTAGTTCACCCGCATCTTGCAGGGTTTTCTCTACCCAAGTTGGAAAATGATTTGGAGCAGCCATGAACTGCTCCTCATCCTCTGTATCAAACCCAAAAGGCTGATCTGATGGCTTCTCTGAAGTGCTTGAAGAATTTTATGACTCCTCCTCATCAGTGACAACAAGCAGTTCCTCGGCAAGGTCTTCTAAAAAATCATGTAGTGATTCTTCTTCAAACTTCACAGTTCGAGCTAGAATGAAATTTTCAGTGTGAGAGTCCAGAAATATATATCCTTTGACACCTTCAGGATATCCAAAAAATATGCATTCAACACTTTGAGGCTCCAAATCCTTCCTTTTATCTGTCGAAATGTGAGCCCATGCTCGTGAACCAAAAATGTGAAAGTGCGACACTTTCGGTTTCTTACCAGTCCAACATTCAAAAGGAGTGGTTCCTTTGAGTGATTTTTGAGGAACTTGGTTCTGAATGTATGCTGCACAATTAATATCTTCATACCATATCTTGGGAACTAATGATTTCGACTGTAGCATACAATTGGCCATCTCTTTTAAGGACCGGTTTTTCCTCTCCGCAACACCATTCTGTTGTGGTGTATATGGCACTGTGTGTTGTAGTTGTATACCTGCATCAATACAAATTTGTTGCACATATTTGTTGACATACTCCCCCCATTATCAATATGGATTATCTTAATCTTACACCCAGACTCATTCTCAGCAAGTGCTTTAAATTCTATAAGGCATTCAAATACTTCCGATTTTAATTTTAGAAAAAATACCCAAGTAAAGCGAGAGAAATCATCTATGAAGGTGAGTACATATCGAGCCTTACTAATTGAAGGATAAGGGAATGGGCCCGTGATGTCACTGTGAATCATCCAAAGAGGTGAACAATCTCTCTGTGCCTTCCCTTTGTCAAACTTTTTCTTTGGATGCTTGCCAAGAATGCATCCTTGACATACACCGCTTGTGAATTTAATAGTTGGCAATCCTTCTACCATGTTTTCCTTGATGAGTTGATGCAAGTACTTATAGTTTAGATGGAAAAATATTTCATGCCATAACCTGCTGATATCATTAGATTGTGACATAAATACAGTGCTAATATATTTATGAACAAAGTTGGAGAAGAAATACAAATGAGAACCGTGATCTGCAACTCCATGTGCAAGTTGTGAGCCTGTGGAAATGTCAGTAATCACTGCGGAGTCCGTAGTGAACTCCACCTTCATTCCAGAGCCGAAATGAGTGATCTGATATATAAAGAGAATATTTTTAGACAGTGAGGGAACATGAAGCACATTTGTGAAGCATCCCCCTTCAAGATCAACAATTCCTTCTCCGCACACCTTTGCGGGTGTGGCATCTCCCAAGTAAATTGGGGATCTAGTGCTTTCTTCGATGGAGGAAAATTCATCTTTTGATGCAGAAATATGGTTTGATGCACCTGAATCAAGGATCCAAGCTGATGGAGTGGATGTAACAGCCATTAAAGCATGACCATCTTGTGCTCTCCCTTCTGTTATGTTATCATCTTTCCTCTTTGCATTTTCGAGCACTGTGAGATTGTGTTGCTGCAATTTCTTAGCCATCTCATCGATAGTATTCCTCATGAAATTTTATTTTGGATGAGAAACTTTGGAACAGTAGCTTCAAAGTGTTCTTTCCTTCTTCTTCTTACCCTTAGGCTCAGAATATTTCTTTGAAGATTGTGCAGATCTCTCCTTCTTCAATTCAGGAAATTTACCCTTTCCTTTTTGCTTGTCTTTTCCACTGCTCTTTGGAGCATCAGTAGCCGCAAGTGTTTGGTTCTTGGAATGCTTGATGGCACCCATTTGGACTAACTTATATTTATCTTGATTCAATGCTGCAATTAAATCATTCAATGGAGGCATTTTCCATGTTTCCTGAGTCAATTTAGATGCTTGAAAAGACGATACAAATACAGAATATTCAAGGCCTAATTTCGAGAGAATTGAAAGGATGAGTTGATCTTCCTTTTTATTGACTCCACATGAATTAAGTTAAATGAGGATGGATTTGAAATTAGTGAAGAATTCTTGCAGGTTTCTGAAATGAATTGGACTTAGGGATATGAGTTCATTCTCTAGTTGATGCACTCTCATTGCATCCTGCTTGCCGAATAGTCCTTCCAATATGGTCCAGACCACATCGAGAGTAGTGGCTCCACTGACATGAAAGAGGAGATATATATAAATTGATAGGAATATCATCCCAATTGATTCATATAATTTATTGAAATACTTGATCTTCTCCGCTGCAACAGTCGGTTCTTTCTCCATTCCCATTGTTACCCTGTAAAGCGCTTTTCTTCGGAGGTGCAGAGAGATCTTTGTCTTCCATTCGAAGTAATTGAAACAATTTAGAATGAGTTTTGTGGGATGAGAGAGATTATCCATTTCTTATTTTTTCACCTCTTGATGATCTATACCTGCATATAAAACCGTGTACAATCCACTAGATTCAATCTAGCTCTGATAGCATGTAGAATTTCTGCAGAAACCCCGATATATCTAGAATTCTAGTTAAATTGAACACATACAATTTGTTGATATTCAAGAGATGAGAGAAAGTTTTTTCTCCATAAATCAGAGAATTGTATTAATCAAAAATGAATATACATGAGCAACCATCCTCAAAAAGAAGAGAAGAGGTGAATATATAGAATTTCCAACATAGAAATTCTAGTCAAAAAAGCTAAAATAGTTGTCATAGGCTAAGGGAGACCACATAGTTCGACCTATACCAGTAAAGACACATGTCACACACTCATTAATTCCCACAAGAGTCAAGTGGTGCGCATTAGCTCACTTAAGCTCACTTAACTGACAAGAGAAGCAGTTCCAACTCACTTAACTGACCCGAAATAGTAGTTACTAATAATAGTAAAGGAATAAATCATTAATTAAGGAATAAATCTCTCACTCAAAGAGGAGGTGCGCATTCCCAAATAATGGATGATTTTTTTCATGGGGGAGTTGGAATAAATCAAGAATAAATCAAGAAAATCAAGAACCGGGAGTTGAGTCTTGATCTAAAAATAGCAGTTTTCCCTAAAATCTAGGGATGAGGTGCCCTTCTTCTCTATGTGGCCAAATTAGGTGAAATAAAGTGTGATGGAATGTATTAACCAAGATCTAGGAGACTGAGCTAGGTATAAACTAATGTAAGTTAGGGTTATGCTCCAATATATTTCGAGAAGCATGAAATATTCCGAGAAGCAAGGTCCTATCAGGAAGTCTTGAGTCGAGTTCAAGCTCTAGCTCCAGATATATTGGTTGAGTTTTATAACTTCCAAAAGAATCGAAGAAATGGCCTTCCCAAAGTATTGTAGGGAGAAGCCCCGACACCTTTGGTTGCATAGAGAATTGAGACCTAGAGCGTCGAAATAGGGAGCTCCAATGGATAGGATGCTCAAGAAAATATGGAGAAAACCAAGGTTTCGATTCATGTGGAGGACACTGCATTGAAAAACCCACCAGGTGATCAAGCTAAATCTCAGGCTGAAGCTTTGATAAAAAAGGGGGAAGAACAAACACCATTCACACTAGGCAAGTCAGTTATTGACACAGCGGGGAAATAGTCGTCCACTGATATCGGCAGCCCCATTCAATCTATCACACTGATACAGTATAGTAGATGGAACCCTAGCACTGAAGTGGTATTCATAGAGGATCTCACGCCTATTTCGGTAGAAGATATTCCCCCTTCCAACATCTTCTTTAACAAGAAGAGAAAGGTTGTATTAAAAAGAGAAATACATCAGAGCAAGGGTGTGCCTGTCAAGAGGCATAGAGTATTGTATGATGGATAGGCCCAAGAAGAAACAGATTTCACTACGGACGTAGCAGATTCATTAGGAGCCTTTTCCACTGCAAACCAATTTTCGGTGGGCAACCTAAGGGAAAAGTTGAAGGAAAAGTTGAAGAAAAAGGATCTGTTGGTGAGCCAGTTGCAGGACAAAATAAAGACCATAGAGGAGGGAGTCAGGAGTGAGATGACTAAAGGATTTGAGAAAATTAGAGCCCATGAATGGCAGGAAATTCAACATCTCAAGATCAGCCTTGATGAGATCCATAGAAATTCACAGGCAAGCAAGGAATTGGTAAAACAGTTGTAGGGGAAAATAAGCTTGACTGAAAAAGAATTAGTGGATATTTTAGCTTTCTAGGCCCAAGCTTTATAGGTACATGAGAAGCTAGGATCAACTCAATGAAGCCTTTTGACTAAAATAGAAGGCATTCAAGACTATTATCGATTGGCAGAATTCTCTTTAGATAATATTTGCATAAAAGAGAAGGAGGCCACTGTAGCTAGAGTGACATTCCAGGAGGTTTTCCTATCATTAGAAAAGGAGGAAGTTGCCAGGGCCACCATATTGTCCCTCTCAGAACAAACCCGAGGAGATATAATACTTAAGAACTGGGAGGATAATATAGTTGAAATTAAAAGATTGTTCAGGGAGGTGAAAATATCTTGTGAAGAAGCATCCTATGCTCTTGGCAAAGAGTCACTATATGTGGGAAGAGACAATATCTCCGAGGCCCTGGGACAAACTAATATGGCAAAAAATCAAGTTGATTTCAAAGCAAGTATGGAAGAATCCTGGGCCAAAATTTTACAATTGAAACAAGTTGACCTTACTCTGATGAATAAATGGATAGTCAAACCTAGCTTAAGACTATAGTCTCTATCTCTAGTAGCTACGAGGGTGGAAGATAATTTGCCTCATATAGAAAGGAAGTTTTATACCTTTGAGGCAAATGATACCACAAATCCCTCCAGGTTAGTGGTGCAATTTGTGGGCAGATGTGTTTAGTGTGTCGAGCAAGGGAAATTCAACGCATATGTGAACAAATGATGCACATGTCATATTTATAGACCAGTTGTTTTTTGAGCTGGAGTACACGAAGAAGGAATGTTTCTTCCAGTAGACAAAGAGACAAAAATTTGCAGATGAAACATTTCATTTTTAATTTGTAATATTTAATGTTTTTTGAATTATGAGAATTCCAACCATTTAGGGTTGGGATCATTTTGTATAAATGCATGGTTTGAAGACTTAACATGAGATGCTTCTTGTCATATTGTAACTAAGAAAACTCATTCTTTGTGAGTATTAATAAAAGTGCAGACAGGGATTCCAAATTTTGTGCAGTTTGAGTTATGTGCTCCCTTTGCATTTCATACTTCTAGTTTTCTTTATGTTTCTCCTTGATAAGTGAGTGGTTGCAACTTAGTACAACATCTACTGTAATCACATTTTATCGGTTATTTGATAAGCAAGCAGTTTTTCCTTTGTATTGGTTATTAGTAAATACAAGACCTACAAGCTACTTGGATCACTGTATCTTATGTCCTTTCAAGGGTGCATTTTACATCTTCCTCTACTGTGAGAAAGGTAAGATTTATTTGTCATTGATACCTCATTTTGTTTAATAGTTTTGTAAGTTTTCCCCCATATCTCTTGATTTTATTAATCGACTCAGACGACGAAACATGGTCTCTGTCATGTTATGTTATTAATTTCATTTGAGGATTTACTCTTATATAATCAACGGAAGAAAAGGCACCTTCTAACATTCATTAAATTCCTAATTCCTGACATTATCCTTTGAGCCTTAAGCTTAATCTCAGGAACAACATCACAGATGTTCTCTTTTTCTTTTATCTAGTTTATCAATATTTCTTCCCTTCTTTTGGCCTCTTCTAGCTTAATTTTTAAGATGACTATTTCACCACTAATCTCATTGTATTCTTCTTTGTAGATCTGTAACTATTATTTTATTAGTCTGTTCTTTTTCTTGAGTTGGGATATTTCCTCGAGAACACTAATGAGTTCTCCTTCCATGTCGATTACAACTGCATACTGCTCTGTGTCTATTTTTTTCTTGGTCAAATATGTGTTTCTCTAGAGGCCTGATAATTTTTTTATCTTTAGCTTCATCTAGCTCAAATTATTCTTCTTCTTCATCTGACAAGCTACTACTATCCTCCTTTGAATAAAAATTGTTCCTTTTAAAACCTTTTTCTTTTTAAAATCCCTAGGTTTATATTTTTCTTTTCTTTCTTTTTCATTAGTGTTGTTTTCTTTGAAAGAACATTTAGATGAAAAATGACCAATTTTACCACAATGAAAACATTTGAATGGTAACATACATTTATACTTTGTGGAGCCCCTCTTTAGTTTCCTTACAAAATTAGCTTCTTCTTCATCTGAGAAGTGTTAAGAGGAATCACGATATTGAGATGTTGACAATTTGACAGATGCATTGAAGATCACATCCTTTAGATCGAGTTGTTATTTCTTGGTCCTCATCTAATAAGCAGTCAATATTCCATGGAGATTATCCATGGATAGTTTATCTAGTTCATCCATTTATTTTATAGAAAAAACCTTTACATCAAGTCTTGAAGGAAGAGACCTAAATACCTTCTGAACCACCATAGCTTCTTCAATCTTTTCACCTATCCCTTTCATAATGTTTACAGCCTCATATACTCTGATAAAGAAACATGCAATATTTTCATATTCACTCATCCTTAGGCTTTCAAATTGCATTCTGTGAGCTTGAAGTTTGTACAACTTTACTTTCTCGTCTCCTTCATAATTGTTTACCAGTTTTTCCCATATTTCCTTTGTGGATTCCGACTGCATCACTTTAACAAATTATTTTTCTGCAAGCCCATCTTGGATAACATTCATATATATTGCATTACTATAGTAATTTTTATTACCATATTCATCAGTTTGAAGAGTTTCTGTAATTTTATAACCATCTACCACAGTCTACCAGACCTCCATACCGAGAGACATCAAGTAGGTCTTCATTCTAACTTTCCAAAATTCAAAATGTGTTCCATTGAATAGAGGAGGTCTGGTTGAAGAAGAAAAGGAATCTTGACTTTCCATACTTTTTGTGTGATCTTCCTTCCAGCAGTTAGGATGTTACTGAAGGAACCTCACTCTAATACCAATTGTTGAAACTCACAACAATACTAAGAGGGGGGGTTGAATTATTATTGTACCAATTTTCTCTAATTTATTTTCTTTCATTGATTTAAATTTATTTAGAAGTGTTAACTTAATTACTAATGCATGCATAAATCAAAACAACACAGAAAACATAGTACACCAGGAGTTTTACATGGAAACCCAATGCGGGAGAAAACCATAGACATCTTTATTTATGTTCTTTTACAAGAATCAACTCATAATTTATAATTTTTCAGCTTGACAAGCACCCATCCATCGCAGATAATGAGGACACCAATCCTCTCAAGCACCAACCTATTTCAGATAATGAGGACACCAATCCACTCAGGCACCAACCTACCATAGATAATGAGAACACCAATCCTCTCAAGAACCAACTTGTCACATATGATGGGGACTCCAATCCTCAGTGAGATTTAACTCACCCTAGCACCACCTTGCCACCCTGTATTCAATTTTCTAAAAACAAATATTACACAACTATACCTTTTCAAAAATATTTCTCTGCAACTTAAGACAGTTTACTATCTCTCAAGTTCTTCTCCTTTCAACTGGTACAAGACCTCAACCCGCTACTTACCTTACTCTTATGTTATCAAACCACATCTCTATTTATAACACCTTTGCCACAGTGAAACTAATTTTTTTTGGACTCATAGTAGTTACATTATGGACAAAACTTGACAATATCAAGGTTCAGTTAGTTACATGTGGACACACTTCTAACTAAACTAAGGTTGTGAACTCATATTAGTTACATTGTGGGCATGTCTTGACCATATCAAATCCTGGCTAGTTGTATGTGGACACACTTCTGTCTAAATTAAGAGTATTTCTTATTCAGTTGTTGCTGGACATTCTTTGAATAAATCAAACTGACCAAGTCTTCCTTATTTTACCAAAACATTCATTGTCACAACAATTCACATTATGGGTTACATAACACATAATGTGCAAATAGAATAGGAGCGTAAGACTTCAATTCTTCAACCTGTCACACTTTCCTTGAAACACACTCACCTAGTCACCCCACAAGACTGTGAGTGTGCCATGGTGACTTTCTTACTTGAATATTGAACTTCCACTCATTCTGTCGTAGTATACTCCGTCACTTGTCACATCAATTTCTTCTCATCACACTCCACTGCATTGTTCGTCATACTAGCTCAAGGATCCCTACAGTCGTTGCACATTATTCATCATGCTGCAAAACCAAAATCTACTAATCCATTTCATAATCGGGGATAGGGAAATATTTCATAGTCTTCTCCATTGTACTTCACTTTTGATGCGTCATTGATCCTTCGATCCTTCTGTGCACTTCTATTTTCATCCTTATCTGTAATCGTGTGCACTTTTGTTTTCATCATTGTCTGTCATTGTGCTATAAATGACAATGTCCAACATCCATCGATCCATTTTTCAATCATGGATAGGGAACTATGTCGCATTTTTCTCCATGTTACTTCACTTCTAATGTGTCATTGATCCTTTGATCCTTCTGCGCACTTTTTTTTCATCCTTTCATAAATTGCTCAATTTGTGCACCATCTTTGTATTTCATTGCATTGGTAGTGATAATATCCATGATCATTTTGACATCAATGAAAACATATGTGCAAAAAAGCAATGTGGTCAACCCATAAAGTTCCTGATATCAAGAAATGGTGGTGAGTATGTAATTGACCTTTTGAAGAATACCTGGTTCGATCTGGTATTGATTGGAAGTGATCAGTTCCTTCACACACCTCATGAAAATGTTGTTGTAGAATACAAGAATCAGATGATAGTTTAAATGTCTATATTTATTTTGTAGGATAAAGATATCCCTCCTCATTTCAGGGATCAAGAAGTGTATTGTGAAAATTATCTTCTCAATCACATCTCAACTCGACTTGTTCTTTTCATGACTCGAGTCAAATGATGTTGTGGAAAGAATCCTTTAGTAGGCCACCTCCTTGTGTTTGGATGTGTCACATGGGCTCACATTTTCGATGATTGAAAAAATAAGTTGGATGCAAAGAGTCATGCTTACATCATGATCTGACCCTCTAAAGAGTCAAAAGCCTATCCATTGTTTGACCCTATCAAACAAAAAATTGTTATCGGACGTAATGTATATTTTGATGAGAAGTATTATGGAATTAAGTTGTTGAATTACTCCTATGGATTATTGTAGTATTATCCCTTTGGTGTTGTATCTGACATTGGTTCTCTTGTTCCATATTTCATTCCCTCGGCTGGGAAGTCGAACTTTGTTCTTGTTTCAACTAGATTGTTGACCTCCAAGTCGACTAGTCCATCGTCCTTTGTTTCAACTGGTCCCCCAACTGAAGACTCTCCCAATTTGGATCGACCTACTATAGTGAACCACAATTCACCTATTTCTTATCTACCCAGATGGGCTTCCAAGACAATTGAAGTTGTTGGAGACGATGTCAGGGATATTTCCTTTGGACAACAAACTCAAATTCAGAAGCAACATGCCAATGTTGCCTTGATGACTCATGTACCTAAAATTTTTGACCTTGTTTCCTACTTGGATGTTGAATGATGGACTAAATGGGATTAAGCTATGTAAAAAGAAATTTATTCTTTGGCGAAGAATCACACTTGGTACTTAGTTCCCGGACCACAAGGAAAGAACATTGTGAAGTGTCGATGGGTCTACAAAACCAAATTTACCTGTGAAGGTGTAGTTGAGTGACATAAAGAATGCTTGGTTGTGAAGGGTTTTTCTCAACTTGAGAAGGCATTGACTATGCTAAAACCTTTTCCCATTCTACAAAGATGAACTCTATTCAATTGATTATTTCCTTTTTTTCTTGTTTTGGATGGAAAATTCATCAAATGGATGTGGAGAGTTATTTTCTTCATGGAGGCCTATCTAAGGAAATTATCATGGAACAACCACCTAGTTTTGTGACAGATTCTCACTTTTTTGTTTTACTCAATAATTCAGTTTATGGTTTGAACCAAGCTCCCTAAGCTTGGTATGTTAAGATCAACATTTTCTTTCTTTAAATTGGTTTCAAAGGTTGTGAATCTTATGATAGATTGTATGTAATCCATACCAATGGATACACTTTGATCATTGTTGTCTATGCAGATGATTTACTCATTACTAGCAATGATAATGATCTCATCCTTATATTGAAGAAACAACTTTTTGACTCCTTTGACATGACAGATCTTCGTACTCTGCATTATTTTTTGGGTCTTCAAGTATTACCACTAAGTGATGGATTTTTCATTTCTCGGCCTAAATATGTGATGGATTTGCTAACACGTTTTAAGATGGATGATTGTAATACCTTTGCTACTCCTTTCCAATATAGAAAAATCTCACTAAAACTTGTCAAAAACCCACTATTGATGCTACACTTTATCGACAACTAGACTGCAGTCTTATTTATCTTACTCATAGTCAACCTAAAATTTCCTTTGTTTTAATTGTGGTTTCTTGATTTATGCATGACCCTAGGGAAATCCACTGGAAATAACTCAAACTAATTGTCTGTTATCTCAAATGTACCACTCTTTTTGGTATTAACTATTTTTGAAGTTCATATTCGTTGGTCGGCTTCACCAAATCTGAATGGGATGACAACAATGATGATCCGAAGTCCACTTTTGGATATGTTTTTCACTTTAGCACTAGACCATTGGTGTGGTTGTGTAAGAAACATAAGGTAGTCTCTTTGTCTACTACGAAAAAATAATATTGCGATGTTGTTCAAGCAGGTACTGAGGTAGTATGGATCCTTCAAATTTTTAAAACATAGCCTTCCTATTCAGACCTCGACTACAATCTACTATTATAACTAGAGTGCTATACAGGTTATTGAGAATCATGTTTTCCCTAGTAAGATGAAGCATGTTGAGCTCCAGGCTCACTATTTGACATAGTTGGTTCATGAGAATATTGTCTCTCTTGAATATAGCAGAACATATGATTAGGTTGTCTATATATTCACCAAACCTTTAGTTGAATCTATATTTATCAAGATCTGTATGATGTTTGGGCCTCAGGAAGATGCAATTATGGGGGGGTGTCATGATGATGTAATTTCACCACCTGAATCTCCAGAGGAGTGTTTTGATGGGGGTTGTTGGAAAATAAAGAATCAATGGTTCATCACACAAGTCCTATATTTATTCAGTCGAGTAGTGAACCTAATTTTGGATACAGTCAATCGGGCAATCGACCAAATCTCTACATCAATCAATCGAGTGATCGACTAGGTATCTACATAAGTTGGTCAAGTAGTCGACATGCATGTCGTTCGAAGAATCAACTAGTAGTTGAAGATATTCATGCAGTGTATCAACCATCTTAGAAACCAACTATGAGTTGGATGCATAGGTCGTTGGGTCAAGCATCCTTGTCGAATCGAATCAATAGTGTGGGTTCGGCAGATTCAACCCTAACAACCAACAATTACAAGTGGAAAAGACCTTCTAGATTCTATGGAAGTTGGTTAGATATTGAGGCTATAAATAGCAGACCCCTTGGGTCATTATCATCATGGTGATCAAGAAATAGAATACATAGATCATACAGATCAAGGTGTGAAATATGTAGTATGATGGTCTGATCACACTGTGCTCTTCTTAAAAGTGTTTTAGCGGTGTCTATAAACACTACCTTTGTATTTGAAATTTTGTTCCTCTTTGATTATTTACAGTACTGTCTTTTCTATTTCATTTCATGTTCCACCCTATTCCCTAACAATTTGAGTCACTGGGAGTCAATTTCTAGTACAATTGAAGAGGATATATGTTTGCATTATGAGTTTCAAACCAACCTTTTTCAATGAGAAGCTATTCTTTGAATCCTTGGAACCAATCATCCTCCCTTGGGGACATCAAGACCACAATGGAATCATATACAATGAATGTTAATTTTGATTCATGGAAAATCCCCCACCTTTTAATATTATCATAAATTTCATCACGAAGGTAAGGATGATTGAGTGAAAATATCCTAAGGAACTTAATATCAATTTCCATCAATTATTCATCCAAACCCTCTTATTTACATCTAAGTTTAAATATATATCAATTCAAACTATAAAGTACATGCGAAAAAATATAATCATAGATTTTGACAATGGCTATCTAAAATTCAATGTTATTACAAATCATAAATAAAGACAATGTGGTAGAAGTAACAGGTTCATGTTAAAGTCAGTAACTACAAAAAATGGTTATAAAATTTGATTTATACTTCAATGGGTTTCTAGTCTTATTTAGGTTCATAAAGAAGATTTAGAAAGGTATTATAGGAATTTAAGTTATTGTATATATTATTAATACATGTATAATGAACTTGTGAGAAAGAAGTATCAAGGGACTATCGATCCAGACAATATGTCCTTCATGGAACTAAGGGAGTTTGACCACAACTAATGTGCAATTATACTTTAAATCAACTATGTCGTCAAACTTATTTATAAAATTAGTTTTCTTATGGGGGGAATTTCAGAATTCAGACCAATTTAAAATTTTGGCTTCCTCAAACCAAAGTTCAAGGGTGGATGTCTCGATTTGGAAAAGGAGACAAGGGGAAAATGAACAATGGAAAACAGGTTGTGATTTGGAAATCATGTTTAATTGTGGAATTAGGACAAGTAAAAAGTAATCAAGGGAGGCCTCAATTTGAGAATTAGGGATGATGACATGATAAAGCTCGAAGGGATTTTGGAAATTTTGTTAAGTTTGAAAGATGGGATAAAAGAGTTTGAACGAATGAGAAAATTTTCAAATATCTCAAACGAAAGAGTTAATGGGGGGGATTTGAATATTGAGACCAATATAAAAATCAATATATGGAAGAACTGGAGACAATGCCTAATTTGGAAAAATCAATCCCATTTCTTTGTACTTTTGAAAAGTGTCATAGTAAAGAGATGTTTTTTTGCAATCAGGTCAGATGATGAAATCAAGGAAAGATAGTTCACATGCTAGGTTTCAAACTCTTTGTAGAAACTTGAATTAAAAATAACTTTTGAGGGTTAGGGAGCTCTAATTTGGAAACCAGGACCAATATAGGAATTAAGACAGTGAGTAGGTAAACTTGTAAGGATAGGATCCAATTTGAGAATCGGGGAAATAATGAAATAACACAAAAAAAATGTTTGGTTTGAAATGGAAGAATATGAATTCAAAGTTTTAACTATTGGAGCCCAATCATAAAATTATTTCTCATCAAATTTGAACTCTTTATACCAAACTCAAAATCAGATTGAATCCTAAATCGAGACTTCCTTTCACCATTTTTCCTCTTCCCTTGACCCAACTTGGTAATTGATGAGGATTTGACTTGAGAATTCAAACCGATTTAAAAAGTGGGACAATGAAAAATTGAAGTTAAGGAAGGTCCCAATTTATTGATCAGTTGTGATTATGAAATTAGGACAAGGAAAAAGTGAAGGGAGGACCTAATTTGAGAATTAAGACGGATCATCAAATGGGGTTTGAAAGGATATTGATAATTTTGTTGATTTTTAAAGCTAGCCTGAAAGAGTTTAAATGAATAAGAACACTTTCAAAGAGTTCAAACAAAACAACTCTTTGGGAGAGGCAAGGAGCAGGGGTGGGGTGGAAGGGATGGTTCAAGAAATTTGAAGATTGAAACTTATCTAAATTTAGGTATAGGGAAGAAATGGAGAGAGTTCTTGATTTATCAAGCATGATCGATTACCATATCAAACCAAGGGAAATTTAAACAAGTGAAGAGAGGGCCCAATTTAGTGATCAAGGTTGAATTCAAATTTGAGTCAAGGGACTTTGGTAATATTTAAAAGTTCAAAATTAAGTAAATAACATTCAAACAAAGGGTTTGAACAGAGGGGAAAGTTTGAAGGGTTAAGTGATCCAAAAGGATCTCAGTGGCCATCCACCTTTTCCACTGAATCACCATTTTGAACCTCTAGTTTTGATAAACCATGACATTCACCCTTTTGATGGGGAATGGAATGTAATGTCATCTTCATTTGTTAATTACAGACATCATGTAATGGTTTTATGTACATGCCTACAACATAGCATTAATGCATTGGATCCTAGTAGAACTCTATAGTTAAGCGTGCTCGGTCTAGAGTAGTACTGGGATGGGTGACCGCTCGGGAAGTACTAGTATTTTACATTCCTATGGCATTTTATAAACTTAGACCAATTTATCCCACATGCATCATGGGAATTGTTCTCCTCTCAGTCTCTCCTATATAATTGAGGTGAAGGAATCCCTTTAAGCATGTAATGGAGTGTGATGTAAAGCTTCTTGTGAAGGAAGCATAGCCAACATCTCTTTCTTTTCAGAGATAAGCTATCCCATTTTTCCAGCTTGTGTTCTACAATCTTTTTCTATCTTATTTAGCAATAGAAGTTGGGTTTCACTGTATTTTTGTGCTCTCTTCTATATTTTTTTGTATTTCATTGTTATATCTCTGTTATATTTTTGTCTTCATGTCATTCTCAAAATAATCTGGATCAGTGGTATCAGAGCAGTCTGCTCTTTGTCATTTCTTAGAGCAGGTCCCCGACGAGGTCAGGGTATAGAGATTTGGGTCTCAAGCTAGTTTTGCTTGAGGACAACCACTCTTGCTAGTCCAAGCGACCTCCCATGGTGGAAGAAAAGAGAGATGACAGAGTAGGAGATCCTTTCAAGACGTTGCTTGAGGAAGCCCTTGTGCGACAAAGGAACGAGATGATGGACAACTTCGCTCAGATCCTTCAAAGACTACCAATGGCGGCAACCGAGGCATCTTCAACAAGAAACCATTTTGCAAGTGCGACACCCTTCAAGGTACAAGTCAATTTTGATATCCCCTTATTTGAAGGCCAGATAGATGCAGATGCTCTAGAAAAATGGTTGAATCTGCTAGAAGGTTATTACTCTGTCCAAAAAAAATTCGACAGTGAAAAGATCACCTTCGCGCTCCTTAAATCCCTTCCCCATGTCAAATCTTGGTGGGAAGGTTACTAGGAGAGGTAAACCATGGATGAATCTACACTTTTTGGGAGAGAACCCACTTGGGCAGCCTTTGTAGATTCCCTAAAGGAGGAGTTCTACCCTATCGGAAACTATAATGACCAATACATGAGATGGAAAAATCTATGTCAGAAAAGAGCCCAGACGGTGTCGGAGTACACCAACATCTTTCATACCTTGCGGTCAAATCTAGGTATCAAAGACTCCGAGCGACACTTGGTTTTGAAGTACCATAGTGGTCTACATAGGTACATCCAAACAGAGATGGATTTCTTGTACATCTCTTCACTGGGAGTTTCTTATCGATATGCAGTCAAAATTGAGAATAAATTCAACCAGTAGAGTAAGTGGGAGAAGCATGGACAGAGAAAGGAAGGCCAACCTCAAGAGAGCCAATCCTAGATGCAAGCAAAGAAGGGTAACATGAAGTCTAAGAAAGACACCGGAAAGTGGTGTGAGTTTCACAACAACCCTTGGCATAACACTGATGAATGTCACTCAATACAGTCATTGGTGGCTAAGCTCAAAGACAAAGAGTCGAACCTCGACTTGGACCCTGATTTAGAAAATAATAAAAGGAGACGGATCATTGATGTAAAACCCACTGCTACTGTCGCAACTACAACAATCCAACTAGAAGAAGATCCTGAGGGGGGGAGTGACTCTTCCATTCACAGATGTGGGTGAAGGGGACCCCACTGCATTTTATTGTTGATAGCGGAAGCCAAAAGAACATCATCTCAGCAGAGGTTGTCAAGCTGTTGGATTTTCCAACAACACCACACCCACGACCATACAACATTGGGTGGCTTCTCCAGGGTCAAGATCTTTGTGTCATCCAACAATGTCGATTGTCATATGACATCCAGCCCTTCAAGGAAAAGGTATTATGTGATGTTTCCCCATTGGATGTCTGTGATGTTCTCTTGGGCCATCCATATATGTGAAGTGCCATACTATCTATGAGTCTCGACCCCGTAGTGTCACTGTTACTATGGGGGGTCATCTCTACAGGATACTAGATGTGGTTCCGACTAATGTCCCACCTAAACAGTGTCGCATGGTAGTATCTCATACTACAAAATTTAGCTTCTTCACAATCTGTTCAAAAGGTGAACAGAAGGATACTACAACCACTACAACCTTGGCCCAAGCACCTTCTATCCAACAAAAGCAGGCCAACAAGATTGCAGCAAAGCACAAAGATTCCTTATACACACAGAAATATCATGTAGCCAAACTCGTTAAAAATTTCCAACCCTTCCAACCATAGGTTCGTGACAACCTTCAAAAAGCTAAGAGGTGCAACTTCTCCAACAAGGAAAGCAGCTCATCAAGATGTTGATTCAGCAAACACTTTTTCCTCTCCCCCGGGCACTCAATGCAATGGAGACCATTGCTTCCTAAGGGGGCAGGAATGATCCAGATGGATCTCAGTGGCCATCCACCTTTTCCACTGAATCACCATTTTGAACCTTTGGTTTTGATAAACCATGACATTCACCCTTTTGATGGGGAATGGAATGTAATGTCATCTTCATTTGTTAATTACAGACATCATGTAATGGTTTTATGTACATGCCTACAACATAGCGTTAATGCATCAGATCCAAGTAGAACTCCACAATTTGAAACAAAGGGTTTGAACAGAGGGGAAAGTTTGAAACAAAGGGTTAAGGGTTAAGTTTGAAACAAAGGGTTTGAACAGAGGGGAAAGTTTGAAGGGTTAAGTGATCCATATGGATCTCGGTGGCCATCCACCTTTTCCACTGAATCACCATTTTGAACCTCTGGTTTTGATAAACCATGACATTCACCCTTTTGATGGGGAATGGAATGTAATGTCATCTTCATTTGTTAATTACAGACATCATGTAATGGTTTTATGTACATGCCTACAACATAGCGTTAATGCATTGGATCCTAGTATAACTCTCTAGTAGTATTGGGATGGGTGACCGCTCGGGAAGTACTAGTATTTTACATTCCTATGGCATTTTATAAACTTAGTCCAATTTATCCCACATGCATCATGGGAATTGTTCTCCTCTCACTCTCTCCTATATAATTGAGGTGAAGGAAGCTCTTTAAGCATGTAATGGAGTGTGATGTAAATCTTCTTGTGAAGGAAGCGTAGCCAACATCTCTTTCTTTTCAGAGATAAACTATCCCATTTTTCCAACTTGTGTTCTATGGTGTTTTTCTATCTTATTCAGCAATAGAAGTTGGGTTTCACTATATTTTTGTTCTCTCTTCTATATTTTTGTGTATTTCATTGTTATATCTCGGTTATATTTCTGTCTTCATGTCGTTCTCAAAATAATCCAGATCATTAAGAGAGATGATAGAAGGTCCCAATCAAGACAGGGAAGAATTGGAGAGAGGGTTTAGTTTGGGAATCAAGGTTTATCACCCAATCAAGACAAAGAAAAGGTAAACAAGTGAAGAGAGGGCTTGGTTTAGGAATTAGGGCCAATTTCTAAACCAAGTCAAGGGACTTTAAAAAGAATTAAAAGTTTGAAATCATGTAAAGAACATTTGAAAAAAAACTAAATTTAAAAAGGGTTTGAACATAGGAGAGAGCTCAAATGGTTTGAAGAGATGACAAGAGGGATTGGTTTGTAAATCAAGCAAGGGATCAACAATTAGAGGAAGGAAAGGGATTAATTTTTGAATTGGGCCTGGTCTAGAAATTGGGAAATTGGAGGCTCAAAAGGTAAGTAAAAGAGAAAAACTTGAATTTGAACTCCAAAAAGAAACTTGAAGTCAAAAGAGGAAGAAAAAGAAATTTGAACTCAAACTCAAAACAAAAAATTAAATTTGAAGGTTATTAATTGGGACCCCGATTTGGAATTCAATGAGGAATTTTGGTATCGGGAGATAACTCAACTACGAAGGTAAAGAAGTGATTCAATAATAATCTATGTAACACCCCATTTTGAGTCCCCAGTTTATAATGTAATTTGTTTATTTGATGAAAGGTTGAAGTGCCTATAAAACAGAAAGGGGTCAGAGTGCCTAGGGAAAATGTAATGCTTTAAACATTTTGAAAATAAAAGTACATCATTGTATGTAGTACAGACAAGGAAAATAGTTATAGGAGGATATGATTCCACGAGAGAGGGGGGAACCAAGGATCTAAGTCTGTATGCTTTGTTTTAATTAATTATCACCCATGTTGTGTTATCATGGGGGGGACATATGAGTCTCTTGGGGATACCACGCTATACTTGGAGCACTTGGATACTTAAACCTCATTCTTGATTTTTTTGGGGGGTTGTCCATTTCATTGTGAACCAAAAAAAGTCATTTTGGGGAATATCTTTTTCTAATTCTCTCTTCTATCTCTTTCTCATTTTTTCCTGAGGAAAAGGGGAAGCAAATTGCTAAAGTACATTAACCATGTTTGGTTATGTATATGAATTATTGGTGTATTTCCATCCATGAATTAATGCTTGAGTGCATGGAGGCAATGGCATGATGAGAAACCTTGTTAACAACTGTGAATCCTGGGAGTCCCAACATTGAGATTCTGGACCAAAAGCAATAGATCCCTGGAAGGATGTGGACATCCCAAGGCACTACATGGAAGTTAATGGGGTTCATTATCTTGGTTGGTGCAATATAGGGGGGAGATATATGGTGTACTTTGGATTGATGTGCGTTGAAAAACCTTTGAGAGATTGAGTGTTGACTTGTTTGTGAAGCTGAGTGTTGCTCTAGAACCCATCCTTGTGGATTCATATCCTGGCTTAGGGGTGACCTGTTATTGATACTTGGAACAACATTGTCTAAGGTTGGGTGGAATGTCCTTGGTCTTCAACTAGTTGGTGATTTCTTAAAACAAAGATAAGTAATCCATGTCATATGTTTCTCTGATTGCATAATTGTTTTCGGTGTGTATTCATTACTATCTCTGAGATGTGTATTAATAATGTTCCTACTTGTTGGTTATTTATGTGCATGACATATTGTTCATTCTTTCATAGTGTAACATGAATCTTGATGAATTCATGTGTTTATCTCATTCCTTCTGTATTAATTTCGATTATCAGAGTTCGAAATCGTCTCAATAAGAGGTTATTGAAGTAGCATGGCCCAGCCTTGGTGGTTGGGTATGTCACAATATAGAAATCAAGAAGAAATTCAATTGACTTAGGAAATATGGGGCCATCACAATCTAAGTGATTCATTGCAATAACTAAAGAAAAAATTTAATGTTGTAAACCTGCATGTGTGAGGAAGATTAAAAATGGGATTAGTTTATGAAAACTTGGAGACAAATATGAAGATGATGATGACTGGATTTTGGGCATGGATATTGGAAATTTCTTCTACCTTCCCATGGCTATGAAGGTAGCCATCAAAATTGATCTCCTCACATCATAGCAAATGTTGACATTGACATCCAACTCTTACCTAGGAAAATCGTTACTCGCATTCCAATGATGAACCTCGACACCACCATTAATCATGACCGGAACCTGAAAGTGTTGTTCATCCATTTGGTTATAATTAGTTCCATGACTATATATAAGAATAGGAAGGCCTAAAGGATCTATGGCCTCACTCCTCTTTGCAACTATCTTGTCATGAACTAAGATAAAACATGTATTTTCTCTGGCTTCATGAGTGTTAATGAATCAAGATAATGGAGAGGTGGTACTCGTCGTTGATGAAATATAGGTTAACAATGGATATCAATGACAATAATGGTTGGGCATTAAAGGATGCACCATGGTTTTGAGTATAGCCTTTGGTCCTTTTGTTATCATTGTGGGAGGTCAACAATAGCAATCCATGATGGGAACAACTTAGAAGGTCATCAAGGAAAAATCAATGACCCATGTATACTTACTATCCATTCTAAGGACATAAGGTTCATAGTGAAAAATGACTTATGACTTATGGTGTAATTAATATTTTATGTTTCTATTATATAACTAAACATACCCATGCAAAGTTAATATTGTAACCATATACAACATATTTTATAGTTAATATTATTAAGTTCGCTCATTTTCTTTTTTTTTTAATATCTATTTATTACCGTTTATAGTTTTACTCATTTTTAATTAACTTTTCAAAATTATATATTATTGTTTTATTATTTATTATATATTTATTTTAATTCGTAGTATGGTTCATCTTTTATGAAATGAATTTTTTTAATATTATTTATTAACTTCGATAAAATTAACTAAACATACCCATGCAAAGTTAATGTTGTAACCATATACAACATATTTTATGGTTAATATTATTAAGTTGGCTCATTTTCTTTTTTTTAATATTTATTTATTACCTTTTATAGTTTTACTCATTTTTAATTAACTTTTCAAATTTATATATTATTATTTTATTATTTATTATATAATTGTTTTATTTCGCAATATGATTCATCTTTTATGAAATGAAAAATTTTAATATTATTTATTAACTTTGATTAAATTTCTTGTTGTATTGTAATAGTTTATTATTATTTTAAAATTATGATCTTTTTTTTAAATATCATTTTTAAATGATTACTTCCTTTTAGAACTTATTTATTTTCACATTGTATCACTTTTCTTTATCATTCAAAGCTATAATTAGATCCCACAATGGGTGGAGTGTTTACTAAAAACATTGAGAACTTTTCTAAACTATGCCGCAATTTAAATCTAGAAATTCTCCTTGAACTTAAATATGGGTCATGATTCGTCAAGAATTTCTCGTTGGCCCATATTCATGTCCTTTAATACATTAAGACAAAAAAAATTATAAGTCGACTATTTTAATAAAATAATAGTGTTTTTAGTTCAATGGGATAGATCGAGTGGTTGAGTGTTTTGAGCTTCATGTAGGATGTTTCAAGGTTGATCCCTCGAGTTGGATTGTTTCATTGAGTTCCCCACTCGATGTTCGTGGTGGGTTAAGTTTAAACATCATAATCAATGTTGACTTACATTGGGTATCATCCATGTAATGCAAGGAAGTGCTCAAGAGTTTGCTGGTGCTTAAAAAATTAATTTCAAGAATGAGAAGAATTAAATTGTGATCCAAGATCTATGAATGATGGAACAATGCCCTTAGAATATTTTCCCAATTCTGAATCAACCTAGATCATTAACAATTTGTTAAATTTTTGAATTGATGGGAAATTTGACTTTCTACATTGTTGGATCTTGACCACTAAAGGGAAGCAAAGTTTATTGTGATATTAGATGACTCAATAAAAATGTTATCTTTGAAGAATTCCTCCAAAGAACCCATATGTAGTTATATGGTTTTTAGTGACCACACACTCACATGGGAGAAAATGTTTAGTTCAATGTAAAATCCCCTTGTCAGTAATGTGACTACTTCATGCCAATGGTTTTTCTGCCACTCACTTTCCATGCTTTTCATATTCCAATATTTTTTCAAATTACATCTTATCAATTTGCATATAAAAGGAAGAGTTTGCATTCTTACCATTACCAAGTAAAATAGGCATGCTTATAGGTGAGACAATTTTATAAGTATATCGTTGTCATCAATTTCTTATAAAAGTATGATAACAACTTAAAGAATCCCTCTTTTTCAATGAAGTTAACCAAAATAATAAATTTGCATTCACAATTTTTTAATAAAGATATGGTCAAAAATGTTTATTGTGTTTAATGAAATTGCACCATTAGATTACATAAGTTAAATATATTAAGATCTTTTAAAATTATAAAATGCATATGTAAATTGAAATTTCAATTTCAATTTTTAATAACAAATTTTAATAAATATTAAAACTCCAAATTTTAAAACAAACATATGAAAATAAATAAATTTATTGACATATTATCCTACTTATATACCTATATTCAATTCAAATAAAATCAGATAAATAAATCCAAACGTCCTAATAAATTATAAAATGTATTGGGATATATTAATGTAAAACGACAAATTATATATGACAATTCAATGTTCAAACGGTTGTCATGTTGCCATCCATTTTTAATATTAATATGTCTCCTACATTTTATGTATAGGCATGGATTTGTGTATTAGATATATCTCCGTAGTCAACCAAAACAAGAAGATGAAAATGTCATATACGATTTGTTTTGCTGGCGTAACATTCTATCTATATGGCATGCTCGGTACGGTTCGAACATGTTTCTAATTAAATACATAAATGGTTTTTTGTTATTTTTAAAGTTAATGTTTTTTAATTACCATTAAGATACCATCATCCCCACAAATGTTTTTAAGCGAATACTAAAGGCAAGGAAGTCTAAACATTTTACGAATAGGATTATAACTTTATACTAGCATATCTTCGAAGTGGACGAAAGAGAACGTTCAATTGTTTTGGTTATTACCAAGATTAAGGATAAGAGATGTTTCTTTCATATATACATAAATAATCAATAGAGGATTTATTCAACAATTTCATTTGTTTATTATTAATTTATATGTAGGTGATAGTCAAGTCCAATCATCATAATTGTCATGTATTTTGTCTAAGTGAAATTTGATGTATCAAAATCTTAGCGATTCCAATACTCAAACTCTCAAATACCACTTGTGGAGAGATGTTTAGGCCACCCAAAACAAATCCTCGCTTCTCCCCTACAATCAACTTTGAAAATCAAACCCGAAGGTCAATACTATTGGGGAAAGCATACATGTGATTAGACTATATTTTGACATTAGATCATATTTTAAAGCAAACATTAATTGAGTCAATTTGGTGGTTTTGGTGTGGTCTAGCTAAGAAACAATGCCAATCACTCACCCTTGGGAATCTATAACCAAATCCACCCACCCATAGTGAATTGGAAATTCTGTAGAGGTACAATGTTGTTTGTCACATTCTATGCTCACCCAATTATGTGAATGAATGCCTAACACCTTAGAATTGGTTGTTTGTTTTTTTGAAATTAGGATCCATACTTATGATAAAAGAGAAGGAGATATGGAAACTAATACTTGTGAAACCTTATATATGATATTTCCTTATATGCCTAAAAGTTATGGTGATCATGGATTCTTAAAAAAAAATAGAATAGGAATTAACTACTTTGCAACTTTTACTTGTTTGTAAACTATTTCACTTCTAAATATTATTCACTCAATAAGGAAAAGAATATACAATGATACAAGACATCAACACAAGCACTATAAAGAATAAGTCCATAAATGACATGTCATCCTAGCCCATACTTGCAATACATTTAACACAAAACAACCTTGCAATCAATGTGTTTCGGAATAAAAATCAATTATAATACATCACAGTGTTTGTAAATTATTTCTCTTCTAAATCTTATTCACTTAATAATGAAAAGAATGTGCAATGATACAAGACATCAACACAAGAACTGTAAGCCTAAGCCCATAAATGACAAGTCAACCTAGCCCATAGTTACAGTGTATTTAACACAAAACAACCTTCCAATCACTATATTTCGGATTAAAAATCAAACTCGGTCCATTAATATGATTAAGCAAAAAACAAAAAAAAAACTAATAAAATTAGGTGGAAAACTACTACATATAATTAACTAAATTATTTTCTATTTTTTTAATGTTTCAAAGTTTTTTTTATGAGTTTTCAAATACATTTGATCAAAAAAAATGTTCCACATAACGTCAAATCCTAGGCCTGCATCCAATGATCGATAAAAAAGTCATGTGTAGTGATTGTAGCTAGATAGAAATCTCGCGGGTAGGGTAGGCTATAGCATGTTTAAGGCTCATAGGAACCTAGATTAGAAGATTCCCAGGAGGTGTTTCACCTATTTCATAAGATAAAGAAGCAGATTTTCAAATGCATGGAATGCTATATTTTAGATTTGATCCTTAGATAGATGGTTGATAATTTGCTGAAATTTTGAATTTACCTATTTACTATGTATCCACTTTATAGGTTCAAGAACTCAAGTTCATGGGCTAAAACATGTAACAATAATACAATTGCAGTAGGTGGTGCATATTTGAACCAGGTTTAATTGGGTCGATGTTAATAATAGAAAATTAAAACCTGCTAACCCAAATTCACATGTTGGAGAAATTTCACTTCAGGACCCACATAGCTCCCCATGCCAAAGGTAGATTTAGTAGATAAAAATAAGACCAACTTCTAGGCTCATTCACACACTTGGTTACACTAAATTGAACATCTCAATAAGATGCCAAAGAAGAAGCTTCACATAAAGGTAGATTTAGTGGATAAAAATAAGACCAACTTCCAGGCTCATTCACACACTTGGTTACACTAAATTGAACATCTCAAAAAGACGCCAAAGAAGAAGCTTCACATAAAGGTAGATTTAGTGGATAAAAATAAGACCAACTTCTAGGCTCATTCACACACTTGGTTACACTAAACTGAACATCTCAAAAAGATGCCAAAGAAGAAGCTTCACATAAAGGTAGATTTAGTGGATAAAAATAAGACCAACTTCGAGACTCATTCACACACTTGGTTACACTAAACTGAACATCTCAAAAAGACGCTAAAGAAGAAGCTTTACATAAAGATAGATTTAGTGGATAAAAATAAGACCAACTTCCAAGCTCATTCACACACTTGGTTACACTAAACTGAACATCTCAAAAAAACACCAAAGAAGAAACTTCACATACCACAAGTACCTAATCTAAACCTAATCTAAAGATCAATCTATTGGGGAAAGGAAGTTGCATACCATATTACAAACAACTAATTTCAAGGCCAATATAATATACTGGAGAATAAAATAGGGTCTGTTAAGCTAAACACCTTTGGAAGGGCACAACAAGATCCACATCTCATACTAATATTAATCATATGCACACCAAAGTACATCAAGAAAGAAGTTAAGAACAAAATGTTGAAACATAGATGTCAAAAGAGAATGCAGAGTTTCAAATATGGAATAAACTGGTTGAAAAATCAATAAAGAGAGAAGATTTGAGGAAAGGGGTTTACCATATAAGCTTTTAAATGGGCTTGAATTTTCAGGGATAATCTGAGTTTTGCATGGATCAAAGTTTCATGCATTTCAAAACCTTATCTCAGAGGTTTTTCCCATTTAAACCAAATCAATCCAGATGCTCAAAATATCTATCAAAATTATGAATTGATCCGAAATTTAAAAACAGAAAGCTAAAAAACCTGCATAAAAATAACTCCAAATGAAAGATTGCTCCAGATTTAGCCCACTCCTCAACCAAAGGCCACGCACAAAAAGAAAAATGCAGTCGTGTATTGCTTCCCACAAGGATCCCAATTGTCAGCACATAATTCCTTTTTCATCGTTGTTGGAAGTAGAACTGCAGTGTTTCAAGTTGACAAAAGAAAACGATTGTGGCGGATCATAATGAGAGTTTGTTGAGATCCAAGCACTCAGAGTCGTGCTAGACAACAATGGTTCCCGCTAGACAACAATGTACTGCTCTCGCAGTAAGTAATCACTGGAGAAGTTGCACAAAAATAATGTGGATGTCTTGAATCTGTTGATGAAAAGAGGACAGGAAATCATGGTGATTTCTGTACGCAATCCTCGAATGTCATCGATGGTCTTGTATTCGCACAGGATGCTATGGATTTGGGCCAGAAGTATGATTTCTTGTTGAGCTTAATGCTCATCTCTAAGTAAATCTCCTGGGGTTTGACTAATCTGGTTATGGACAATTAAGCAAGAAGCCAAGTCAGCAAAATACATATGCTGATATTGAGGCTGCATATAAATGTCTTTAGTACCAATGTGGTGGCAACAAATTTTAAGTGCAGTTGTCTTGCACAGTGAGAAAATCCATGAAGAAATATGCTTATATCAAAGTTCCCATGGAACCCTGAGGAGAAGATCTCGCTTTATTTGCAAAAGCCCCGAATTCACGACACCCATTGCACCAATTCAACTTAAACTCAGCTACACAATGTGTGTTGAGTTTTCAACCTTTCTAAACTCTTTGTCATGATGCTAGTGTTGGTCTCTATGGTTATGAGGCATCCAATTGTTATATGATCATTGTATTTAGTTAGATTTGTGTTCCTATTCAGTATATTATCTTTAAGTGAGAATGCCCTAAAATGGTATATATATATATATATATGTGTGTGTGTGTCATTATTTTGTCAAAGAAAACAAATTATCCCAAAAACTTTGTCTTTACAATAAAGCTCATACATAATTATTGTTGTGATGGTCTAATCCAAATTTTTTAATAGTAATTATATCCATAGACCTAAAATGACAAAAAAAAAAACATTATTTGATTATAGCCAAGGTCTCCATTTAGGAACCAAATACTAGAAGTTTTCATAGGAATCCATAGAATATAAATCACATCCCTTGAAACAACTATGAAAAATACCCACTAACTTAACTCTAGGCCCTAGAGTATGTCGTAAAAACATTAAATCGGGATTGATTCTAACTCCACTAATCTAGAAAAGGATTACCTCAACCTAGTTTTAGAGAAAGATGATTTATCATTTACTATTGTTTTGGGTTGTCTTTCTCTAAGGACCCCTACACTTGTCTTCTTCCTTTCTTGCTCAATATCTCTAATAGATTTTTCTTGTGTGTGTTGTAAGTAAGAATTTTGACCCACCAAACTAGAAATAGGCTCGCTAATGGATTCTATACCTAACCCACCTATTCCTTTATGCCCCCTATAGAATCAACTTTCCTAGATCTAGGAAGATACCTACTTCCCCAATCAATTTCCTTTTCATTTAATCCAACCTTGACTCAGAGTCAAATTTCACATAATTTTCTAATGAACTGTTTCCTTCATAAAAAAAAAATATTGATTTCACCTTCTTACTCCCATCCTAAGAGGAGACCTTTTTGGTAGAGGAATGTATATTTTTCCCTTTGTCAAAACCATTCCTACATTTATGGGTATTTGATATTTCCACAGGGGTCAGCCATATTTCTTTGATGTTCAATTTTTTATATTTAAAATAGAATATTTTTTTACCTAAAAGAGGTGTAGCTTCTCTACAAACTTCTTTCTCGAGTTGATGAAATGAGGAGGACCCCACTATTTTGGCTTCAACTTCCTTTGACATAGGCTGCAAAATTCCAAATTATGATGTTCCAACCTCCTTTTGAGATCCTTTTGAGTCCTTAACTACTCCCATTGATTTTATCTTAGTGTCCTCTCCTCTAGGCTTCATGCCCAATTCAATCACTTTATCAGCCTTCAAAACTCCTATATTATCCTTAAGGCAATCCTTTCTCGATACTTTCTTCCTTCTCCAATATTTCCTCATAAAAGGAATGGAGAAATCTTGAACAATATGGATGAAAAGGAGACATGTCACAAATTTGACAGGGACATTGTAGTATTCCACCTCTCACATTCATATTGAGCTATCATTGATAATCTATAAATTTTCAACCAATCCTTCCCTAAAGTCCAACTCAACCAAGAATTGGGCCATAGTTAAATAAAAACTAGATTTAAATGAAGTGCCTACATGTAATGCATGTCTAACTTGGTTCAATGTTTCCCCTATCATTTTTTTATACCACAACTCAATTTCCAAGCCCAAAAACTTGACCTGCACAAGAACTCTAGATAGGCCTCTAGACCTTGGATCAAATCATGGAAGTTAGTGTTTCAATCATAGGAATTCAATACCCCAAAACTAGGAAGCATTAATAATGGAATTAGCATCCTCTGTAGAGAAGAATGTAATACCCTACAAACCTCTTGAAAATATTATAAAGGATGATCCATACCAGATCACTAGGTCCCCAAAAAACTAAATCCATGATTTTAGAGTCTCCTCAAAGATATTTATTCCTGCAAATTTTTCAATTAAGAATTCACTAGTAAATTCCAAAGCCTAATCAACTATGACATCTTTCCCTACTACCATATTTACTTTTGATTCTTTCCTTTTTGCCACTTTTTGTCTTTAACTGTTGCAATTCTCCTCTGTCTTCCCCTTCTCACTATTTGAACCTTGTATGTCACCTTTCAGACAATCTAAATCTAGTAGGTTTCCTATAAACCCCCACATTTAATAGGCTAATAGGACTTTTCCAAATCCATTAGGGAAGGCACATGACAAGGAGTTGTAGTTTCAAGGATTCCATAGTCACATGAAACTAAACCCTACAAGCTAGTTTGAGTGAATTAGGTCGATTGTGATAAAAAAAATCTTATCAAGTCCATCTTTATTACCTTATTTATTGTTATATACTTCGAGCCTTGATATCAATTGATTCTCCCCTGTAAAATATATATAGGAACAATCCCATACCTTCCACATATTGGATCCTAACATAATATTCATCGGCACCTAACACCAAGGTTAGACCCTCTCTCACTTCAAAGACTATAGAATTCATTTATAATATCCACTTTACAATTATATTCATTAATATCCATAAACCCCAATGATCCTTTGACATGAGAGTAGTTGAATACTTGAAAATGTACTACCCTTCAATCAAATCATCCAAGTAGTCAACAAGTTCCTCCTCCATTGTCTAGGGTTACCTCATATTTCTAGGTACTTGTCAACCCCCATGTGATGACTTTACAATTTGTCTCTTCATTAATATAACTTCACTCCAAGAAAAATGCAACCTCAACCATATTGGTTTTCTAGTTAATTGTTTGTGGGATAAGGGAACCCCTCCACACAAAAATTTGATTGTATATTCTATGAATGTTTGCAAACCCTACTCCTCTTTGGATTTGAAACTATAACTATCAAGGAAGAAATTAAAGTTATTAACCATTAAACCCAATTAAAAATTCACTAGATGTTTATATCCCAAGGGGTTATCTCAATTGATTGTTGTTAGTGTTGTTGGAAATGTGCTAGTTTTGTGTTGATAGATGCTCAATTAGAATGCCCCTACTTGACTGCACTAATTTACACGAAGGAGTTTACTAGGGATTCCATCCACAAATGTGGGAATCATCCCTTTGGTTTCCTAGTGAGCTTTTCCTTGTAAAATAATAGTACACTTGATGAGCATTATATAAATGATGTGATTATACTTGAATGCATAGATTAACTAATAAATGTTATATAGAATATTATAGCATATGCAATTGATGGGAATTGAATAATTTATGCAAATAATTCAACAAAAAAATTGTTAAAGGATCAACACGAATACATCAATTAAGTGATAAATATGATCTAGAAAAAAAAATCCCCTTTCAATGTCTTAGAATATGATATTATGAACTAAGAAATGAAGGTAATGTTTTTTTTCTAGGAGATTTTAATGCTATAAAACAAGTAATAAGGTGATATTCGTAAAAAAATATCGAACACTAACTCTCTATAGTTATATGAAGACCTTTAGCTAGATTGCACACATAGGAGAATCTCTAGAGATTTATGTAAAAAAGATTTTGGTGTTAAATTTATAAAACTTTGTAGTTGTTAGAGAATGATAATTTGTAATGGTTTAAGCTAGTGAAAAAAATATAGTTGAATGAATTATATAAATAGCTTGGAAATAGTGTGGTAGATTATGTTATATTATATATCCCCTTATGCAATGAAATTCTTAAAATTTATGTCTCGGATGAACCATGAATGCTTATGAATCTTTCTTAAATCATAGATCCTTAATTCTAACTCTCAACATTTCCCTACATAAAAAAACCCATGGAAGATAGTTCTAATATTGATAAGTACTTGATCTTTAGCAAAAACAAACATGATGATCATCTAATGGGTTTAGAAAAGCAATTAAATATCTTGACACGTAACAACAATATTAAGGACCTTTATCATGAATGTACAACAAAACTATCATTTCGTATGAACAAGTACTCTTTAAAAACTTCTTGTAGAAATAAAAATTGAAATACCAAAACGTGGTATGAAAAGGATTTTCATATTTCTAGGAAATCTACAATGAAAAACTATGATGAGTCCCTAATAGATATAACAATTAACAATTAGAAAGAACTAATTAAATGAACAAAGATACATTATGTAAATAGAAGCAAGGTCATCTTTGAGATCTTTCTAAATTTGAACCTAAAATTTTTGGAGATGAATGATAACATGGAAATGTAAATAAAATAACACAATTTTTATAAGTGGTTAGAATCCATACCATAAAACATTTTATGTATCCTCTAATGTTTCAAACAACATTTGGACCCTTTAGATGACATTGGGTTTGGGTTCAATTTCTAGCAAAAGGGGAAGCAAAGGACATCGAAGGTTATTGAGAAAAATCCTAAAAAATCAAGGCTTGGTTCTTAGTCCTCACATAAATAGACTTTTCAATATAAAAGTCAAACAAGGTTTCCCTAAACCTTGGATTGAAGCCCTTATTGTTCCAACTTTTAAAAGTGATTATAAAAATACCACCTCAAACTATAGGATCATTATAGTCAATATTTTTTTAGCCAAGTTATATAGAATTATTTTGAAAAGGAATATTAACTTATGATTAGAAAGTCGAAGACAAACGGATAAAGACTATGTTGATTTTAAAATATTTCATTCAACCATGGACTGTCGAAGAAGTTTCTATATTCGACACACTAGTTTAGTGTGAGTTAACTGACTAGTTCTATTTTAGACTTTCTATTTTTACCATCACTATTATGCATGCATGCATTCCTAAGGAAAGCTAATTGCTTGATTGCTTTTCTTAATTATGGAATGTTTTGCCCTATATATATGTGTATTCCACTCATTCATTGTATCATATTGATCATATCTATGTATCAATCATCAGCTCATTGGAGTAGTGTGAATATACTTTCTCATTCTTCCATATTGAATCTCTCTTCCTTTCTTGATAAGCTTTGTTTGTACTTGCTTTAGCTAGATCTCCTGTGCAGGTTTCCATGAAACACTGACATGGTATCAGACCTATGTTGCTTGGAGCAAGCTAGACAAACCAAAGAATAAGAAAAATCGGAGTTTCGGTGAGCTAAACTTGTGGTCATACCTTTCAGTAGTTATTCCTCCCAAAATATTATTTTTTGGAGGAAAAGGCTTGCGATGAAATAAAATTGACCTATTTTGGAAGTGGGTTTTCAACCGTTTGGTGATATTCTTCACCGTTTGCTCAGAAAGTAAGCTACAAGATAGCCTCCTGAAACTGATACGAATCTGTGGTCGTACCTTTCTACAGTGATTGCTCTCAAAAATATTAAGTTTTTGAGGAAACAACCCGCAAAAGATGTAAATCGACCCATTTTAGAAGTGGGTTTTCAATCGTTTGGAGATATTCCTCATCGTTTGCTCAGAAAGTAAGTCGCAAGATCATCTCCTGAAACTGATATGAATTTTCACTTAAAGTATACTTTCTACTGTGATTTCTTAATTTTTCACCTGCAGATTGAGAATAAATTTTTAGGGGTTCTTAGAAATAGTGGGAGAGATGGATATGGCAACTATTATATAGTCAAACTTGGTGGCAATCCTCACACCATACAATTATTTTGATTGGAAGCCCAAGGAAACATTCCAACTCAAAAGAAAATGACTATATAATTTGACAATGGCGACAGAAACAGAACCTACATTAGCGATTGAGAAGATGAGATGGGCGAACCGTAAGGATGAGGCCACATGACTACTTCTTGAGTTAATCTCCACTGATTTATGGTTTCACGTTGTTTCATGCAAGACTCCAAACAAGATCTTGACCACCCTAGAAGGACTCTTTGGAAAGCACGATGAGATGCAAGGTCATATGCTTGAGGTAGAGTTGAATAGCTTAGAACCTAAAAGTTTTGATAATATACATGATTTATTTACTAAATTTAAATCTTTGATTTTGAGCTTGGGTGAATGTGGTATTGACAAGTCTACACAAGAGAAACAACTTATTCTAACAATCTTGGCCAAGCTAGGACTAAAATACACTGTATATGTCTCCAATTTCCATTCTGGCAAATGTCTTTTTGGAACAAATTGGAAAATGCCTACATTGTCTCACTTCGTTGAGTCTCTTACAAAAGAGAAGACAAAACTCATAAAGATGAGCCTCATAAAATATCTCAAAGCACATGCACTCACCATGCATGATGGAAAAGTGTCATCAAAACAGAACGGGAAGGAGGGATATTCCAAACCCTTTAATGATTCTTCAGGTTCCAAAGACTCTTCAGATTCCAAGAAGAAGAAGAAGGGAAAGCAGTGCACTTACTGAAATAAACTGAATCATGAAGAATCCACATGCATGAAGAAACAAATCATTCTTATGGAACAGATACTTCAGCAAAACAACCTTTGAAACTTCATTCCAGAGGGAATCAAGAACCAGAAGGAAGAAGATACTGCTCCTAAGAAAGGTAATTATCATGCTATGGTTGCAATTAATTCCTCATTTGATTCATGGATTATAGATTCTAGTGCATCCCATCATATGGCAGTGAAAGATGAAGTTTTATCTTCTTTAAGTCCATGCTCAAGACCCCCTGTTCTCATGGGGGATGATACTCCAGTAGCAGTAGCAGGAGAAGGGAGAGTGAAACTCCACAATGGTAGTTTTGAGAATGTTTTACATGTTCCAAAGCTTTCTATGAATCTACTCTCAGCTTATCAGATCACTCAGAAAGGTAAAAAGGTTGAATTTACATTAGATTCAATTTCAATAATTGACGTGCAATGACAATTCCATCATTGCAATTGGTGAGGTGGATCACAAGTCAAGGTTGTATAAATTCACCAAGTTTTTTGATGATGAATCCTCTATTCTACTTACACATAAGGAGAGTACTTTACATGCACCTCTGGTGCAACGTGCATATACTCTTGTGCTTCCATCAGTTTCATACATTAGAGATAATTCCATAAACTTAGATTTTGTACATGGAAATAAGCAGGTAGTATAGCCAGATAAGAAGCCAGTATCAAAGCTTCAGCAGATGCCCAAGAAGGCACATACCACACTTCAAGAAGCAGGAAACCTTGCAGGGAATCCATTGGATTCAAGGAGGACTCAGTCTCAGCATGAGGAGCCTTCTCATGTACTTTCAGCTTCAAAAACTGTGATGCCCATGCATTGCTATATGGTTCAATCTACTGATCCACATAACTACAATAGGGTTGTGGGAAATCCATTATGGAAAGAAGCCATGCAAAAGGAGTATGACTCACTCCTACAGAACCAGACTTGGAATCTGGTTCGACATCCACCAGAAAGAAATATTTTCAGGTGTAGATGGGTCCATAGGATCAAGAGGTACAAGGCCCGACAGGTTGCCAAAGGAATTCATGAGATCCATAAATATTTCTACATCTTCACGAAGACTTTTAGTGAGCTGAAGTTTTAGAATTTGCGGGATCATCTTACAGTGAAGAACACAGTTGTCTAACAACTGTTATTTTCTTCTTTTGATACATTATCTTTTGAGGGGGGGGGTTGTTCCCATGTGGTTTTCCCTCTTTCCTCACTTTTATTTAGTGTTCATTAGTTGCATTGTACATGAGTACCTAAAATGGCCTAGTAGTCGGGACTCATTTTTTACTCCATAGTGATGTTCAAGGGGGTGTTGGAGAAATTTATATTTTCGACACACTAGTTCAGTGGGAGTTAACTGACTAGTTCTATTTTAGACTTTCTATTTTTACCATCACTATTATGCATGCATGCATTCCTAAGGAAAGCTAACTGCTTGATTGTTTTTCTTAATTATGGAATGTTTTGCCCTATATATGAGTGTATCCCACTCATTCATTGTATCATATTGATCATGATCTATGTATCAATCATCAGCTCATTGGAGTAGTGTGAATGTATTTTCTCATTCTTCCATATTGAATCTCTCTTCCTTTCTTGATAAGCTTTGTTTGTACTTGCTTTAGCTAGATCTCATGTGCAGGTTTCCATGAAACACTGACATGGGCCAATTAATGAATTTTAGGGTTATTGGAGAGAAATGTTGAAATAATAAAACCAAAATCCTATGTTGCTTTGTTAACTTGAGGAAATATTTTGATACAATGACTAGAATAGCCTATGTGATCTAAATGTTCCTTTTAGTTTGAGCAATGCTATTATAAGATTGTGCAAGAACATAATTGCTAAATTCAAGAATAATGAGGGTTGGTAAAAGTTGTAATATAGGGGTTAAGCAAGGTTGTCCTCTCTCCCTTACCTTTTTTGGTATTCATATTAACAAGTTAGAGGCATGTTAAGAAGAATAAGGTTGTGTTGGTACTACTTTGGCTAGGATAGTCATCATCCTTCTTATTTATGTTAGACATTTTTATATTTTTGTGAGGTACCTCCAATCTTTCCAAACAACTAAGAATTATGAAAGATTCATGTTCTATCTCTAATATGTCCATAAAATCTAGTAATACAAATGTTGTGATAATCAAATTGAAGAAAACAAGTTATGCTAATTTTTTGTATGACAATAACAACTTAGAGGAAGTTAATTTGTACAAGTATCATGGAGTTGACATTTATCACAAGTTAAACTTGAACTATAGTTTTTTACAAGGATTAATGGAGGATGGAAATCCTATTTTGGTCTTGAGAAGAATTGTCAAGTAGTAGATTTTGTGTTCTAGGAAAAAACAAAAACCTTGTCTGACACACTTGTTACTCTAGCTAGCTTATATGGATGTGAAGTTTGGGGTTGCAACATTGTTAAAGAAACTTGGAGAAAAATCAAGAAAATCCAAAAGCATTTTATAATTTGTAATCATGAAATTAAAAGAAATAATAATAATAATAATAATCTATTTTTAAGGTCACGGCCAAGCCAGCACACCAAATTGGTGTATGAGTCCCCCTTGTTTGTGGGATAAGGGACCCCCCTCCGCCCAGCGATTTGACTAGTAAAATCTACGAAGGTATACATACCCTACCCCCCTTTGGATTTGAACCTGTGGCCTCTTAAGAGGAAACACATGTTCTTAACCATATCCAATCTTCATCTTAGAGGACATGCTTCCATCCATCTATAGCAAGGCTATGATTAGGTACTCGTTGCACACACAAAAGATAATTAACATGAAGGATAAAAGTCTTACTAGAACTATTAAGAATTCTAGTAAAAGTGAATCGAGAATTAAGAGAGAGTGGCATAAAGATCTTGATAATTGGTTAAATTATTGGAGAATAGAGAGAGAAAAACAACTTTACAAAATATTAACACCATTAAAAGCACTGTCACAAATAAATTTAGAGAGAAATTGTGGTGGAACCAAGAAATAAAGAAGAAAAGAAAGGTAAAGAACTATAGACAATTCATTAACCCCAAATTATAATATCAAAAGTATCTTTCTACCATAGCTACCTTGAAGAACACATTTAACACGAGTATATTCATTCAAAACCATCTCTCACAACATTCATACCGAAAAAATATGTAATCTTTGTGATTGTGTTGAGAGGTGCTATATAACCCATGATGACATAAATGTTTTAACATAATATAGCATGTCTAACACGTTAGTCAAAATAACCTTTCTTAAAAAAAATTCACAAAGAACTAATGTTATATCAACTATAAATTACAACAAAATAATAAATCAACATTCAAACTTAAACACAAATCAATAAAACATATATTTGATTCATGGATTTCTCTATAGATACACAATTATTCATAGTTTAGATCTTTTTAGAACTGTAGCTTTTGTTTAGGTATTGTAGAATTCTTTGGGGTTGACATATTTCTCTTTAAATGCACAATGATTCATAGTTTAGAGATTTTAGACTTGAAGTTGTCAGATGTACTAAATGGCAATGAGAAATTAACACATAATAGAGATCATAATGAGGTAAGTAGTGACTTTCCCTATCATCTATTAGTTTAGGTTGATGCATCATTGTATTTGATTAGTCAACTATATTCACCATATTTTGTAAGGAATTTGCAATATAGTTTGTAAGGAATTTTCCATATAGAATCCCAAATCCGTTGTAGCTGGACTTCATTCACAACATTGGCTTGGATGACTTTTCCCGAGAGGAATTTTTGACCTAGCAAAAGCTCTTAATTAATATTGTATTGATAGTGGGCCTCCATGCCTACTACTACAATGGAGATACTAAAGAGCAATATTTTTTGTCATCTAAATCGCCATTCCTCTAATTGAGATATTGACCTAGACGGCGATCATGGCAATGTTGTACTTTGATTGAAAATATACAAAATTTGATTCTAGGAGTAAACTCCATTTAAATTTTTACCTTTGCAAAATATAAATGTTCTATACTTATTATTATTATTATATGTTATTATTATTATTATGATATATTATTATGGATTATTGAAAATCTTTAATAAAAAAATATTTTGAATAATTTATGTGATGTTAAATGAATGTGTCCTTGATATTTATTCGAGTAATATATGTTGTTAAATGGATCATAGCAATACATCTAGTGCACATGTAGCAAAAGCATTAACATTTGTGCAGTTTAATGATGCTCAAAGTTCCCTAAATGATTTAACAAATACATTCTTCATTCACTTTGTATGATGTAATTAAAGAAATATTATGTTTAATTATTGCATGATTTTGACTGACAAAGTCTAGAGTGGAATCAGAATCATATAGTAGCTTACCCAAGTAGCAAGGTGATACTTTTTTAGGTCATCGTGTTTGATTGCAGAAATAATGAAGTTCTTAAATAATATTAATCTATATTAATCTCTCATGTTGTTGTCATGATAACTCAACTTAAAGGAATGTCCCAAGTATTTGAATGAAAACAACACATATGTTCATTGCAGTTGGATAACAGTCTATGAGCATTCATTGAACTTGGTTCAATTTCCATTATATTCTTATTCCTTTCAAATTGTATGATTTAAATTTTACAAGTTGTATTGTGTAATATTTTTTCTCTATCTAAACCATAATTTTCCCATGAATCACTCTATTCATGAGGGAGGGAGGGATCTATCCAGCTAGCCATCCATCAGTGAAATTTATATTTCTATCAAGTGGGCACACAAAGTTAGATTCACTAACTAAGTTATGAGAAAACAATCATCTCTTTTAAAAATAGAGAAAATAATTAACATTCTTAAAAACTCATTTATTCTTATTATTCAATTTGTTATAATGTAGCATTGATGTTGTATTATAATGTAACATTGATTTGTAAACTACAATGGATATTCCACTTAAAATATTTGTCACAAAAAATCATATAATATTCTACAACATTTTACTATGCAGTGCTTTATTTTAGATTGCGGATTTTTAATATTACTAGTTTAACAAATAAATTACTAAAATAAGCTAAAATTGAAATGAAAGAGATAAACAATAACACACCATCCACACAATGAACACATGATGTACCCTGGGAAAACCCAATATAGGAGAAACTCATCTAGGAGTTGAAACATATGCTCTAATATTTTCTTCTCAGTTATGAAATGAAAATGCAAAGAAAGGGCACTCACTATGGAGTTGTCACAGACACTATGGTCAATATGGATGCTACATGATCTTCTACTTCCTCTATTCTTATTAAGTATTCCACTCTCAAAATTCTTCTATCCTATGGAAAAATACTCAATACAATAAGAATGGAAACCATTCATTTCTTAGCATCCAAGTATTTAATATAACTTGATAGTTGTCTAAGGTTGGGGTTAGGTTTTTCGCATGCTTCAACCCACAATTAATATTATGGTTTTGTACCCTCTAGAATATTCTTGAAAGTACACATGTGACTATCTCTACAAGTGTGAGTAATGTGAGTTTACATGGCATCCACTAATTACCACAGTGATCAACATCATAGGTCAACTTGCAAGAGACATAACTTCTACATACAAACTTTGATTGAGGTAGTATTCACGTCGTTGGAAAACTCTCAAAGTGTATAACAACATTGAGAGGTTCCAAGCTATTCTCACAAATTTTTTACCACAAAAAATACCATTTAAGGTCTTAAATGGGATTTGGATGCTTATGGACCCCAAATCTCCAAAGTGGACTTGCCCCTAAAATGGGCAGTACAAGCCAATAGCTACAATATTTCCACCTAGAAAGCACCAAAATAGATTAAAAGTTATATAATTATCTAGAATATAATTTGTGCAGGATCATTATATAATTTGTCATATATTTTGGTACTTTCTATGTGGAAAAATTGGATCCATTGTCTTGTAGGGCCCATTTTATGGGCACATCCCAATTTGAAAATTTGGGGTCCAAAACCTTTTGGAGCCCATTTGAGGCCTTAAATGACCATTGTGGGGGTCAAAAATTTAGTATCATAGGTCATGATCTCTCAATGTTGTTACACAATTCGACAAATTTCAATTGGCATAAAGATTACCTTAATTAAAATTTTGTTGAAGGGTCCAAATTTGCTTGACAAAAACAAGGGGTTCTCCTTGGTACACAGTCCCAACTAGAATATACACCATTCGATTTAGGAGACCCATCCAGAATTTGGCCTGGCTACCATTATTATTGTTTTTAAGGGGGTTTTAGGTTGGTTGCAGACTAGTTTTCCGAGAGGGTGGATGATGGGTGGATATGTAATGTAAAGATGTAGATGAAGACTATGTATGAAATTAAACTAAATTAACACTAATATACTCTAACCTATCCTAGCTAGGAGCTTACTAAAGTAACCAGTGAGTTGTAAATTGAAGCCAAATCCTGCACTACTTCTACACAAATAATTGATATAAAAGAGCAAGATCATAAACAAGTGTATACAAATACATATAGACAGAATAGTCTAGATTACAATAATGTATACATTAACAACCCACAAATATCAAGGAATTAAGATATTTAAAAAAATACTTTAAAGTGAAGAATCACACAGATTGTATGAGAATTAACCTATAACAACATAGAATTCTTACAGTCCATAGGACCAGTGTCCAACTTGATTAGAAATAGTCCAGAACTCAGATATGCTCATACATGAGGATTCATTCTATAACAACTGGACCTGAGGGATTCTCAATATTCATTAACAAAGTATATTTCCTCGAATCAGTTCTTGAGTCTATACATTGCTTGAAAAGACACACACAAAAAATTCCTTTGCAAATGAGCTTCTATCCTATTTTATACAAAAATTAGTAACTCCCATGTGTCCTTTCATCTTCTTCTTGAAGAGGCAGTTACAAAACAATTCATCTTCTCATCCCTAATGACAAGTGTGCAAAAAAGGAATAAATTTAGAGTAGTTAGGAAAGGACAAAAGAAAGGGAAGGTATTATGTGATTTTCCTATGAAATTTTACTTCTGAGATAGGTCGTCCAAACTTCCAACTAGTCATAGAGTGATTTGATCCTCTTGTATGTGTGCTTATCTAATGTTTCATTGTTCATGGAAATATTGTCATCGAGGGTGATTATATCCTTCTCTAACTTTGTCACGAAAGCTTTCACCATCATATGAAGCTTTATTGGTTATAGAAGATGTTGATCAATAAGGTCATTGGGGACAAAGATAGTTGCTTCAATTATTTGTTTCCTTCGATTTGTGTTATCCTAAATTGCATTTACCATTTCTTCCGCTACAAGGTTCCTTTTGATCTCATCTAACCTTGGGAGACAACTATTTCTGATCAATTCCCGAGCAACTCTATGGATGCTTGAAAACACTTCCATAGATTTGGTTACTTCTCTATCAGCTCTTTGTCCTATCTGTTGGCAATGATCCAATGTGTACAAATCGATCTTTCTCCCATATTTTGACGGCCTATATAAATCAGGAGGTGCATCAGTGTTTTTCTCTATCCATATATCTATGTCATATATACCTTCACAGATCGTGTTGTAATGTGTTAGATTCATTTGTATCTAGTTATTCTAATCGATGATTATTGTAGCCACATCTTGGAAGACATGTAGATGAGTGTACATGTCAATAATGGCACCTTCCAAGCCATTTCTAACCTTCTCGACACCAAATTTAAATCTTTGGAGGCTTATATCATCAACCTTTATCTGTCAAATCTTTTCCTCGAGTTCTTTGATCCTTAAATCCTTCTCTTCATTATGTTTTCATAATCTCTATATGTTATCTATATTTTTTAGAAAAATAGGATTGTGGAGAAATAAAATAAAACAAATGGAGAAATAAAACAGAGAAGATACAAAATACAATAAAGACACATATATACGTGGTTCACCCAGTGTCGGCTACATCCACCATAGAAATTTCCAGGTCCTTCCTTTATTATTATCCAACAAATGAAGGGATACAACCTACAACACACATGTTGTAGCTTCCTCTTTTTTCTCTCATAGTCTCATCACTCAGAATACAATATTCACAATGATACATCGCCGCAATAAATTTCCCTCATAAAAGAGGGTTTCCTTCTAAGGAAAAAAACCCTAACATAACTTCTATCATCAGATCTACGACCTTATAATGAACGGTCTAGATTTACAATGAAATTAAAATATACATTTACAAGGCAATTTTTCCTTCAGGGGCCCACTTGCCCCTGGACCCTGCAGAGTGGGTAACCCCCCTCTGCACTCTCCCACGTGGAGGAGTGTACATTCTTATGGGGTGTAAAGTATTCATGTGGTATAAACATGACTGAAAACAAAGACCTCTGAATCAGGAAGATAACCAGGCTCCACAACCAACAATATCCCACTTGGAGACTAATCTCAACAACTCCACCACTGTTGTTTATGTTGGACTATGATACTTCTTGGACCTGGAAAATTTCTCATCTTCATATTCATGATTGAAGACCAACTAAAACTGAGCAGGAACTCAGTTACTCCCTGGTTACTCCCTTAGTTAACATGTTTGCAAGATTTTGGCTAGTGTGTATCTTCTAACTTCAAATGTCCATCTTCCCAAACAGATCATATGAAATGGTATCTAAGATATATATGCTTAGTATTCAAATGGAAGGATTTGTTCTTTACAAGATGAATGACACTCTCATTGTCATAGTACAACTTTCTATTCTGCTTCTTCATTCCCAATTCCTCCATAAACCTCTGTAACCAAATCATCTCTTTACTAGCCTCCATAGCAACAACATACTTTGCCTTTGTTGTTGAAAGTGCAACAACCTTTTTCAATTCAGAAATCCAACAGAGGGGGGGTAACCCCCCTCTGCACTCCCCCATGTGGCGGAGAGTACATTCTTCTGGGGTGTAAAGTCTTCATGGGGTATAAACATGGTTGAAAACAAAGACCTCTGAATCAGGAAGATAATCAGGCTCCACAACCAACAATATTTGCATCCATGAATGCAGAACTAGATCTAGATGGTGCCATAAGATTCTCTCTAACATCTCCCGTGATTGGTACCTAATTTCAAACTAATATAGGATCCCCTTTCATCACCAACATCTTCTTAACTCGTTCTTGCATGATCCTACCAGTTTTATTGTCATATGTGAAGCTTCTAAGATATAGTACTTCAACTGGTTGAAATGGCTCCCATAGTCTAAGGCCTAAACCATTTCCTATTGTATCTTCCTCTGTTCTTGTAGTAGATGTTCCTAGGATATATATATCCATGGGGTGTGTGACATCCCCTCTTCTTTCTGCATTTTCTTTTTCCTTTCTTCCTCGATAGCTTTGAAGGTCGCTTCCTTCATTGCTTTATGTACTATTTCTGCTGCTACTCTTGTTACTTTTTCCATCTCTTTTTCTCTTTCTACAACAACCTTTGCTTTAGTTTAAGCTTTGGATTTTTCTTTTTCAGCCTCAACGTTTTGTTTCTTCTTGGCATTATTCTTCTTTTTTAATACATTTTCTTTATCTGTCCTCTATTTATCCACTAGAGTTTCTTCCTCCTCCTTGGAATATCCTGAATGAATTGAGATAGAGATGGGAGGAGATCTCCCATATTCCTCTTGTTTTGCTTCTTTTCTAGCTGCCTCTCTCGCTATTTATTCATCAAAGATCCTTCCCTTTGGTTGGCCATGCCTGTTAAAAGTGACTTCATCATATGTTTTGGTGTTTTTCTGCACCTCCTCTTCTTCCGAGAGATTAGTAGTGTATTCATAATGAATCTTGACGCTATTGAAGTGTTCCCTGGCGATATTTCTAGGATCATGTCTTCTGAATCTCTCTTCTCCAAAGTGATAGGAAAGTAATATGTCTACCTCTTCTTGGGATTGTTTGGTATTATCAAAGAAATAGTTGTCGAAGTATAGAGGTAGTGGGGACCATATCTCTTTGTTTAACCTATACAACATTCCTCCAACCCTGTGTATAATAGTATGGTATGCTACTTCCTCAAGGATGATCTTGTCAAGTTGTCAGGTACAAATTGTGGAAGTAGGTGAGGTGACCTCATCGCACCATATACCCTTATATAATTTCCATACTCCATTAGATATCAGTCCTCAATTCTTCTTATGAATGCTATGGCTTTTTCTGCCATACAAGTGGGAGTGGGGCAAAATATGAATTCATATAAAGGAGAAAGGAAGTGTTTGAAAATTCTTTGGTATTTTGTATGGTATTTGTGCTCTGAGATCACTTTGCAATAGCTTTGGATTGCGACATCAGGTGGAAACCAACTCCACCCCATATTTGGATACATGTGGGTTGTGCACATTATGTCCAGGAGGTATGAGGACATATCAAAACTAGGAAATGTTCTTGTTTGTGCTTGTGTTACTATAAAGATGGAAACAATGATATTTTTAGACAATATATTTTCATAATTGAATGAAACATCCACATCTTCGCATAAATAAATCAAGGGTATGCATGATAGGGGAAATTGAGTTGTGTCTAGTTCCCCGTATAACCTACAAAGCATGACCACCAAATACTGATAGGGTTTCCCTAAGTTAGTCATGGGGTACTAAATCTTATCCCTATATTTAAATTTCTTGTTCTCATTATACCATTTGGGAAATAATTCATTTGGCGTATATTCAAACCCGCTAAGGAGCTTGTTATCCAATCTTTTATTACCTTCTTTTATGTGATAGAATTTAGCTAAAAATTATGGCATAAAAGAGGCAATGGGTTATTTTCATGCATTGTAGACATATCGACTACTTATGTCATTGTTCTTAAAAATCCATGAAACGACATCCGCAAAAGGGAATACTGCTAGATGCATTGCAAACCTGAAGATCTCTATTTTTTTAATATGTTTGAATGCCTAAAGTTCATCAGGATTGTAACATACTGAACCACTCACAGGCTAGGCATGCTAACCACAAGTCCCTCCCCTGGCTTAATTTGACCCCTGCTCTAACTTTAAATAGAAGGAAAATACATGAAATATTCACATGCATTGATCAAGATTCATGCTAAACCTAAAATCAATGAAGCATACAACATGCACAACAATACACAAAAAAAATTCATACCCTAAACATATCGAATTCAATGATAAATAAATACACAACATAAATAATTCATACACAGGTAAATAATACCATAACATAGAGAACTTATATTTTATAGAAGAGAACCACCAACTGGTTGTAGACCAAGGACGTTCCACCCAACCGTAGACATTGTTTTTCCAAGTCTCAACAACAATGTCACCCCCAAACTAGGGCTATGAATCCACAAGGACGGTTCCAGAGTGTTACTAGGCTTCCCAAACCAGTCAACACTCAAACTCTCACAGGCTTCCCATCACCGACAACAATCCAAGTACCCAACTCTCTTCTACCCATCCTACATAACCCAAGAGAATGGACCCCCACCTTTCTCTCCCACACAGTATCTCAGGAAGTCCTCCTTCCATGGCTCCAGTGTAGCTGGTCCAAAATCTCCATGATGGGACTCTTAGGACTCGCAGTTATGAGAAAATTTGGGCATAGGACAAAACATATCAAATATGTAGGCCGCATTCATAGCTAGATTTCACCAGCAATCTCTACAACCAACAAAACCATGGTTGTTCTTAAATAGTTTGATTTCCTTTCCCAAGGAAAACGCAAATGAGGAATACGAGTACGGTGAAAGAGTGAATGGCATGAGTTCTCCACACGAGGTGTGAAATAATGAACAATTAGGTGAACGACTGCATGAGGGAAGAGTGAAGAAACTAGCGACAGAATGAGGACGAGAATGGGAGTGAGAACGAATGAAAATGACCAATGAATGAGAGATTCAATGAACGTGAGAACCCCCCCCAACAAACCAGGGATGGGTTTATGTAATTCATGGGGTTCAAGAACCTCTTTGCCTTCCCCCAAGAAGCTCATTTAACTATTATTCTCCATTAAGAAAAAATGGAGAATAAAATATAAAATAAAATTCTTAGCCCCTCAATCCCCCTCTCTTGTGGAATCACATCCCTCTATAAATCTTGTTCGTGTCCGTCTAGCAGCCAACGAGGTATTATTATTAATAAATATCAAAACATTACATTTCTTGGGAACAATGGCCTTTTAATAATTGTTTGGAAACTTTGGCCTCTCAATAGTGTAACAATACATTATTTAATATGGGGGCTCAAAACCTGGGGTGTTACATCCCCTCCTTATTTTGGCATTGTCCTTAGTGCATATAAAATCATGAATCAAAATTCCAAAATTTATTCAAAAGGATGCGGGTACTTTGCCCACATGGCATATTCATGCTCCCATGTAGCTTCTTCAGGACCATAGTAGGTCCACTAGACTTTTACTATCTCTATAACTCGATTTCAAATCATTTTGACTTTTCTGTCCAATACTCGCACTGGGTGGACCTTAAAGTCTCCCTCTATCTCTACCCGAATCAAATTTCAATCAATAACATGGTTAGGATCATGTACATATTTCTTTATCAAAGAGACATGAAATACATTATGCACATTCATGGAAGCAGGAAATGCAATCATGTATGCAACTGTCCCTATTATGTCCAATATCTCAAATGGTCCACAAAATTTGGTTGCCAGCTTTGTACAACTACCCAACTTCAAAGATCTTTTCTTGGGATTCACTTTCAAAATAACATTCTCCCCAACTTTAAATTCTCTTGATGTCCTATTATTATCTGCATAAACTTACTGTCTATCCTGAACTGCCTTTAAATTCTACTTAATCTTAACCATCTGGTCTTCCATATCCTTGAGTAACTCTGGCCCAAGTACCACTCTTGTTGGTTGTGGAGACTGATTATCTTCCTGATTCAGAGGTCCTTGCTTTCAGCCGTGTTGATACCCCATGAAGTATATACACCCCAGAAGTATATACACTCTTCCACACGAGGGAGTGCAGAGGGGGGGTACCCCCTCTGCGGGGTCTAGGGGGGCTATCCCCCCGGCTGGGGGGTCTGGGGGCAAGCGGGCCCCCAGCAGGGGTTCGGGGGCAAAGCCCTTGAAGCAAAAATTGCCTTGTAAAATTATATTGTAATTTCATTGTAAATCTGGACCGTTCATTATAAGGTCACAGATCTAACGGTAGAGATTATGTTAGGGTTTTTTTCCCTAGAAGGCAACCCTCTTTTATGAGGGAAATGTATCACGGCTATGGTGGATGGTGAATATTGTATTCTGAGAGAGGAGACTGTGAGAGAAAGAAGAGGAAGTTACAGCGGGTTTTGCTATAGGTTGTATCCCTTCATTTGCTGGCTAATAATAAAGGAAGGAACTGGCAATTTCTCTGGTGGACGTAGCCCACACTGGGTGAACCACGTAAATCTATGTCTCTCTTGTATTGTGTGTCTTCTATGTTTTGTTTCTGCATTTCTTTTATTTTATTGCTCCGCGGTCCTGTTTTTCTAACAACTGGTATCAGAGCGTAAGGTAACTCACAGGAAAAGAGGGTTCCTGGTTCGAGTGGGAGCAATGTCGGAAGATGGAAAGTTTAGGGTCGAGAAATTTAACGGCCAA
>ML785413.1:303384-320180 GCA_009831015.1 Picea engelmannii
TCAATTCTTCATAGGCGTTTCTTTCAAACCACCTTCCAAGGTGACTCAAAACCGTGGGATAAACCCCTCCTTAGCGCTTTTCCTTCTTCAAAATGAAAAACTCACCCATTAGCCCCTTTTTCCTTCATATCTCAATCGCATGTGACCACGACTATGACCCTGCGCTTAGCTGAAAAGCGCTTATCTGCAGCTTCGGGACTTCAGGGCTCCGGATATACCACACATGAAATTTCCCAAATGATGAATTGACGAAGTTCTTTGGAGGTTCACATTTCGAGGGTTCTAAGAAAAACATACCTGAAAACTCTCGAACTACTAGACCTCTGAACTACGCATAAGGGATAATACGTGTCAAGAGACACAAAGATGACACGTGGTGTAAACCACAAGTGAAACTTGTCAAGTCATAACTGACACAAAGGGTATGTGAAAAGCATAAAATAAGATGACATGTGGCATGTATAAGGTAGGTCCACATCACCCCAGGTGACATCACCCCTCCATGTCACTCCAACTTTTTGGGCCTTCGGGGTTTCGAGCTTCAGAGGATTTTCCTAGCATCACATTACAATTCTTCCGAACTTTTGAAGCGGCGAACCCCCGAAGGGTTCAAGGATCAATGGTCCAGGTTTACTTCTGAGATCTGCGTTCATGAGGAGATATGGGACTCCCAGCTTTGGATAATTTTGCAACACAACACAACATTTCCCCCGAACACCAAATTCATGACAAGCCTATGTCATTCTAGGTGATGTAATCATACCACATCACTCGGGCACTCTAGTCTTTGGGACTTCGAAGGGTCTCCCACCAGAATACTTTGAAACTCTTGAACGTTGAACATCTAAACTCCTGATTTGGTTTACATCACTTCGACACTCCGGTCTTCAAGACTCTGAAAGATTTAACAACTTCTTCACTCAATCCCTCTGAATTTTGAATTCCTAAACCTCTTAAGTTTATGGGGTATATGTAGTACAATTGTCATCGTATAAGATGGTGACATGTGGCCCTAACATGTCAGTCTGTTGTTGGTCCAACATGGCCATAAAACGTAAAATTTTGACTGACACGTGGCATGACTAGGGAGGTCCACATCACCCTTGGCGACATCATCATGCCACACCATACACCGTGCTTCGACACTTCGTAACTCTGAGCTTCACCAAATTTCTTGACTTATCACCATGTTTCTCCCGAATTCCAAACCATCAAACGACTTCTTCCTGGAACTTTGGGACTCTGAGGCTCTAGGACTTCGGCGGTTCAAGATTCGAAGGATTTTGTTGCTGAGCACCACCGCAGCCCTAGATTTTTGAATGCCAAAAATACGAACACTTGCAAATCTGCAGACACGTGTCCTTGAACATGAACGATCTATATTTACGTCAGATTTTAGGACTTCGAGATATTTTATTCTTGGCATCTTAAGGGCTTTCTTCTCCTGGAGTGTCGAATCTCCAAACTGTTGTGAGATCTATGGCTAACACTCTCTCACACGCAGATTTGACGGTTGGAATCTAATCTTCTCCACTTTTCTTTGCCTCCTGATCTACGCTTGATACAACGACCCAGACCTGTCCTTGGACAAATCCAATGGTCTAATACTCCTCCCAGTGATCTATGACATAGATTCACTCCAGAGCTTTAGGGCTTCGGGATTATTTTATGACAAGGAACTTGAAATTGTCAAAGCAACAAATTTTGAAGGACTTGAGAGTTTAACCTCTACACACTTTTCCTAGATCTGATGCTTGTGAAGAATTCTTACCCTTCCCGAATAGATCCTACGACCATTGTGGTTTCCCAAACTGCTACACCTCTTGATCTTTCAAACACAGTTAAGGTGAGCTCTCAGCGCCTTCTGGCACTTTACAACTTAATTTCTCTATAAAACTTTTTCTTCAATCTTGGTTTATAGGACCCATCCATGCTTATTATTGGAACTAGGCTTTGATACCAAACTCTAACATGCCCATCCACCCACAGGTTGGGCATCCTAAACACAAGTCCCTCCCCTGGACTAATTCAACCCCTGCTCTAACTTTAAATAACAGTGAAATTTCTGAAAGATTCACATGCATTGATCAAGATTCATGCTAAACATAAAAGAAATTGAGCATACGACATGCAAAACAATATACAACAAGAATGCATACTCTAAACATATCAAATTCAATGATAAATAAATACACAATGAAAATAATTCATACACATGTAAATAATACCATAACAGAGAGCACTTATCTTTTAGAGAAGAGAACCACTGACTAACTACAGACCAAGGACATTCCACCCAACCATAGACACTGTTGTTCCAAGTCTCAACATCAATGTTACCCCTGAGCCAGGGCTATGAATCCACAAGGACGGTTCCACAGTGTTACTCGACTTCCCAAACCAATCAACACTCAAGCTCTTGCAAGCTTCCCAACACCCACAACAATTCAAGTACCCAAATCGTTTTTACCCAGCCTGCACAACCCAAGAGAATGGACCCCCACCCTTCTTTGCCACACCCTCTCTCAGGTAATCCTTTTCCTTCTAGGGATTTAGTGCAGCTGGTATAGAATCTCCATGCTGGGACTCTCAAGACTCACATATGTGAGCAAACTTGCAATGTCCCCGTTGGCCTAGGAGGCATAAGGAGTGGTTCCACTAGCCTAATTTGGTTCCTGTAGGCTAATTCGGAAAAGTTACCTAGGGGACTCAACTTTTTCCTAGGAAATAACTTTATAAAGTGAAAAAGGGAAAAAGGGGGACATGGGTCTTAGGGAAATGAAGTCACTTAAAAATTATAAAGTGTGCAAGAATAAAGTGAATTTAAAAATAAAATAAAAGTAAGTGAGTGGGAAATAGCTCAATGGAGAAATAAAAGAGGGGAAATGAGGAGGTGCCTCTCATTCTTACTCTAGCTTATTGAGAATTTGGATTTTGGAGAGCTCTTGAGGAAAGAGTCTAGGGTTTTGGAAACCCTTCATCTATATCTTGTTTTGGTGTTGAAACTATACACCCTAATGAGATCCGAGGAATAATTCACTTAAGGTTTATTCATTACACTTCACTAGATTGAGTTCCTTCATTCGACATTTAATCTTGGTGTGTGGGGATCGATTTGATCAAGGGGGGTGACTTTCTCTTGGAGGGTATGAATTGCTTGTGGCTGGAATTCATCTTGGAGAGTTTGTGTTCTTCCTAAGATAGAGTTTCATATGTCGGAGCCTAACCTTTCATTTATGGGTCGATTTATGTAGTGGGGGCGATTTACCTTAAGTTGGGCACTGAAACTACTCAGAGAGGCGCATTTTGATTACTACTGGGACAGTTTGTATGTTGGTTACTATTCCTTCATAACTGGGTGCACTCTATATGTTGAAAAAAGTATAAATATTGTTGGAATGGAGGGGCCGAATTAATTCTTGGGTGAGCAGAGAGTCATCCCCTGCATTGTTGGGCATTATTGATAATTCTTGAGCATATTTTTCATGGTGGTTATCACTGACCCTTGATGGAAACTATTTTTGGGTGATATTTCTCCTATTGGATGCCATTATTATTGTTGGGCATTTCTGTTGGGCACATTCCTTGACTGGTAAGAGATTCATTGAATTTCTGGGCACGAATTTACATTATTATGGGCACCATACTCACTGTTGGGTGCATCTTTACAGTCCGTACATAACGGTTATCTCTATCAAATTTTTGCTGCAAGTTTAAATTCAAAAGACAAATAATATGGTTGCCAAATTCTCCAACTATTGAGACAAGTTCCTCTTATCATTGTTGTAGATGAATTTGTGTGTTGTTAAAATAAATTGTTGCACTTATTGTTAAATTACATGCTACAGAAATTGTTGTGTTGTTAAATGTTTGTTTTCTCTTACGATAATATGAAATGAGTAGAGATTTATCAGCTTATTCAACATTGTGGAAATTACATCTTTCATTGCCTTTGTTGGGCGTTTCATTCAAACTGTTTGAGAAAAGTACACACTTAAATATTTAGACAAAAAATTGCAAAAAGGGTGGATTGGAATCTTACAAAAGTTTGGCACAAGACAAAACATCTCAGATATGCAGGCCTCGCTCACAGCTAGATTTCACCAGCAATCTATACAACCAACAAAATCGTGGTTCTTCAATAGTCTGATTTCCTTTCCCAAGCCAAACGTGAATGAGGAAGATGAGTATGATGAAATAGTGAATGACATGAAGTCTCTGCGAGAGGTGTGAAACAACGAAAAATCAGGTGAATGAATGCGTGAGGGAAGATTGAAGTGATCAACAGCATAACGAGGGTAAGAATGGGAGTGACAGTGAATGAAAATGACCAACGAATGAGAGATTCAAAAAACGTGAGAACCCCCCCAACAGAATAGGGATGGGTTTATGTAATTCGTGGGAATTAATAACCTCTTGTCCTTTCCCCAAGAATCTCATGTAACTGCTATTCTCCGTTAAGAACAAATGGAGAATAAAATATAAAATATAATGCTTAGCCCCTCAAGCCCCCTCTCTTGTGGAATAATATCCCCCTATAACTCTTGTCCCTGTCCGTCTAGCAACCAACAAGGTATTTATTATTAATAAAGATCAAAAAATTACATTTCTTGGACACACTAGCATTTTAATAATTGTTTGGGCACTTTGGCCTCTCAACAATGTAACAATACATTATTTAGTTTGGGGGCTCAAAACTTGGGGTGTTACAAGGATGTTTTTCTTCTGTCAATAAATTTAACTTCTTAAACATGTAGTACACTTCTCCCCATTTCATATTTTCTCCATCCTTTTCTAGAAGTCTATATGTATCATCATATGTAGCCCCGACAATCTCTACCTCTCCTATTTGTTGGGAGATGCCAGAGGCCTCAGGTCCGGCTGCTTTTCCTATTGCCTTCTTTCTTGGTGACATGTTTGAACCTACCAAAAGAAAAGATAAGTTTAGGGAATATAACAAAATGGAATGTACCATTTGGAATGAAACTAAAAAAAATGATTGTATTTGCGAGAGTCATTGAGACTATTAAGAAAATAGAGAGTTTTCCTCTGAAGATGTCATGGTAAAACGTATGCATGCTTAAGCATCCTAGTAAAATTTGGGGAAAAATGGTGGATATTAGGCTTAGAAAAATGAAATCAGAGGTGAAAATATTAACTTCTCCGATACAGGTCGGAAAAGTTAGTATTAAGTGTTTCGATAAAGTGGAAAAAGAGTGGTGATTGGAGAATTTAAGGACAACTTCTTCGATTTCATCAGAGGAGTTAGTAATAACTTCTTTGATCGCATTGGAGGATTTAGTAAGAAATCCTCCGATGAGGTCAGAGGAGTTAATCCCAACTTCTCTGATAAGTCATAGGAAAATTTCGCCATAAGTATTGAGTGCAAATATCGGTGGTGTTGAAAGAAACTCTTCCAATCATATCAGAGGATTTGAAAGTAACTCCTCTGATATGATCAAAAGAGTTATCACTAGGTTGTCTGAGTTGCATGGGGGGGATGTCTGTAACTCCTCCAAATGTATTGAAGGAGCTAGTAATAACTCCTCCGATATGTTCAGAGAATTTAATATAGATTGCTCCGATAACAAACTCTTAAGGTTTTCGAGGTAATATTTTTTGTTGATCTTAAAGGGAAGTTGGAGGACTTTCTTGGAACTCTTCTGATTTGATCGGAAGAGTTACCAAGAGACATTTTGATTTGTCCATTCATGGATTAGGGCCTTGAATTAGGTCAAAACATTTTAAGGTCAGAAAGAAAAGAACATGTTGAATACTAGAGCCGACTAGAAGCATTTATGAACTATGAATAATTGTGATGATGGTAAGAAGGTGTGTGGCACGTTGGCATATGTGAGTTCTGGATTTATCCAAAGGAATGACGAAGAGGGGCAGGGGGGAACTATCCGATTAGGGAAATTAAGAAAAACAAAAAGTGGAAGGTAAGGAGTCAAATGGAAACCTAACCCTAACCCTAAAACAAAAGAAAGGAAAGATATCCCTTACCTATATCTAATGCTACGTGGTGAGAATAGATAAGTCAGGAGATCGAATAGGATAGCTCGACGTGTTTAACCTTGGGACTCCTTGCTCAATATCTCATGATCGGATAGTGATGACTTGACCCCGTTTCGTTTATACAGCCAAAAAGGTCATTTCAACAATTAATGCAGTAGGTGGGGTTGTTGAAGTTAGAGGGTTGAAGGACAAGTTCTTCAATGAACATCAAAGAGCTTATATGAAAGTCCTCTGATGTTAATTAGGGTACTTGTTCTAAATGCCTTCGATAATATTGGAAGGAAAGAACGAAACTCCTTTGATACAAATCAAAGGAGTTAAAGTTAACTCCTCCTATTCATATCAGATGAGTTTCCTCTAAATGGCACAATAACACTCCATAATGGAGAATGTGGGAATATCTCCTCCAATACGTATCGAAGGATTTAAATTTAACTCCTCCAATTCATATCGAAGGAGTTTAAATTAACTTTATCGGTTTCAAAAAATATTTTTTTGTCTTTTAAAAACAAAGTCTTTAAGGATTTTTCAAGGAAGGTACGAGTCTTCTAAGTAAATTGAGTTGGAGAGGGAGACTTACAAGGATTTCTCTTGTGATCAAAAGATGAGGGGCTCTATTTTATAGGTAGGTAAGAAAAATCAAAAGGGAAAATGGAGGGTTGTAGTGTCTATCACAAATAATGGTGACACACAAGGCGAAGCCTTGAATCTCTGCAATATAATGTCCACACACAATTTAGGAAGGGTGCTCGATCATACAAAATCATAACAGAAAATTTAGGTCCCATAACTTACATATTGAAAGGAATTAGATGAATCAAAGAGAGGTGACACTTAGATGGCTCAAAGAGGGGCGAGAATTCAATTTCTCCAGCTCCAACCCCCTAGTTTCTCAAGCTCCAACCTGAAGAAAGCTCCAACTCCCTAATTCTCTAGCTCCAACCAGAAGGAGGATACAACCCCCTATGTTCTTCGACTACAACCAGAATGTGGTTTCAACCAAATATCCTTGCCCCGTACAAATTCCCTGAAATATAAATTCCAAGTGTAGACAAACTGCCACTGTCACTGAATCAACTCTATCACTGTCACAACTGTCACTGACAAACTCTCACAACTTGTACCAATATTATTCAAATATTTTCTACAGATTCGTGACCTATATACGCTACAACATGTGGATTTCCACGACTTTATTTAATGAAAATCATGGATGTATGCACCTCTCTTCTCTACAACTTGTGAACTACTACAAAACTCTCCCAATTTCACTGTCACTTTCTTTGTTTCTATCGAAATTTCACTATAAAACCTATCACATCAATCTTATACCAGCAATCTGGAACAACTTGTACCAACAATATGTAACAATAATATCATCAACCAAACCAGATCTAATCACCCAAACCAATCACCAAAACAACTCTCAACCATATGCATAATATCACCAGGATCTGCATCAAACAAAACTGCTCATAAAAACTCACAACCATTACCCACACATGCCTCTACCAAGCATGTTCCAATCACAACCAAGTACCAACCCATACCAAAAAAAGTGCATCAACCATGCACAAAAGACATACTCCAAGATAACCAACAAAGGGCCTCTAGCAATACATCACACTATCCATAAATATAATACCATAAAACCTTACATAAAACCACGTTCCAAAACCTCACTGATATATAGCCTTCAATATGTACCACTCATAATCCAATCATATACCACGACCACTAACAAATGCTTCTCATAGTGAAACACAAGATATACGAATAAAACCAAGCTAAGTACACCAACAATGTGCCTCAACAGATCTGCCTCAAACCTTACATTACAACATATACCAAACATCCAAGAGAGTATATCCCAAACCTCACAAAGTCATGCCTTAAGCATGACCCACAAAACAACTAAGATACAATCTCAAAACATAACCATGAACATACGTTTAACTTTGTAGTATCCCTATTGTATCTAATCTTTGAAAAGCATACTTGTAGTCTCTCGTTAGATCTTGCAACCTGGAACAAGCATATTCCTCCTTGCCCTTTCTACAGATCTGTTATTTCCCCTTCTACAACTCGTAGGTGTCTTCACTTTTATATGCCTGTAGCCCCTGGATGTACATGCCCTCTATGTCTATAGCTCATGGATAACCTCAGAAACCCTGAAATAGTCTCTCTCTGCAGCTCTAAAAATTTCACTCCTTTAGACCTTCGTTGCCTCAGACCTGTCACTTCATATTTGTCAATTGTACCTGCCCATAACACTTTACAATATAGATATTCAATGTTCTCAATATGTTTTCAATAGGTCTTCATTAGGTGCTAATGCGAGTCATTTTATACCTTATTTATACTTCCCAAGTGACTTCCTTTAGGCGCTACCTTGTAATTGATTTACCCCTTTTCCTTATTCTAAGGCTAACCCGCTTTCTTATTGCAACTAATGTTTCCATAATTATTCAAATCATAACTTATTTATCCTTAACTAACTTCTTGTTGCAACCACTTTATTATTTAATTTATTTCTTTTTGCAACTACTTTGACTAAAAAACCTCTTGATGAATTTCTAGAATAATTGACTTCCTTTTGTCCTTCTAAGGGCTTCTAGATTACTCTTGAGGGTCCTCCAACTTCACAAGGTCATATCTCACTAACCATGAGGAACCACGTGATGTCCCACATATCATTGGAAATGGCATGATGTGTACTATCCATATAGGGTAGTCTTACCTGCAATTACATTGTCCTTCACATCCATATTCCTTGATTAACTTCAAGTTCCTTAACAACACCTCTGGGGATACTAGAGTTTTCTACTGGAATTTCTTCAAGGGTTGACATCAATCTCCAAGGGTTGACATTAATGAAAACCCACTGTACAAACCAACTATCCAACAATCTCCCCTTTGGCATTGATGGAAACACTTAGAAATTGAAACACATATGTTCATGTTCCCCCTATGATCATTTCTCCTCATCAATGTTTTTATTTCTCCCCTTTTGAAATCAATGACAAAGGGTATCTCCCATTGGGGTTGCTCCCCTTGACTGAAATCTCCTTGTGGATGCTCTCCCTGTCTATATTGTCCTTTGGGTTGCTCCCTCTGTATAAACTATCCTTAGGGATTCTCCCACTGTCTGCATGCCTCTGATTACTATCTATGTCCCTTTGACAAAGGATTAACTCCCCCTATTGACATGTATCCTCCTGAAACTATACCTTCTCTAACCAATCATGGGAAAGATATTAGCTCCCCCTATGGGTATTTCCCCCTTTCTATACTAATGTTCCTTTCTGGATCTCTCTCTTTGATGACTTCTCTACACATTTCTATGTAGATCAATGTAAGTCTTCGTGTACCTGCTTCCTCTGGGAATTATTGTCCATTGGTGCTTCCTCGTGTAAATAACTGACATATATAAAAAGCATTCAAGATTAAGCAGTCAAATATTCATTTATCATAATCATACAATTGTCTCTTAGTTAGTCTTTGAATCAATCTTTGAACCAATATGTAATGAATTCATGCTCTCATCCACTAACATATATCTATATGAACCTGCTAAATGTTCTTAAGAATCCATCTCTATCCATATTGTCAAAGACTCTGCTACTCAATTGTCCACAATGATGACCCATTTGTCACTGTACTATCATGAATTATTCACTACTACAACTAATAATCAAATGTCAAATGTGTCCACTGGTCTTCTCTAACTCTGTAACATCAATATGAAAATCTTCACACTTCGAAGAATAAATATCTGATATATAGAGTTGTTGTCTAGAATCCCCTTGTTCAATATTCATAATACTGGGAGTCTCCAAGCTGAATGGATAAGAAGACTACCTTCTCTGATGCAAAGTAATATTCCTCTTCGTCTATAGACTCGTCATCCTTATGAACTCTAACTTCTGTATTTCTGCTTGTGGATTGATTTTTCACTATAATTCCTGAAAGTACAATTTCTTGGGCCCATTCTTTATACATCTTCTCTTCTTTTATTTTTCATTCTATTGCAAATCCTGTGATATCTGTGTTGGAGAAATTTCTATTTTCGGCATACTAGTTCAATGGGATTTAATTGAATAGTTCTATTTTAGACTTTCTAATCTTATACCATCACTATTATGCATGACTTCCTATTATAGGATTTCATTTACTATATGAGTCAAAGGCCGCAGTCCAACTGAAAAGAAAAGGACTGTATAATTTGACGATGGCGACAGAAACAAAACCTACATAAGTGCTTGAGAAGACTAGATGGGCGAACTGTAACAATGAGGCCACAATAATACTTATTGAGTTAATCTCCACTGATTTATGGTTTCATGTTTCCACATGCAAGACTACAAATGAGATATAGATCACCTTGGAAGGACTCTTTGGAAAGCAAGATGAGATGTGAGGTCATATGCTTGAGGTAGAGTTGAATACCTTAGACCCTAAAAGTTTTGATAATATACATGATTTCTTTACTAAATTTAAATATTTGATTTTGAGCTTGGGTGAATGTGTTATTGAAAAGTATACGCAAGAGAAATGACTTATTCTAACAATCTTGGCCAAGATAGGATCCTAATACACTGTATATGTCTCCAATTTCCATTCTGGAAGATGTCTTTTGGGAGAAAATTGGAAAATGACTACGATGGCTCAGTTAATTGAGTCTCTCACACAAGAGTAGACAAAACTCATACAAATGGGCCTTATGAAAGATCCCAAAGCACATGCACTCACCTTGCATGATGGAAAAGGGTCATCCAATCATAAATCGAAGAAGAAACAAAATGAGCTATTACATCTAGAGTCAAAGAAGGAGGGATATTCCAAACCCTTCAAGGATTCTTCAAGTTCCAAAGATTATTCAAATTCCATAAGGAATAAGAAGAAGGGAAAGCAGTGCACACATTGCAATAAATCGAATCATGAAGAATCCACATGCATGAAGAAGCAAATTGATCTTACGACACAAGTACTTCAGAAGAACAACCTTGGAGACTTCATTCCTAAAGGAGCCAAGAAGAATAAGGAAGAGGACCATGCACCTAAGAAAGGTAATCATCATGCTCTGGTTGCAATTAATTCTTCATCTGATTCATGGACTATAATTTCTGGTGCATCCCATCATATGGTAGCTAAAGAGGATTTTTTTACTTCTTTGAATTAATGCTCTGGACCTCCTATTCTTATGGGGGTTGATAATCCAATAGAAGTTGAAGGAGAGTGAAGAGTGGAACTCCCTTATGGAATTTTTGAGAATGTTTTACATGTTCCAAATATTTATATAAATATTCTCTCAGTTTATCAGATCACTAAAACAGGTAAAATGGTTGAATTTACATCAGATTCAGTTACTGTACTTGACATGCATGAAAGTTCCATTATTGCAGTTGGTGAGGTAGATCACAAATCACAGTTGTATAAGTTCACTAAGTTTACTGACTATGAATCCTCTTTTCTACTTACACATGCTACTGATAGTAGTAGAGAATGGCATGGTAGATTTGTTCGTTTAAACTTTAGGTACACGCAACGACTTTCCAAGAAAGGAATGGTCAAAGGATTGCGAAACATTCACTTTTCTGAAGGGGTTTGTGAAGGATGCATTCTTGGCAAACATCCTAAAGAGAAGTTTGAAAAGGGGAAGGAAAGAAGATCCTCCTCTTCCTTGGAACTTGTTCACAGTGATCTCATGGGTCCATTTCCACATCCTTCCATCAGAAAAGAAAGCTATGTTCTTACATTTATTGATGATTACTCATGCTCTACTTGGGTTTATTTTCTCAAAAAAAAGTTTGAAGTTTTTGAGAATCTCAAATACTTCAAATCTCTAGTAGAGACACAAACTAGGAATAAAATCAAGATCCTCTATACATACAATGGGGGGGAGTATATCAACAAAGATGTTCAGAATATTTGTCATGAAGATGGTATCTAGTTGCAACACACGTCTCCATACACTCCACAACATAATGGAGTTGTTGAAAGGAAGAACATATCTCTCAAGGAGATGACTAGTTGCATGTTGCATGAAAGATCACTTCCTTCCAAGCTTTGGGTTGAGGCACTTAATTGTGCTACTTACATACAAAACAGAGAACCTCACAGATATGTTGAGGATAAGACACCTTTTGAGGCTTGGACAAGTGACAAACCAGATGCCACACACTTCCACATCTTTGGATCTAGAGCATGGACCCATATTCATTCCAAAAAGAGGAAATCCTTAGATCCACAGAGCACAACTTGCATCTTTGTGGGATATCCATATCATGTGAATGGGTACAGATTGAGTGATCCCTCTACAGACCGGCTCATTGTTGAGAACAATGTTCAATTTGAGAAGAGTCCTTTGCATGCACCTGTAGTGCAACATGCAGAGACTCTTGTGCTTCCATCAGTTACAGACATTAGAGATGATGATTCCAAACACTCAGATGATACATATTCATACATAGATTCATAGGATTTTGTACATGCATATGAGAAGATAGTATAGCCAAATGAGGAGCCAATGTTGGAGCTTCAGCAAATTCCCAAGTGGGCATAGTCCACACTTCAGGCAACATAAAACCTTATAGGGGATCCATTGGATTCTAGGAGGACTCGATCTCAGCATGTGGATCCTTCTCATGTACTTTCATCTTCCGAACCAACGACTCCCATGCATTTATATATGGTTCAAGATTATGATCCACATACCTAAAGTGAGGTTGTTGGAAATCCACTATGGGAAGCAACCATGCAGGAGGAGCATGACTCTCTTTTAGAGAATCAGACTCAAGATCTGGTTCAACTTCCACCAGGGAGGAAAATTTTCAGATGTAAATGGGTCTATAGGACCAAGAGAGAAGCAGATGGTTAGGTGAGAAGGTACAAGGCCATATTAGTTTCAAAAGGATTTCAGAAAATTCATGGGATAGATTATGATGATACCTTTTATCCTGTAGAGAATATGGACTCCATTCGCTTGGCTCTAGCCATTCTAGCAGCCAAAGGATGGGAAGTTCACCAGATGGATGTGAATAATTATTTTCTTCATGGTGACATTTTAGAGAAGATCTACATGGAACAACCACAGGGGTTCATTCAGAACTCATCTTTAGTATGCAGATTGAAGAAGTCCCTTTATGGCCTCAAGAAGGAACCTAGAGCATGGTATGAAAATATGGATTCTTACTTTCTTTCACATGATTTTGATATATGTAAATATTATTCCATTGTTTACATGTTGAGGACTACTAACTCTATGATAATTTTAGTACTCTATGTTGATGATATTTTGATCATTGGTAACTATGCTTTAGCCATTGATTTTGTCAAATATATTTTGCATGATGGGTTCTCTATGACAGACATGGGTCCACTACACTTCTTTATTGGTCTCAAGATTAGTCAAGATTCTTTCGGCATCAAAATTTCTCAAAATAAGTATGTCAGGAATATTCTGGATAGATTCCACATGACAGACTGTAAGTTTGCACCTACACCCTTCTTATCTAAGATTAGACTTGAGGATGGAGGGGATACACCATTAGTGGATATCACTTTGTATCAACAATTGGTGGGGAGTATTTTGTATCTCACCCACACCCATCTAGACATCTCATATGCGGTAGAAGCAGTTTCCAGATACATGCAGGAACCCCATGATTTGCACTGGAAGGCTTCCAAGCACATCCTTAGATATGTGCAGGGAACCATGAGTTATGGGATTCACTATGCAGTGGGTTGTGCATTAGATCTCATAGGTTTCATAGATTAAGATTGGGCTGGTGATAGCACAAATCACAATTCCACATCTGAGTACACTCTCAGTTTGGGGTTAGGCCCAATTTGTTGGTCAAGTAAGAAGCAATCATCCATTGCTTTATATTGTGCAGAGGCCGACTATAGAGGAGTATTCAACTATGTCATTCTGAAACTTTGGCTTCAACACTTCCTTACCGAGCTTGGTATCTAATTTCACTATCTGATTATTATATGGTGTGACAATCAGAGTACACTGATATTTTGCAGAGATCCAGTAAAGTGACATCGAACCAAACACATTGAGGTTCACATGCATTTCATAAGAGATTTAGTACATGATAAGATCATTGATTTGCAATTGTGTCCTTTCTCTAAAAAAAATACCGACATATTCACCAAGACCTTCACTGAGCATAAGTTTCATACTTTGTGGGATCGTCTTGCAGTGAAGAACACAGTTTCCTAGCAACTACCTTTTCTTCTTTTGATGCATTATCTTTTGAGGGGGGGTTTTGTTCCTACGTGGTTTTCCCTCTTTCCTCACTTTTATTCAGTTTTCATTATTTGCATTGTACATGAGTACCTAATATGGCCTAGTATTCGAGACTCATTTTTTACTCCATAGTGATGTTCAGGGGGGGTGTTGGAGAAATTTTTATTTTCAGCACACTAGTTTAGTGGGAGTTAACTTACTAGTTCTATTTTAGACTTTCTAATATTAGACCATCACTATTATGCATGCATTCCTATTATAGGATGTCATTTCCTATATGAGTGAAGATCAATCACTCATTGAATATATCATAATATAAATTGATTCTCATTATTCATATTGTATCTCTCTTCATTTTCTTGATAAACTTTGTTTGTGTATATTTTAGCTAGGCCTCCTGTGCAAGTTTCCATGAAACACTAACAATATGAGACTTGTTCTTTATTTACCTACTCTTCATTATGATATTTCTTTGTTGCGGATTCTGACAATATGGTTCTTGAATACTATTCTTATTTTTCTTTCTTTCCTTGTCTTTCTTGTATTAAGAAAAGTCTTGTAATTTCTGAAATTTGTTCTTTATTCACTTGATCTTCTTCTTGTTCTTCTCTTTTCCAAATTTTAGTATATATAATATATGTTTCTTTCTTCATGGATGGTATTTTCATGCTTCTACAATTTCGATCTATATGACCATAGTTGTGGAATTTGTAACATTCAATATTATGTCGGGAACATAGATTATTTTAAGGATGGAAATTTATTTTAAAATGTAGAAACCTTGGCAAATCTGACTAATCCTTCATTTGCCTACTAGAAATGTTTGAAGTTATTTTTGTAAAAACATTCAAATTTCTAAGGATTTTATATAGTTTGCATAAAATTTTGGCAATTTTTAAGGTAAAATAATTTTATCCTATAGAATTTGGACAAATCATTTTTAGAATGGAAAGTCTTTTTTTGAGAAAAAACATGGAAAATTATCCCATGAATGAAATTTAGCCCCTACAATCATCCCTAGTGGGGAAACACAAGTATTTATTGCTTGAACATTTATTTCATAATCCATGCAATCTGCAACCTTATGTCCAAATTTAGTACAATAGAAACAATGACTATAAAATAAATTTACATACCTGGGAGTGAATGTTATTATTTATGGTGTAGTCCTTCTGAATTCCATCCTTTGCTGATCATGATCATGACTAAGGATTATTTGTGGTTTGAACATGGAGGATCTTCTTATGTAGTCTTCTTCTTGAGTCTTTTTCACTTGTGGAATGTTCTTCTTCAAGGTAATGCATTATTCCTTATTCATCAAACCTTTAATGACTTATGCATAAGTCTTTGGCTTCTCTTCATTCTTCCTTTCTGGAAACCTGGACATATTCTCTTCAACTGATGATGTGGATGTTTCTTTCTCTTCAACATTCGAGCTAAGCTTGACAACTTAATGTGATTATTTCATCTTCAAGTTTTCTTTCTTGTTGATTGAACTCTACTTCAAGCTTATTTAAATCATTAGTTCTTTCATTGAGATGTCTTGTCAGTATCTTCTATCTCTTTTCTACCTCTTCCTTTTGTGTCGTTATTTTGGCTTCCAAATACTGCTTCTGATCCTCAAGAGTTTCTCCAGTCCTTATGGCTTCTTCTAGCTGACCTTTTATCATCATGATTGTCTGCTTGACTTGTTTGGTGTTGGAGTTCTGTGATTCTTCCATCTTCTTTAGTTATACCTAGAGTGACTTTGTTTTCTTTTCTTTGAGTCCTTATATATTCAATTTCACTGATCAATTGTTTCTTCAATCAACTTATGCCTCTTCGCAGATGATGAGCATATTTCTTCTTGTTTTGTACCTGCATCTTCTTTGGAATTATCTGATTCCGGGATGGGAGAAAATTAGATATTATTTAGCTTGTCCCAAAGTTTTTTAGCTAATGATAATTTACCCACTTTGTCCTTTGTTGAATCACATAGTCCTTCCATGATGAAATCCATTGTTATTTGTTTTTTCTTCAATTCCTTCTTAGCTGCAGTATTAGGTTTCCTTGTAGCATTGTATCTTGTCAAAACTAATTTCCAAATATCATATCCCTTTTCCTTTAAAAATAATTTCATCCTTATGTTCCATATATCATACTGTAGACCACTTTGACCATCAAATGTTGGTACTCCATTCTCATTGTATTCCATGATTTCCTTCAATTGGTTACATTGTTTTCTGAAGGAACCTTCTCTGATACCAATTGTTGGATTACTGAGAGGGGGGTGAATTAGTATGAGCATTTTATAACAATATTAACCACAATATGTAATATTTTAACTTATTCGACAATGTTCATCATTTTATTATTGCATCATAAACATTATCATCCATCAGTGCATAATAAACAATCATAGACACATCCACAAATACATAGTACACCAATATTTACATGGAAACCAAATGTAGGAGAAAACAACTAAATTATTTTCTTATATGTCAAAGAATTACATTCAAGGAAGCACCAACTTCCA
>ML785413.1:321013-346901 GCA_009831015.1 Picea engelmannii
AAAAATCTAATTTCAACAGGGCAGTTGGCAAGTGAAGGTTGTATATCCATATTTACAGATAAGACGTGGAAGGTCATCAAAGGATCATTGGTGATAGCGAAAGGAGAAAAGGTAGGTACATTGTATTTATGTACTGGTAATACTGACTCTTCTATCTCTTTAGCTTCTATAAGAGTGGATACAACATTGTGGCATCATAGGCTTGGACACATGAGTGAGAAGGGGATGCAGATACTTCACAAAAGAAATTTGTTGCTAGATCTTAAACAAATAGATTTGGACTTCTGTGAGCATTGTGTTTATGGAAAACATAAGAGAGTCAGATTTCTCAGAGTCGGAAAAGAAAAGAAGAGTGAAAGATTAGAGCTTGTGCATACAGATNATGGGGACCAGCTCAGGTATCATCTCTTGGTGGTTCTCATTATTATATTACTTTTATTGATGATGCAACTAGAAAAACTTGGGTTTATTGCATTTGACAAAACTCTGATGTTTTTGATACTTTTAAGAAATGGAAAGCTTTGGTTGAGAATGAGATAGGAAAAAAGTTGAAGTGTCTCAGATCAGATAATGGAGGTGAATATTGTGGCAAGGAGTTTGATGATTACTATTCATACCATGGGATTCATAGAGAGAAGACAGTTCCAAGAACACCATAAGAAAATGGTATGTCAAAAAGGATGAACAGGACAATCATGGAGCGTTCAAGGAGTATGAGATTGCATGTTGGTTTTCCCTTACAATTTTGGGCAGATGTTGTAGATACTATTGTTTACTTAATAAACAGAGGACCTTCAAGCTCTTTGGATGGTATAATTCCAGAGGAGGAATGGACATGAAAAGGGTAAACTATTCCTTTTTGAAAACTTTCGGTTGTGAAGCATTTGTCCATATTGATAAAGAAAATAGAACAAAGCTTGAGGCAAAATCCAAGAAGTGTACCTTTATTGGATATGGTGTTAATGATGTTGGTTATCGCTTATGGAATTATGAAAATAGAAAAATCATTAGGAGTAGAGATGTCATATTCAATGAGAAGGTCATGTACAAAGATCAATTGCAGGGAAAGAAACAAGAAAAAGAAAAACAAGAATACATCATGCTTGATGAGATCACTGAAAAATAAATTCCAAAGGAACCAGAAAATCAAAATGTACAACAACAAGAGCAACAGGTACCTCAAACACCTGCAAGTGTTGTTAGAAAATCTACCAGGTTAAGTATACCCCCTGAACGATACTCTCCTTCATTGTATTATTTACTGTTGATTGATTCTGGCGAACTAGAATGTTATGAAGAGGCAATGCGGATAGACACCAAAAGGAAGTGGGAGCAAGGAATGGAAGAGGAAATGGATTCCTTGGAAAATAACCATACTTGGGACTTGGTTCAGTTGCCTGCAGGAAAAAGAGCATTGCAGAATAAATGGGTTTACAAGTTAAAGGAAGAAGATGGAGGAGAAAAGTGGTACAAGGCTGGACTTGTTGTAAAGGGGTTTGCACAAAAGAAAGGTATAGATTTTGATGAAATATTGTCTCCTGTTGTTAAAATGACTTCAATTAGAACTATTTTAAGTCTTGTGGCAGTAGAATATTTTCATATTGAACAGTTAGATGTAAAAACAACTTTTCTCCATGGGGATTTGGAGGAAGAGATTTATATGCAGCAACCACAGGGGTATGAGGTCAAAGGGAAGGAGAATTTGGTATGCAGGTTGAAGAAGAGCTTATGTGGCCTAAAGCAAGCTCCAAGGCAGTGGTATCTAAATTTTGACAGGTTCATGACATAACGGGGTTATAGTAGATGCCATTCTGATCACTATGTTTATTTTAAAAAGATAGAAAATGGAAGCTTTATTATCTTTCTATTATATGTAGATGACATGCTAGTTGCAGGGTCTAATATGCAGTATATAAATGTGCTCAAGAAGAAATTAGCCAATTCATTTGCGATGAAGGATTTGGGTGCTGCAAAGAAAATCTTTGGTATGAGAATAACAAGAGACAGGAAAAATCGCAAACTGACATTGTCTCAGGGTGAGTACACAGAGAAGGTGTTGGAGAGGTTTAGAATGCAGAATGAAAAACCAGTTAGTACACCTTTGGCCATCCATTTCAAATTAACTAAGGAAATGTGTCCCAAGACACAGGAGGAGATAGAATACATGTCTAGGGTCCCATATTCATCAATAGTTGGCAACTTGATGTATGCAATGGTTTGCACAAGACTAGATATTGCACATACAGTGGGAGTTGTGAGCAGATATATGAACAGTCTAGGTAATGAACATTGGGAGGCAGTAAAGTGGATTCTTAGATACTTGAGAGGTACTTCTAATCATGCATTATGTTTTGGAGGTTCAGAAACTGTTCTACAAGGATATGTTGATTCAGATATGGTAGGTGATAAAGATAGAAGGAGGAGTACCACAGGGTATGTGTTTACTATAGTTGGAACAACAGTAAGTTGGATTTCAAAACTACAAAAGGTTGTTTCACTTTCAACAACAGAGGCAAAGTATGTTGCTGCTACAGAGGCTAGTAAAGAGATGATTTGGTTACAGAGGTTTATGGAGGAATTGGGAAAGAAGCAAGAGAATAGTAGGTTGTACTGTGACAGTGAGAGTGCCATTTATCTTACAAAGAATTCATCCTTCCATTTGAAGACTAAGCATATACATTTGATGTACCACTTCATACAGTCCACCTTGGAAGATGGATATTTGAAGTTGGAAAAGATACACACTAGCCAAAATCCTGCAGACATGTTAACAAAGGGAGTAACCAGGGACAAACTGAGTTCCTGATTAGTTTCAATTGGTCTTCAAGAATGAAGATGAAGATGAGGAATTTTCCATGTCCAAGAAGGTTCAGAGTCCAACATATATAGTAGCGGTGGAGTTGTTGACATCAGTCTCCAAGTGGGAGATTGTTGGTTGTGGTGCCTGATTATCTTCCTGATTTAGAGGTCTTTTACTTTCAGCCATGTTTATACCCCATGAAGTATTTACACCCCATAAGTATGTACACTCTTCCACACGGGGGAGTGCAGAGGGGGGGTACCCCTTTGCGGGGTCCGGGGGGGCTATCCCCCCGGCTAGGGGGTCTGGGGGCAAGCGGGCCCCCAAAAAGTGTTCGGGGGCAAAGCCCCCGATGGAAAAATTGCCTTGTAAATGTATATTGTAATTTCATTGTAAATTTGGACCGTTCATTATAAGTTTACATATCTAACGATAGAGATTATGTTAGGGTTTTTTTCCCTATAAGGCAACCCTATTTTATGAGGGAAATGTATTGCGGCTATGGTTGATGGCGAATATTGTATTCTGAGATAGGAGACTGTGAGAGAAAGAAGAGGAAGTTACAACAGGTTTGTTGTAGGTTGTATCCCTTCTTATGCTGGATAATAATAAAGAAAGGACCTGGCAATTTATCCAGCGAACGTAGCCCACACTGGGTGAACCACATAAATCTTTGTCTCTATTGTATTGTGTATCTTCTATGTTTTCTTTCCGCATTTGTTTTATTTTATTGCTCCACTGTCTTGTTTTTCTAACACAAACCCCTTATGTTCTCCGGCTACAACCAGAAGGTGGATGCAACCACCTATCCTTGCCTCGTCCAACCACCTTGAAATATAAATTCCAAATGTAGACAACCTATCACTGTCACAGAATCAACTCTGCCACTATCACAACTATCACTAAAAACCTGTCACAACTTGTACAAATATTCTTAAAATATTTCTTTACTGCAACTCACATATATCCTCACCTCTCTTCTTTGCAACTCACAGACTACTAAAAAACTCTCCTAGTTTCCCTATCACTATCTTTGTTTCTATCAAAATTTCACTGTAAAACCTGTCACATCAGTCTTGTACCAACAACCTGTAACAAATTGTACCAAAAATATGTAACAATAATCTCATCAACAAAACCAAATCTAATCACCAATACCAATCACCAAAAAAACTCTCAACCATATGCCCTATAGCACCAGGATATGCATCAAATAAAACTATTCATAAAAAATCACAACCATCACCCACACATGCCTTTGCCAATCATGTACCAATCACAATCAAGTACCAACTTGTACCACAACAAGTGCATCAACCATGCAAAAAATGCATACTCCAATATAACCAACAAAAGGCCTGTAGAAATACATCACACTATCCATAAATTGAATACCATAAACCCTTACATCAAACCATGAGCCAAAACCTCACTAATATATAGCCTTAAATATGTACCACTCATAAGACAACCATATACCATGGCCACTAACAAATGATTCTCACAGTGCACCACAATATATACCAATAAAACCAAGCTAAGTACACCAGCAATGTGCCTCAACATATCTTCCTCAAACCATACATTACAACATATACCAAACATCAAGAGAGTATATCCCAAACCTCACAAAGTCATGCCTCAAGCATGCTCCACAACACCACTAAGATACAATCTCAAAACATAACCATGAACATAGCTTTAACTTTGTAGTATCCCTATTGTATTTGATCTTTGAAAAACATACCTACAGTCTCTCCTTATATCCTACAACCTGGAACAATCATATTCCTCCTTTCCCTTTCTACAGATCTGCACTTTCCCCTTCTACATCTTGCAGGTGTCCATGCTTATCTATTCCTGTGGCCTGTGGATGTACACGTCCTCTACTTTTCTAACTCTCAGATAACCTCATAAACCCTGTAATAATATCACTCTTTGTATCTCTGAAACTTTCTCTCCTTTAAACCTTCCCTGCCTCAGAATTGTTACTTCATATTTTCCAATTGTACCTTCCCATAAAGATTTACAATATAGATATTCAATGTTCTCAATATGTGTTCAATAGGTCTTCATTAGGTGCCAATGGGAGTCCTTTGATCTCTTATTTATACTTCCCAAATGTCTTCCTTTATGGGATACCTTGTAACTTATTTACCCCTTTTCCTTATTCTAGAGCTAACCCACTTTCTTGTTGCAACTAACTTTTCCATAATTAGTCAAATCATAACTTATTTTCCCTTAACTAACTTCTTGTACTTAGAAAATTGGAGAGCAGACATAGTTTACAAAGTTAAACACAAATAATATTTTTAATACACACATATCAATATACAATACATGAATATATAGTTGGAGTCAGATCCAACTAATTCTAAATCTAGGTGGAGATGTTGAGCAAATATCTCAACTATCTCTAACAAACCAAACCAAATATCCTAAAGTAAAAATACTCTAACTAATCATGGAATTTCTCCATTATTCTCCAACACTCCCCCTTAATGGAGAAATGTGATTTTTTACAATATAGAAACCACATACAAGTCATATATGTCATCTTTTTCTGAATGGTCTTCATCAACAACTCTACCCACTCTGCAATCACTCGGTTTTCGCTCTTTTCTTATCCACACTTTCGAGCTACCTATTGATCCATTTAAAGTACAACCGCTTTAGACCATTATTGACATATTTTTAGGATTGACACTTCTCGACTACCCCAATGTATATCCTCGACACTTAATTATCCTATGTATACACTACCATCTATGAAATTCCCCCGAAGAGAAAAATTTGACAGTTATATAGGATATTGATATGATTACCAGATATTTTCATAAGTCAATCATACAAATGACCTTATTAAACACACATACAATAATATATACATGTACAACCTATAAATGTTGTTCTTGAATCCCGAAGCACAACAACATCTACCAACATATAATAGAATATGCATAACCAAACCAGTGAAGTGTTCTTGTGGCACTGAATTACATAAAGAACCACTAATTTAGATTATGATACTATGTTCATTGATTGGTTCTACAATATAAAAATTTTACAAACATATAATTAAAATTTCTCTACTACTTAAGAAAACAATCTTCCACCACACTGTAGAAAAAAAATATTTCGTCACGAAGCATAACATCTTGTTGCATACTAGCCAAGAGAGTGGACCCCTTGACCACCTGTACGCAATAGTATAAAAAGACTACATATCAAAAACATGATTCTTTCCTTTCCTAAATTTTAGTGCAAGTAATAGGACAATAATAATGTTGCGGAGAATAATATGCATTCCACCATCCACGAAGAGGAATCTCCATTCCCTGAACTTTAGAATGCTAACAAATGTCGATTGTGTTACATGATTCTCATATGAAATTCCTCACCAGGAAATGTGCAGGAACTTTTCACTGCACAGACTGGACTGCAAGATCTCAAATTCATGGACCAACGATCTGAATCAACTATAACTCCTCCGTGTAGTAGCCCCACAATGCTTACATCAGTGTCCTCCACTCACGCACACAGTGATGGAAATGGTCATTTGCACCGAAGGCCGGTCAAAAAATCCCCACACAGAGGAATAAAAAAACTTCACACAACAAACACTCAAAAAAATACTTTATTCTCACACACTTAATGATCCAGGTGGATATTGGTGGCCACCCACCTATTCCAACTAGCTCCTCGTGTCCATTTTTGTCAACACGTTCTTCTGTACTGCTTTATAATTGTGGGTTCTACACTTTTGGGGATGTTTGAAGCCCCACACATCCTCCAAGTGGATATGGGTGGCCTCTCGCCTAATCCAACTAGATTATTTTGTATGTATTCATGTCAACACATGTTGTTGTACTTATGGGGTTGTTTTGGAGCCCTAGACATTGTTTTGTTGGCTCACCATAGTTAAATTGTAGACGTAGTAAGAGTTTGATGGCAAAATGTTTAGTTCTCTGAAATACCTTTCCAATGAGCTATCACGCGCCTAAAATGAAGGTCGTATGAAAACGTTATGGCCCTAGGAAGTTGAGGTACCAAATTACACCAACTTACCCATAGGCCCCACATGACTTTTGGTGTTTCACCTTCTAGGGTTAGGTTTTTGGATGTCTAGGGTTTTGGAATTCATGAATAATATCAAAAAGGCCTATGGAGCCTCATTTTAATCTATTCTTCTCATACGGATGCGCGTAGCAGCCACATCTCTTATCAGAGATAACTACCACCATTTGAGCAAGTTTTCATTTCTGTAGTTTTACAGTTTCAGCCTATTTCATTATTTAATAGAAGATATTGTTCACTAGATATTTTTGTTATTATCCATATCTATGAGCTTATTGTATTAATTCTGTTAATCAATTCTTTCCACTCCTAAATCTATATCAGTGGTATCAGAGTGGTTTTCTCTTCATTTATTTTTCTTCGTGCATGTCCCCGACAAGATCTGGGTATAAGAAGTTAGGACTCAAACCAATCGAGCCATTACCAGATTGGCCATGTCGAGCCCGACAAAAACCCATGGGGGAATAAAATAAAGATGATGGAGTAGGAGATCCTATTAAAATGTTGCTCGAGGAAGCCCTCCCGTGACAAAGGAACGAAACAATGGACAACTTTGCGCAGATCCTTCGATGGATGCCCACATGAGAAGCATCTTCGTCAAGCAGCCATGCAACCCCCTTCAAGGTATAGGTAAATTTTGATATTCCATTATTTGAAGGAATGATATATGTGGATGTTGTAGATAAATGGTTGACTCTTCTCGAAGGAAATTTTTTGTTCCACAATTTTTTCGATAGGGAAAATATCACTTTTGAAGTCCTCGAGGTCATTCCCCATGTTAAAGACTGGTGGGATACTTACTTTGAGCAAAGGGCTGTGGAGGAATATAAAATTTTTGTGGTGGCCTCTACATGGGATTCCTTTTGGGATGCCATTAAAGAATAATACTACCCTATTGGAAGCTACAAGGACCAGTACACCAGATGAACCACCCTACGTCAAGAAAGGGACCAGAAAATACCATATATCACCAATATTTTCCATACCCTATGCACCAAATTGGGTATCAAAGACTCTGAGCATCATTTGGTGCTCAAATACCGTGGATGTTTGTATAGATACATTCAAATAGAAATGGATTTCCTAGACATCACCTCTTTGGGCACAAATTATAGATACGCTGTCAAGATCGAGCATAAATTTAAGCAGAAAAGGCGAGAGTTTGGATCTACAAACCCCTCACATCCAAATCAGGGAAAAGGAATCCCCAACCCACATAGCGAGGGATCAAGTCGATATTTCCACCCTCAGGACAACCAGTCCAAGCTACAACACAAGAAGGGAAACGAGAATATGAAGAAGGATGTGGGAAAGTGTGAGTACCATAAAAGTCCTTGTCACAACACCGAAGAATGTCTCTCCAAGCCGTCCCTCATGGTCGAGCTAAAGGATTCTGAATCAAAGGATGTTTTTGATTCTAATTCAAATCCTGAAGAAGGGAAGTGGATTATCGATGTTGAACCCAGTGCCACTGTCGCTACCACCAAAATCCATTCAAGCGAACTAGAAGAAATAAAGGAAGGGTAATGCCTCTTTCACTTGCAGATGTGGGTCAAGGGGGCTCTGATTCATTTCATTTTCAACAGCGGTAGTCAGAAGAAACTAATTTCAGCAGAGGTCATCAAGAGGCTGGACCTACCAATGAAATTGCACTTGCATCCATACACCATCGGCTGACTTCGCCAAGGAAGAGATCTCTGTGTCAGCCAATAGTGTCGGTTGCCCTACGACATCAAGCCTTTAAAAAATGAGGTATTGTGTGATATTTCTCCCCTTGAAGTTTGTGATGTTCTTTTAGGACAACCATATTTGTGGAAACGTCACAATGTGTATGATTCTAGACCCTGAAGTGTCATTATTACTTTGGGTAGACAATTGGACGTGATTCTAGAGGTAGCGCCACCTACTTCTATTTCTTTAATCTCTACTAAGAAATGAAGTAAGGTCATTTCACAGATCGAGAAGTTCATCTTCTTTGAGATCCATCCTCATAGTAAGTAGAAGGTTGCCACCACATTTGTGGCCTGTACACAACACCTCTCTTTGTAGCAGAAGAAAGTGGACGGTATCGTGGAAGACTACAGAGACATCTTCTCCTCACCTACAGGAGTACTAACACACTGCCAATTCAAGCATCCAATTAATCTAACCCCATACGTACCTCTACCTAATGGACCAGTCTATCAGTGCTCATTGATGGAGAATGACGAAATCAGGCATCAGATCCAAGAGATTATTTAAAAGGGGAACATCATACCCAAATCCTCCCCTTGTGGAAGCTCAATTGTACTGGTGTAGAAGAAGGATGATACTTGGAAACTCTGCATTAATTACAGAGACTTAAACAAAATCACAGTCAGGAACTGCTACCCCATTCCCAGTATTAATGCCCTTCTTGACCAACTCAAGGGGGGAAATTTCTTTAGTAAGATTGACCTAAAGTATGGCTACCACAATATTCCCATCGAACCAACTGATGTATGGAAGTTAGCCTTCAAGTCTAAAGAAGGTCTCTATGAATGGATAATCATTCCCTTTGGCTTAACAAATGCACTGACCACTTTCATGAGGTTGATGTATGATGTATTGAGACCCTTCACCAACTCCTTTGTGGTGGTATATTTGGATGACATCCTCATCTTCAGAAGAAAGTGGGAGGAGCACATGCGGCATATTCAGAAGGTTTTGAGCACTCTACGACAACACAAGTTGTATGCCAACTTAGAAAAATGTTATTTTGGCATGAACATGATCTAATAATTGGGCTACATTGTTGATGAGCATGGGGTACATGTTGATCCACCTAAGATCCAATTCATCTGTGACTAGACAACCTAGACCACACTAACTGAGCTTCAGAGCTTTTTGGGGCTAGCCAAGTTCTACCGATGGTTTGTGTTGGGATTATCCCATATTGCATGGGCCCTCAGCCAGGTGACCAAGGGTAGTGGTAGGGCCAATTTCATGTAGGGAAAGGAGAAACAACAAGTATTTGATGATATGAAGCATCACTTTTGCTCATCTCTAGTACTCTCTTTGCTTGATCTACATCAACCATTCAAGATTTAGACTGATGCATTTGACTATGTTGTGGGTGCAGTTTTCACTCATCACAGGCATCCGATGGCATACCATAGTGAGACACTCTATGATACTATCCGGAAATACCCCACCTATGACAAGGAAATGTATTCCATTGTACAAGCTTGTCATCAATGGAAACATTACATTCTGGGGAAAGAGACGATCATACACATTGATCACAAGACTTTGCAGTTCATACAACCACGTGGGGAATTGTAGAATGACCACCATCAGAAGTGGTCCACCTACCTACAACAGTTTCATCTCAACATCAAGTATAAGATAGGTATATCCAATGGTGTCGTTGACTGCATCAGTCAACCCCCTATGGCTTCACTCACCACTGTGATCCATTCCTATGAACATGAAGCATCTAAGTGGCCCCGACTTTAGAATCAAGATATGGACTTCTCCACCGTATATCATCTCTTGGGTAGAGGCACAATTGCCACTTATTTTCACATTCAGGACAAACTAATGTGCCACTTGGGCCATCTCTATGTTCCTACAAGCGAGCATACAAAGTTTATTTTGTAATCCCAGTACAGTCGGGTGGCAGGACATTTTGGCATAGAGAAAGTTGTGGTCATTCTTCAAAAACAATTTTATTTGCCAAAGATTCAACAGGACGTCAACAAGTATATCATATGTTGCACTTCCTATGTCATTACCAACCCAACCATCAAGGAATAAGGCTTATATACCCCTCTTCCTATTCCCGAGAATCCTTGGGAATCCATTTCAATGGATTACATGTCTAGCTTATCATCCACCAAGCAAGGAAATGACTGCGTGTTTGTGGTCATTGATCGATTTTCAAAGATGGCCATCCTCACATCCTGTAAGAAGAATGTCACAATGGTGGATACTGCCAAGATATTATTCGAATGAGTGTGGCTCCACTTTGGGATAACATAGACCAACATATCCAACTGAGACAATAGGTTCCTCAACACCTTTTGGTCGAGTCTCTGGTATCTGTTGGACACAAAGCTCAAAAAATCCACTTCTTTCCACCCCCAAACCGATGGCCAAACAAAGGTCGTCAATCGGATGATTGTGCACATCCTGCACATGTACAATTCTAATCATCCACCTACATGGGATGAGAGTCTCCCATATGTCCAACACAATTACAACATGGCTCTCCATAGTTCCACCGACCATAGCCCATTTCAGGTGGGTCTGGGATTCCAACCCTTGGGACCCATTGATGTTTCACTCCCTCTTGTCATCGCATAAATAAACTCTTCCCCTGATGAGTTTGCGATCGATAAAGCCACCAAATTCATTGAGAAGACTCAACACATCCGCCAACAGGTCTAGGAGATTTTGCAGAAATCCAATGCTAAGTACAAGCAGTGCCATGATCAACATAGGGTACCACACTAGTTTCAGGTTGGCAATAAATTTTGGTTACATATACAGAAGGAGCGTCTCCCCGGGCCCCATTGGAATCTTCGCCCACTTTGTTATGGGCCTTACACTATCACCAAGGATGTGGGTAGCAATTATGTTGAGCTCAACACTCCACCCTTCCTTGCTTTGCATCTAGTATTCAATGTGTACCTCCTTCGACAATATTTTCCACCATTATTGGACACTTCTATGATCGTAGAAAAGATGACACCAATAGATCTCAATCCTGACTGCATGGAACAAGCATCCATTGATCAGATAGTGGACACACAGGTCAAGGGCACTCGCGAGCAACGAATCCATCTTTATCGGGTTGTCAAGCCAAGCCAACTCCTATACCAAGGAAAGTGGCTCACCTAGGGCCAAATTCAGCAGAAGTTTCCTCACCTAATGGGGGAACTCAACGCAATGGATACAATTACTTCCTAAGGGGGGAGGATTGATCCAGGTGGATATTGGTGGCCACCCACCTATTCCAACTGGCTCCTCATGTTTATTTTTGGTCAACAAGTTCTTTTCTACTACTTTATAATTTTGGTTTCTACATTTTTGGTGTTGTTTGAATCCCCACACATCCTCCAGGTGGATACGGGTGGCCTCTCACCTAATCCAACTAGATTATTTTGTATGTTTTCATGTCAACACATCTTTTTGTACTTCAGGGGCCATTTTGGGGCCCTAAACATTGTTTTTTTGGCTCACCATAGTCAAACTGTAGACAGAGTCAATGTTTAATGGTGGAATGTGTATTTATCTAAAATACCTTTCCAATGGGCTATCACACACGTAAAATGGAGGTCGTATGAAAAATTTACAGCCCTAGGAAGTTGAGGTACCAAATTACACCAACTTACCCATAGGGCCCACATGACTTTTGGCGTTTCACCTTCTAGGGTTAGGTTTTTGGATGTCTAGGTTTTTGGCATTCATGAGTAATATCAAAAAGGCCTTTGGAGCCTCATTGCAATCCATTCTTTTCATATGGATGCGCGTAGAAGCCACATCTCTTCTCAGAGATAGCTACCACCATTTGAGCAAGTTCTTAGTTCTGTAGTTTTACAGTTTCATCCTATTTCATTATTTAATAGAAGATATTTTTCACTAGATATTTTTGTTATTCTCCGTATCTCTGTGTTTATTGTATTAAGTTTGTTAATCAGTTTGTTTCGCTCCTAAATTTGGATCACTTAATTCTACATATTTATAACAAATCCACTTTGACGGCTCTCACATATTTCTGACCCTCCAATAAGGGAGTTAATCCAGACCAGGATATGATACCAACTTAGAAAATTGGAGACCATACATAGTTTACAAAGTTAAACACAAATAATATTTTTACTACACACAAATCAATATACAATACATGAATATATAGTTGGAGTAAAATCCAAGTAATTCTAAATCTAGATATAGATGTTGAGTGAATATATCAACTATCTCTAACAAACCAAACCAAATCTCCTAAAGTAACAATACTCTAACTAATCATGGCATTTCACTATTATTCTCCAACACTTGTTGCAACCACTGTATTATTTAATTTATTTCTTGTTGCAACAACTGTATTATTTAATTTATTTCTTGTTGCAACAACTGTATTATTTAATTTATTTCTTGTTGCAACAACTGTATTATTTAATTTATTTCTTGTTGCAACAACTGTATTATTTAATTTATTTTTTGTTGCAACAACTTTACCCATAATTAACTTCTAGTTGCAACTACTTTGACTAACAAACCTCTTGATGAATTTCTAGGAGATTCTAGAATAATTGACTTCTTTTTGTCCTTCTAGGAGCTTCTAGATTAATCTTGAGGGTCATCCAACTTCACAATGTCATATCTCACTAACCGTGAGGAACCACATGACATACCACATATCATCAGAAATGACATGACATGTACTATCTGCCTAGGATAGTCTTACCTGCAATTACATTATCCTTCACATCAATATTCCTATATTAACTTTGGGTTCCTTAACAACACCTATGGGGATACCAAAATTTTCTATTGGACTTGCTTCAAGGGTTGAAATCAATCTCTAAGGGTTGACATCAATGACAACCCACTATCCAAACCAATTTTCCAATAAAATTACTAGAAAGGAAGATGTAGGTATTATAATAGAAACAAAACATCATGAATGTTGATAATACAAGTCATAGTTCATTTCTCTGGTGTTTCTCCCCTACCAGTGAGCATCCATCACCCCAACAGAGTCACCCTTGTGTCACAAGCCTTTCTCTGCTGCTAGCAAGCATCCATAACCCCAACAGAGATACTTGCATGTCCCATATGATTTGGAAATCCTTTACCTTTTTTAACATTTGATTCTCTTTTTGTTTATAGAGATAGGTGGATGGGGGTATTCCATTCAAACTTTAAAGGAACTAGGGATGGCACCTTTTATGGTGAGATATGCTAACTTGATTATGGATGAGAAAACTTCTAGAGTTGTGATTCCTAATATACTACGAACTTTTTATTTAGATCATTTTCGTTCAACTTGTATAACATAGAAATATGTTGTTAAGTGTAGTCTCTTGGATCTCTGTTCCTTTAGTGTTGTTGGCCCTTGACTAGGCTTTGTGGAAACGTTGGTCATGTTTGACCAATTTTGGGGACTTCGACAGGATGGTTGAAGATAGAGCGTCAGGCGAAGCAGAGATCGCGGGATCTCTCCCCCTTTTGTGGCCTTTTTGGGTTTAGGGTTTATGTAACGGGTATGGAATGTCGGCCCATGGGTTTTACCCATGCTTAGGCCCTTTTGTAATCTATAAATAGATATCTAGGTGATGTAAGAAACACACTAGACCTAAGAGGTATGCAGTGCTAAGTGTTGTATTGTGCTAAGTGCAAGTGATGTAAGCGGTTGGATCTATGTGATTGAGTTAGCTCTGTGCATATTGTGTATTGAGAACTTGCAGGGCTAAGTGCAAGTGATTGTAAGAAAGGATGTGTCCTATGCCAAGCTTGGGTAAAGAGGATCTGGCGAGGTGCACATAGATATCTTGTCCTATACAAAGTTGGTATTGAGGCTCGGTGTATGTAAGGATATTGATAGAAGATAATAAAGAAGACGAAGAGTTGGTGGACATAGCCCCACGCTAGGGGTGAACCACATATATCCTGTGTTATGGTTACTTTGTGTGATTGATGTGATTTACGCCTAGTGTTGTCATCTTTATGTATGTTATATGCATCTGATATAGTAGCTTAGTGTTTAGTACTGTGAATGAATGTTATATCTGCTCTATTTCTATGTGCTAAGTGCTTGGGTGTGTTAGAGCTTGTTAAATACTGCATTGTTCTGCAATTAGGGTTTACCTGCGATGTGAATAAGAGTTAAATGCTAATGAATGTTAACTTCTAAGTTCTTTGTTAAGTACTTTGATCATAGATCTATGTCCTGGCTAGGTTGTAGACACTTGAGTCCTGCAACCCCCCTGCCTTTACCTCAGGTGAGACTTCATCTGCTTCGCAGATGTTGCTGAAAGGGTTGATAGTTAGGGTTTTGTTGGTGAGTTGTTGAAGCGTTGAACCTTGGGTATGCCCCTATGCCAACAAATGGTTCCGTTGCCGGGACCTGAAACTGTGATTGTTGGGAACTGAGGAAAAGAGAAATCTTTGTGCGTAGATCTATTGATGTAGTGCACAGCATTCTACTTGATATGTAAAGCTCTATGATAATAAGAGAAGGTCGATCTGAAGAAAATAGGTAAGATCTTAAAGCTTTGTGCTCTGATAAAGGTCAGATAAGTGAAAATTTTTGCATCGAAAGAATGGATCTAGGTATGTTTTATAGATTTGGTCCTAGTCTGAAAACTAGGGCACAATTAGAAGAAAGAAGATATGATATGAATAGATCTGATAGAAATAGTGAAAGATATGTTATTCCTATGCATAGAAAGAATTTTTGGACTAACAAGTGGATGCAGGATCCTAGAAAGAATTTTTTGTAGGTCCATCACTGTGATCCTAATGTGCAGTATAGGAAAGGTTGTGAATCATTTAAGAGAAAGAGAGGATTGACTCTTTATTACAATGATAGAAAACTGAGACATATTGCTAAGGAATGCCCTGGTAGAAGTCCTATTTGCCTTTGTTGTAAATCTAATGAACATGAAGTTTTGGATTTCCCTAGAATGATTGCTAAAGTTGAAAAGATGAATATGAGACAAGAAAACCCTGAGGAAGGTCAAGAGACTAAGAATATGCTAAAAAACCAGAAAAAATTAGAGGCTATATTATTCTAGATGAAAGAAACACTAAATGATCATAGAGACATCAATTTATTAGAGATTTTAAAAGAGAAAGAGTGCAAAGAAGCAAGAATAGGAGGCTTTGACATAGACTGTGTATTAGATGCAGAAATACAGGTGAACATTATGACATGAAATACTTGGGAAATCGTAGGAAAGCCTGCTATGGTTCCTTCACTAGGAGGAATAGGATTGTTTAAAGGAAAGTTGATAACTCTATGTGGAAGACTTTCCCATGTACCTATGATTTCTCATGGAGCATTGACAGAAGCAGAATTAGAGGTCATTAAGTTTGTTGAGAACAGAGAACCCCTTGCACTTTTGTTAGGAAGGACTTGGATTGAGAAAGATCAGATCCGAAGGAAAGAAGAAGAGGAAGCTCTAGAGAAGAAAAAGCAAGAATTAAAGGATTTCATGGCTAGGAGAATAACGCGCTTAGTAGAAGAACAGGAGGACAAGTCGAAGCAACTGAGGGCCAGAGACTTAGTTGTCGAAGCTGAAAGAACACAAGAAGGATTAAAGAACCTATCCATGTAGGAGAGTAGAGCATCTACTCCATAAGATGTAAGAGAAGAAGTATTACCCTCGAACCTTGCGAAAGATCCTCAATAGTGAGAAGTTACTATGCTAAGAAAAGATAAGAAAAAGAATGGAAAGAGGAATCTAGAGATGTAGATCACATGAAAGAAATCTAGAAAACTCAGTAAGAAGAAAGAAAATCTAGAAAAATTGCAAGACGTTCCAGAGAAGACTTCCCAGAAGGAAGGCTTGTAGAAATTGAACCTCACTGGAATAGCAAAGCAACACAGATTGGCACTTCGCCACGGCGGAGTGATATGACCGTTGGAGGCATCCTAACCATTAGAATGACACTCCAAAATTACTAGAAATGTAGTTATTGCCATAACATTCACCATTGGACCGTTGGGACGGCGCCATAATGGATGGAATTGCATAGATTGAGGCATTCCTACCTGTTGGAAGAACCCATTATGATGTTATCTATTTAACCCGTCGAATGTCTTACTGTGGACACTTTTTCCAATTGTGATTATTCAAGCCCACAGAGAGCTGACTATTACCGCGTTGTGCTTATTGAGACCTCGCCATCCATTCTGCTACCTTGATTATTTGTTCACCGACCTGAGATATCATATCTCGAGCATGTATGTCAGGTGACTTTAGCACAATAGAGAAATCCATTGAAGAGATTCTCATAGACCTCATGGATAAGAATTTCATGTCTGCAGGAGCACAATCTTCATCGACAAGAGGAGTGCAAGCATCCCCAACGACTTCATGTCGATCTGGGCCCTCCCAAACTGCAACAGAGAAACAAACCAAGCATCGTGATGACTTGGTAAATGCAAAGCCCATCCCATCAATCCTACTCGACTACATCCTACCTCTGGCTAGCATGGTGAGTCATGACAGTGTCCTAAGGGGCTTAGACTACACAGTGATCACTGTGTACCTCCTGAAGGGGATATGCGCAGTAGGACTATAGTTGGAAAGGATTCGAATGCTTAAGATCAGTGAATTCAACTTGGGAGATTGCACAAACTATGGAATGCTCGCACCACACAAGTATTTGACCAAGACAATGGGGAAGAAGTCGAAGATAATCCCCTAGCCATGGACCATGGACATCGCAATATCGACCATCCTCAATGTAATGAAGTTACCACACTTTGATAGACATTAGGAGGTTAATGTGTGCATTAAACTCCTACTATCATGCTTCCATGGCGATTACTTATGGTTGGACAGATGCATAATAGTAGATCCGACGCTGATCCACCGGATCACCGGATTGAGCATGCAAGGACCAGACCCACAAGACTTTTACCCAGGGAAGGCTATAGATCGCGCCTTGACACAAACAATAAAAGACACCTATGGCAATGTGGAGAATGGGAAGCGGGGATATAAGGTAGCCTCCATCTAGAATGGCGCAATGTGCCTAGCTTACCAGTTGATCATTGGTAAGCTTGTAAAAAATAATAGGCCAACGCAAGTCACGGGGTTTGTCGTTGACCTCGTAGGAAAATGCATTGAAGGGGTGCAAATGAACTGGGAGAGCTACCTCGTCAACCAGTTAGAGAAAGAATGTTGCGAAACTTAGAATCAGGGATACGAGTTCCACTTTAGTTGGCTGTTGATTCTCATTGCCTTCATTTCTTGGGAGATGTTGGAAGGAGCGACCTTCCCTGAAATTGAGTCGTTTGAACCACTAGTTGCGAAGTTCACTATGCTATGGTACTCGAGCGACATGGAAAAGTAATGGTAGTCAAACGCAGTGTTCCACACCTACTATCTACAGCTGAAGAGGGCCATTAAATCCTTCCCTTGCATGATGTTGAACACACTTCATAGGTTTAGGCCAATTGCGAAGTTCCATGCAGACATGCAATTAATCTATATCATTGTACACGAAGATGAACACAAAGAAGAGCTCTAGTCCTATTACAAACTCACAAAGGAGGACATGGAAGAATTAACCAAGGAATGGTATGCAAAGTTCCTTGTACCAGTTGACCAGGGAAAACTCTCCGAACCTGACCTCATCGGAAGTCCTATAGTCACTCGTGAAGAATATGATGCACCCAGCAGCAGCAGGAAGAAAAAGAAGAAAGAGGTACAGGAATTAAGCAGCGCATCAAAGGAAACTACACTAGATTCACCTAAAGGAGGAGGAGGCAATGAAGTAGACAAAGAAGAGGATGAAGGGGGAGAAGAAAAGAAGAAGCAGGGTGAAGTAACACCACCTAAAGATCCCCTTCCAGAAGTAGAAACATCTAAGAAAATAAAGGGTTCCCTGAAGAAACCTTCATCGCGGAAGAAGTCAAAAGCCAATAAACCGCCATTCCACACTGTACTCACAGTGGATGATATTGACCTCATCATTGACATTGTATCATATACCTTAGAAGATATCTTGTAGCGAAGTGAAGCCAAATAGGAGACAATGTTTGACAGGATTGAGGTGGAGCTAAAAGGGGTACAACAAGTTCTTTATTTGAATCACGCAGTGTCTACTACGTTGTTGTCAATAGGGGACATAGAAGTAGGAGACGAACCTGACCAGCTATGCAGACTAGAAGACTCGATAGAGGCTCGCCTTCATCATGTCTAGGAGGAAAAATAACAGGCCATAGAGGCCCTGAAGCAAGAAAAGGAGGAAGAAATAGAGCAACGACGAGTTGCGCAACAAGAAAAAGATGACCTCTAGGAAAAGTTTGCAGAGGATAGAGTGTAGATCTAAGAAGAGAAAGAACAACTTCTCGTAGAGCAGATGGGAGTTAAATAAGTAGTCACCAAAGAACTTTGCTCTGTGACAGGCCTAGCACATATGGAATAATATATCACTGAGAGCCAGGTGGGGAAGCTCATTGAAGACAATTAGCATCTCCAAGCACAAATAGCAAAACTATAACTACAACTTGTGCCAAGCACTCCACAGGAAGTGCGAGATCAGAGAGAAGAAGCTTCCAGGAGCGCGGTCGAAAGAATCAAGGCATTAGCCTTGGAATGCAAGAAACTCAACAGTTGAAGTGAGCATAACTAGGAGTGCCTTGCAGAGGAATCTGAACTAAGGACATTTGAGTCACATCTCCAAGAGGCAAAGCAACAAGAAGCAATAGTGCAAGAACAGTTGAAGCTAATATCACTGGTCGAGAGGATGAAAAGGTCATAGCAACAATGCATGGTTCAACAATAGATCCATGCCATCCAAAGTAAAGTCATGGAAGTGACCCAGACGCTCCAGCTAGTACAGGATGAATCTTGCACACTTTTTGAGGAGATTGAAGGACAAGGGGAAAAGCTAGAACAAGTAGTCACCATGGTAGAACAACACTTTGAAGGACCAATGTCTAAGAAAGATATTCAAGAGTTCGTTGAGAAGGAGGCTCTGGCGATGCAGCTCGAGCTAAGCATGAGGCCTTTGAGGAAGAGTTACCCAGATCAGAGTGACTTGGGACGAGTCACAAGTGAGTGTTGGAGGCATGTTGGCCCTTGATAAGGATTTGTGGAAACATTGGTTATGTTTAACCAATTTTGGGGACTTCGACAGGTTGGTCGAAGATGGAACACCAGGCGAAGTGGACGATTGCAGGATATGCCCCCCTTTTGTGGGATTTTTGGGTTTAGGGTTTATGTAACGGGTATGGGATGTCGACCCATGGGTCTTACCCATGCTTAGGCCCTTTTGTAATGTATAAATATATATCTAGGTCATGTAAGAAACACACTAGACCTAAGAGGTATACGGTGCTAAGTGTTGTATTGTGCTAAGTGCAAGTGATGTAAGTGTTTGGATCTATGTGATTTAGTTATTTATGTGCATATTATGTATTGAGAACTTGCAGGGCTAAGTGTAAGTGATTGTAAGAAAGGTTTTGTGTTGTTCCAAGATTGGGGAAGGAGGATCTGGCGAGGTGCATGCAGATCTCCTCTCCTATGTGGAGTTGGTTTTGAGGCTCGATGCATGTAAGGATATAGACAAAATATAATAAAGAAGATGAAGATTTGGTGGACGTAGCCCCACGCTGGGGGTGAACCATGTATATAATGTGTTATGGTTACTTTGTGTGATTGATGTAATTTATGCTTAATGTTGTCATCTTTATGTATGTTAGATGCATTTGATATAGTAGCTTAGTGTTTAGTAATGTGAATGAATCCTAGATCTTTGTTGACGGGCGAAAATGAACGCTCGCCAACTGGAAGAGTGGATCCGGTTCGGGGTTGTCTAATTAACCCAAGCCGTTTGGGATGATCCACCCTGACGGGTTTAGTGGCTCCGTTGGCCGATCTGAGTCCTAGGAAAACGAAAGAAAAGTAACTAAAGGAACTAATCTAAATGAAAACAATAATTAAAGAAAACTAATAAACAAACCTAAAGTACATATACACAGTGTATTATCTAATATTATACAGCAATAATTCTATGAAATTAAATGTTCACTTATTAACATAATTAAATATTAATCACAAATATACAATATTTACATATTACAGATTTTAAATGAAAACCTGCAAAAATAATTTGTAAATTGTCCTATGACAGCAAAACTATTGTTTTTTGATTTTTATAATTTTATGAGAAAGAAATAAAATGAAGATTATCTAAGCTGAACAATTAAAATAATAATCCTAACTATAAATCTAAACTATATGTATAACTATCTAAACTACTTAAATAACACTAATAAATTACTATTAGATAATAAATAACAAACTGACCTGAAGTAACACTTCAGGTTCATCCTACACACAATAGTTGATTCAGTTGTTCGGTGGGAGGAAACTCGCACCAGATTCTCCACAAGCTTCTTGTAAACAGGAAGCAGCAATGCTCTTCAAATATAAATGACAGGACAAACAAGACATAAAAAATAACAACAATCTTATAATTTACAAATCATCACAGTTAGATAAATCCGTGTGCAAGGATTTGTACAAAACAATTCATTTAATGAAGAAGATAAATCTTTACTCATTAAATCAAAACAGAGTAATTGTTGTGCTAAAACTGAGATACATAAGACATGGACAGAATTTAAATCACAACGCATTAACCTGCAATAATTCTTGATATCTAAAATAGTCAATGACTTAGTCACAAATTAAAATGCACAAAACCTGAACGAAAGTATGACAGATTGAAAGCTAAAGCTGTTACAACAGATCGACTTCCATTCAAGACTGTATTATTATAAATACATAGACTTGTTCTCCCAACAGTGATGATGGGTCCATTACAAAAAATAACAAGTATTTAAAGACCACATGGTAAAACATCCCTGTGGGAATTATCAAAAACAGTTTACAAAAAATCTGGGGATAATATCCCAAGTCTTTATTTTTGACCCAAGCTAACAACCTATAAAAAAACTATATCACAAAAGTATCTCCTAAACTGCCACAGCATGCTCAATTGATCATTGAAATTCATATGCACCTAAAAGTGGACAAGAATAGGCAAGTTTAGATGATATTTTATTTGTAAAACTAACAAAAATCTAAATTTTAAGACTAGCTACAAAATCTCACGATTCTGTAGCTGGTCTAATTTGAACACAGAATCGTTTTAGATCCATCCAAAACTAACAGAAATATATTGGAATTATTAAACCAAATCTTTAATTATTAAATCAACACAAACCAAATCGCTCATGCCAGAAGTAACCAAATCTTTATGCCAATTTAAAAAAAAAAGAAATCGTAATTGAATCAATCAAATAATAACAGGATATGTACGATCTGTCACACAATTTTTATTACCAATTCAGAGCAGACAACATCGTTTAAAAATAAAAAACAATGAAATCATTTTTTGAATCAATTTCAAACAGACTATAATCAATTTAGCCAAATATTTCATACAAATCCAATATAGACAAAATATGTCAATCCAAAACTTAACAGAGTTGTTTTGCGAATCAATAGATTACATTGTATTCATCAAACCAATCTTTGATATTGATGCATTGCATACATAAATGACTATGCTAATTCAAACATGTAGAATCGTATCAAAATCAAACCAACAGAAATGAATCGAACTAATATTAGGGCCGACACAATCGATATGCTTAATGCAAAATGATATCAATCAAAATACAACTGTGTCCGAGTTTAACAAAGAAATCTTCTGTACATGACTCATAACGAAATCATTTTGGTAAAACGAAAATAATAGGATCATTTTGAATATATTAAAATGAACAGAGTTAATTGAAAACAACTCCAATTGGTTATATTAATTCAAACCAACTCATAAAACAAAATCAATATGGAAATACATACTTGGGCAGTAAGAAAATGATTCGGTCATGATATCTTTGAATTGACAAAGGCCGTTGTTGCTTCGACATTTCAGAAGACAATTGAACCGGTGGTTTTTTGTTTCTTCTTGTTGGCTTGTAGCCTGTCGTTCTCCTTTGACAACACTGTAACTCATTCCTCTAACGATTTGATCTTGGATTGCAACAGGGGGACGTCTGTGTAATAATGTTCAAGCCAGGAACTGCACTGGGTCCATGGTGATTGATCGGGCTTTGGCATCACATGCAAGGGTTCTTTCAAGTTACTAGGGGTTTGATTGTGAAGTTTAATTCCCGGTTAGTTAGGGTCGTTCTTGAGGCACAGGGGTAAATTGGAAACATAGTCATAGGGTTCCATAGAGCATAGGCCATGAGAATAGGGGTATTCCTCAGTCAAGAATCGTTCAATTTCGGAGTCCAAGTCCTCGCTCAGCACTATTGGCTTCTGGTCGACGTTTTGCTTGGGTTTGTTCCTAGCACATCTCGATATGCATCGAGCATTTTTCTTTCCCTTACTGTTGACAGCAGTGTCACCTCTGCCTTTCTTCCTCACAGGCCTCTTGACGGCCTTAGTATTGTCTTTAGTACACGGGTCGGCCATGGTATCGGGTAGGTCAAGGTTGGGGCAATCTGAGGGTTTGACAGGGGGTAGAAGGATATGAAGTGGCACGGCTGGTCCAACAAGAGTTTCAGTAACCACAACCTTGTCTACTTGGACAGATTCGTAGTGTTGGAAATATGGCAATAGCAGAGAGGATGCAGAATGTCAAGGTTGTCATTGGGGAGATTGTTGGAAATATGGCAATAGCAGAGAGGATGCAGAATGTCAAGGTTGTCATTGATGGCAATCGTCTATGGCAGAAGAAGCTAGATGATGACAGAGCAATATCCAAGCAGAGTGATGAAGGGTAGTCGACCTGATAGGAAGATGGTTGAGGTCGAGCGAAAGAAATAAGTTGCAGTCTAAGGAGGTCAATCGACGAAGAATGAAAAAGGGAAGATCTAGTCAAAATAGAGTTCGAGGTTGAGGTCAATCGAGAAAAAGACCTGTTGGATCCCATTCAATTTTCTAGAAAGGTCGACAGCCGTCAGATCTGCAGAAATTAAGCGCAGGGGTTAAGTTCTACTATGTAGAGGAGAAATCCCGGATAAGTCATCGGGATATTGAAGAGAGAATCTGAGCTGTAGGATCTGAGAAGAAAACCCGACAGCCGTCAGATCTGCAAAAGATGCGAGGGAGATAAGCCATCGGAGAATCGGGGATCGGGACTTTGAAATGTCCAATTCATTCGACAATGAAAACTCCGAAATCGCGATATGCGATTTCGCGATTTGATCACAGTCGTTAAATCAAGCAACGATCGGGACCATCCACGTGTAGACAGGAGGCTTCATCGGAGAATCGGGAATCGGAGTTTCACGAGTCTCGTGAACAATGACAACGAAAATCCTGAAATCGCGATATGCGATTTCGCGATGACATCGCAGCCGTTGAGCCAAGATTGCATCTGAACCGTTGATCCAACTCACGACAACAGACCACGTCGGCAAGGGACACGTGGCACAACCAGGGAATGACAGGTGTCAGGCAGATTCAACAATTCAGGCACATGTAAGTCACGAATCAGAGTGACACGTGGCAGGATCTAACACGTGTCAAACCACGTGTGACGTCAGCAGAGGCATCGATGATCGGGACCGTCCATCTGAGGGACAGGTGTCAAAGATCAAGGCACCATCGGCATATTGGACATTGGGAAATCGGAGTTCCTGAGGTTGAAGGAAACGAGAGATCGAAAGTCTCGAAATCCCGAAGGTATCGAGACCGTCCATTTGAGGGACAGGTGTCAAAAATCAGGAGCAAGTCGGCATATCGCCAATCGGGAAATCGGAGTTCCCAAGGTCAAAATAAACAGGACATCAGAAGTCCTAAAATCCCGACCCAATCGGGACCGTCCATCTAAGAGGATGCGTGGCAGGAGATTGATGCCATCGGCGAAAGGCCTGACAGGAGGTCGTTCATCGGCTAATCGGAAATCGGGATATCGGAGATCCCGGGCACAAAGGTTTTGTGCATTTCAAAATCGCGATCCGCGAAATCCCGATGAGTGGGGTACAACTGTCAGCACAACAACGAAGGAGGACAGAGGATTAGTGGAGGCCAGCTGTCAGAGATAAGGATGCGGTTACAGGTAACGGTCACGTGAACCAGGGTCAACCAGTGGGGCTGAAGCACATCGCGAATCCCACGGACATAAAATTTATGTCATCGTAAGTACCGAAACTCCGATGGAGTGATAAGACCAAAGTCACACGGAGACAGGTCATATGGACCATGTTCTAGCCAGGAGGGATAGCGCACAATTTCGAGAGGTATGGTGGTGGTCATGTGATCGCAGGTCACATGGACCATTGTGTAGCCGGAAGGGGCTAAAGCTCGGGAAAGGAGCAAATCGGGGATCGGGAATCCCGGAGGCATGTGCATGGTGACATCAAAAACTCCGATTTCGCGAAATGCGAAATTGCGAGTGAATCTAGACCGTCAGATCTAGAAATGATCAGGACCTTCGATTCAAAAGGCACGCATAGGTTTAATTCAAATTTCAAAAATGAGCCTAATTTCCTCTGACCAATAAATATGGGACCCAATGAGCTTAAGAAAGTGTCGAAACCCGATTTAAAGGGAAAGCATAATAAAATTATCCAACGGTGCGGATAAGGTTTGAAATTGATCGGAGGGTTACTGTTCTATTTTATAGTTAACTAGTGAGTTTGGATTCTATTAGCAAAACAGACTCATGATGACGAATCAGTTAGTGTTTCAGTTGCCAGGACAGGTGTTCTTGTTTCGGCAGAGGGAAGGTGAAGTGAACCGTCGGGGAGGCGTGTATAAAAGAAAATGAGAGAGACTGAATTCGGTGCTGTTGAAGAGAGAGGGATAGAGCTCTGCAAGTGCAATAGTGGCAGAGGAGAACCTGCGAAGCAGAGAAAAACGAGAAGGCGCAGCAGAAGAAGGTGAAGTAGAGCAGCAGATCAAAGTCAGTAAAACAGAATTTGTGGCTGAGCAGTTAAGAAGATCAGAGATGATGAAGACAGAGCAACATAGCAGAAATGGTAAGCAAGCTATATCAGAATAAGCAAATTGGTTTAAGTAAGAATTTTATTCGAGCAATTAGGGCGGTAGGGTGGTGCTCGGGAGGACTGTTGTCCTCAGAAGTTCAAGTAGGTGCTTGAACACGGGAAGTTGTAGCTTCCATTTGGTTTCAACCAGAGAAACTAGGGTGGCAGGGTGGTGCTAGGGGAGACTGATGTCTCGGTCTGCAAGTTGTGCTTGTAGAATTTGAAGGTTGGTGCCTTCACTCAGTTGGTGCTGAGACAGATTGGAAGTTGGTGCTTCCACCCAGTGGGTG
>ML785413.1:350976-372357 GCA_009831015.1 Picea engelmannii
GAGTCTGAGGAGACAGTTTAACCCTTTTCCCTTGATGTCAAAGGGGGAGAAATGAAAGACAATATTGCCATCAATGCCAAAGGGGGAGATTGTTGGAAATATGGCAATAGCAGAGAGGATGCAGAATGTCAAGGTTGTCATTGGGGAGATTGTTGGAAATATGGAAATAGCAGAGAGGATGCAGAATGTCAAGGTTGTCATTGGGGAGATTGTTGGAAATATGGCAATAGCAGAGAGGATGCAGAATGTCAAGGTTGTCATTGGGGAGATTGTTGGAAATATGGCAATAGCAGAGAGGATGCAGAATGTCAAGGTTGTCATTGATGGCAATCGTCTATGGCAGAAGAAGATAGATGATGACAGAGCAATATCCAAGCGGAGTGATGAAGGGTAGTCGACCTGATAGGAAGATGGTCAAGGTCGAGCGAAAGAAATAAGTTGCAGTCTAAGGAGGTCAATCGACGAAGAATAACAAAGGGAAGATCTAGTCAAAATAGAATTCGAGGTTGAGGTCAATCGAGCAAAAGACCTGTTGGATCCCATTCAATTTTCTAGAAAGGTCGACAGCCGTCAGATCTGCAGAAATTAAGTGCAGGGGTTAAGTTCTACTATGCAGAGGAGAAATCCTGGACAATTCATCGGGATATTGAAGAGAGAATCTGAGCCGTAGGATCTGAGAAGAAAACCCGATAGCCGTCAGATCTGCAAAAGATGCGAGGGAGATAAGCCATCGGAGAATCGGGGATCGGGACTTTGAAATGTCCAATTCATTCGACAATGAAAACTCCGAAATCGCGATATGCGATTTCGCGATTTGATCACAGCCGTTAAATCAAGCAGTGATCGGGACCATCCACGTGTAGACAGGAGGCTTCATCGGAGAATCGGGAATCGGAGTTTCACGAGTCTCGTGAACAATGACAACGAAAATCATGAAATCGCGATATGCGATTTCGCGATGAAATCGCAGCCATTGAGCCAAGATTGCATCTGAACCATTGATCCAACTCACGACAGCAGACCACGTTGGCAAGGGACACATGGCACAACCAGGGAATGACACGTGTCAGGCAGATTCAACAATTCAGGCACATGTAAGTCACGAATCAGAGTGACACGTGGCAGGATCTAACACGTGTCAAACCACGTGTGACGTCAGTAGAGGCATCGATGATCGGGACCATCCATCTGAGGGACAGGTGTCGAAGATCAAGGCACCGTCGGCATATTGGAGATCGGGAAATCGGAGTTCCTGAGGTTGAAGGAAACGAGAGATCGAAAGTCTCAAAATCCTGAAGGTATCGAGACCATCCATTTGAGGGACAGGTGTCAGAAATCAGGAGCGAGTCGGCATATCGCCAATCGGGAAATCGGAGTTCCCAAGGTCGAAATAAACAGGACATCGGAAGTCCTGAAATCCCAACCCAATCGGGACCGTCCATCTGAGAGGACGCGTGGCAGGAGATTGATGCCATCGGCGAAAGGCCTGACAGGAGGTCGTTCATCGGCTAATCGGAAATCGGGATATCGGAGATCCTGGGCACAAAGGTTTTGTGCATTTCGAAATCGCGATCCGCAAAATCTCGATGAGTGGGGTACAACTGTCAGCACAACAACGAAGGAGGACAGAGGATTAGTGGAGGCTAGTTGTCAGAGATAAGGATGTGGTTACAGGTAACGGTCACGTGAACCAGGGTCAACTAGGGGGGCTGAAGCACATCGTGAATCGGGAAATCGTGAATCCCATGGACATAAAATTTATGTCATCGTAAGTGTCGAAACTCCGATGGAGTGATAAGACCAAAGTCACACGGAGACAGGTCATATGGACCATGTTCTAGCCAGGAGGGCTAGCGCACAATTTTAAGAGGTATGGTGGTGGTCATGTGATCGCAGGTCACATGGACCATTGTGTAGCCGGAAGGCGCTAAAGCTCGGGAAAGGAGCAAATCGGGGATTGGGAATTCGAGAGGCATGTGCATGGTGACATCAAAAACTCCGATTTCGCGAAATGCGAAATTGCGAGTGAATCTAGATCGTCAGATCCAGAAATGATCAGGACCTTCGATTCAAAAGGCGCGCATAGGTTTAATTCAAATTTCAAAAAGGAGCCTGATTTCCTCTGAGCAATAAATATGGGACCCAATGAGCTTAAGAAAGTGCCGAAACCTGATTTAAAGGGAAAGCATAATAAAATTATCCAACGGTGCAGATAAGGTTTGAAATTGATCGGAGGGTTACTGTTCTATTTTATAGTTAACTAGTGAGTTTGGATTCTGTTAGCAAAACAGACTCATGATGACGAATCGGTTAGCGTTTCAGTTGCCAGGACAGGTGTTCTTGTTTCGGCAGAGGGAAGGCGAAGTGAACCGTCGGGGAGGCGTGTATAAAAGAAAATGAGAGAGACTGAATTCGGTGCTATTGAAGAGAGAGGGATAGAGCTCTGCAAGTGCGATAGTGGCAGAGGAGAACCTGCGAAGCAGAGAAAAACGAGAAGGCGCAGCAGAAGAAGGTGAAGTAGAGCAACAGATCAAAGTCAGTAAAACAGAATTTGTGGTTGAGCAGTTAAGAATATCAGAGATGATGAAGACAGAGCAGCATAGCAGAAATGGTAAGCAAGCTATATCAGAATAAGCAAATTGGTTTAAGTAAGAATTTTATTCGAGCAATTAGGGTGGTAGGGTGGTGCTCGGGAGGACTGTTGTCCTCATAAGTTCAAGTAGGTGCTTGAACACAGGAAGTTGTAGCTTCCATTTGGTTGCAGCCAGAGAAACTAGGGTGGCAGGGTGGTGCTAGGGGAGACTGATGTCTCGGTCTGCAAGTTGTGCTTGTAGAATTTGAAGGTTGGTGCCTTCACTCAATTGGTGCTGAGACAGATTGGAAGTTGGTGCTTCCACCCAGTGGGTGCTGGGATTCTGTGAGAGTTGGAGCTCTCAGCAAGTGGGTGCTTGCAGAATTTGAAGGTTGGTGCCTTCACTCAGTTGGTGTTGAGACAGATTGGAAGTTGGTGCTTACACCCAGTGGGTGCTGGGATTCTGTGAGAGTTGGTGCTCTCAACAAGTTGGTGCTTGCATTCAGAGGTTGTAGCCTCCTTTGAGTTGGTGCTTAAAGATGATGAGATGTAAAGTAGTTGGAGCTTGCTTGACATCCTAAGAAGAAGAGGTTTTTTCCCTTTATGGGTTTCCTCGTGAAATATGTGTCCATGTGTTTATTGTGTGCATGCTTGATGGTGAATATCTGTGGTTACTTTATCTGCAACATGTTGACTACCCTCCAGTAATTAACAAGAAAAGTTAAAAGAGGAGAAACACTTAAAGCTCATAATCAACATCCTTTAATCCACATAACTTCTCTGTCAGTATATCTTAATATCTGAATCTAACTGAATATAGAGTACATGATTGTCAATGAATGGATATCTGCATATTGGTGATATAAGGTTGATAAAGTTAAAAAGGATTAATTGTCTATGCTACTGATTCACCCCCCCCTCTCATTAGCACGGTGTGTTCAACACGGAGGTGGAAAAGCCATTCCTTGATAGGAAGGCTTGCCAACAATCACCACTAAGGCTCAAATGGTGGACGATAATGAGTTTGATCAAGCAGTGATGGAAAAGGCTGCTATCAGCCCTCTCACGCTTGAATCGTTTGGACATCTTGTATAGGCTATGTAAGAGATAATGTGGCATATTCAGAGGGTAGCCTATAAAATTCATAAATAACTGAAGATGATACAAAAATACCAAGCCATAATGACCTTCGCGGGTCACAAACTGTTTAACAATCACTAAAAGATCGTGCCACCTCGGTTTGAGGGTAGTGATAGGAAAACCTCTATCACAGGAAACAATCTTCCTTGATGTGAATAGGAGCGGCCACGACACCTTGTCTACTTTGGAATTTTTAAACCACCTTTGCCCTGTAGTTGGTAGTCCTATAGCTGAGCTTAGGAATTCCTCACTTAGCTCGAGCTGTATGTCTCCGACCTTAGCCTTGCATCCGTCGAAGTTGAGGGCGAATTTTTGGGCAACTGGAAGGTTGAAAACCTCAAATCTTTGGATAAACACCATCCAACCACCATTTTCTAAATCCTTACGAGCATTGTCGAACAACAGGAGTGTTTGGCTACCATTTGGCTCTATGCACATGACAGGTGCCATAGACGGGAGCACACAGTGAGCCAGGTGAACGAGCAAGGGTTTAGACAGGGTATTTGTAGGATCGAATAGCTCACAGACTTCCCCAAAACCAACAGAGTTAACCCGGGATAGGAGGCAGGCATTAATGCCAAAGTGTGCGGGGGTGACGAAACGAAACCAACCCACGCAAAACAGTCATATCCAACTGTACAATCGACGACGCAAATTGTAATTTGAATCACTATTGCATATGTTAAAAACAATGCCATTCAAACAATTAATGAAATCTATGGTAAGTCGACCAAATATTTGCATAAGCAAAGTGTTTGCATGGTTTTAAAAACAATGTTTTGAATAGGGATTTGACCATGAAACTTATGCATCGTATGGAACTATTGAATTGAGGGTTTAATCACCAAATTAATGTGTTGATGCGAAACCATTGGATTCGATCAAACGCAATCAAACCACCATTGAATGAAGGACTAGATCACACTCATTAGAATACCATCACAGTCTCATAAAAATGAAATCATATTAACAACAAAAAATGTCAAATGAGTAAAAGTTTTGGTGTCTTGCTAACTGTGCGACTATAAATGAATTGGAAATGCAATGAACACATAGACAAGAGTGACCATAATAATCGAGTGACAATTTTTTAACGTGACTTCGAAATCAAAGTTTTCACGCTTGCAGTCATGAAAACGAGAACAAAGGTAGGTGTGCAAATTAATAGTGTTGTTTTATTCCAAAGATTGCGATGAAAATCAAGGGTTCCAAAACATTTGTGTGGGAAGCTTATAAAGATAGGATAAAAATGCGAAATGGATACCAACAATGGCGACACACTGGTAGAAGCAGTTATCTCTGCCAAAAGAACAAATTCAGATTATGATAATGAGAATAATTCAAACTCAAAAACAACCAGAAAATTGTCTAAACATCATTATTAATTAAATATTCCAGCAGTGTTTAAAGGATGAAAACTGATAACAATTTTAAGATAGGCGAACCACGATATTAAAGATAAAATCTCCAATACTGTTGACAGGGCTACTACTGCCAGCAGGCATTCATAGCCTCGACAGGGTTGCCATTTAACCCACTCTGATATCCGTATCCTACCAAGAAATTCCATATCAGAATGAAGGACATTTTAAGGTTAAGAGGTTTTCACATTTGCAAATTTTCATATACCCGACATTGCTTCACTGCCAACGGGCCTGTTCAGTACCCCAACGAAGTTGTCTTGGTGTCATGCATGCATTTACCCACTTCCATCAGACCTGTTTAGCATCCCGGCGGGTTTACAAGCACTTCCCACAGCTCTTTTATGATTTATTTGGTTTTTTAAAGATATATAATTGAGCGGGGTGACGCTGAAAATTATGATATTTTAACATATTTTTTATAGACCTCAACATTTTTTTTTAGAATTGTCCTTCATTAAGATCCAGAGACGGTTTATTTACAAAACCAACTTTCTAAGGCAGGGAGACATCTTCTGAGTCATTCCTTTAAGGAACAGGGACAGTGTAAGAAGATAATAGATGATCATGACAGGCTTCACTCACAGATCGAAATTAATTAACTTCTTTCAAACAACAATCTTTTCAACACAGATGTAAATTTCAGAAATATATATTTGATGTTTACACAATTTTTAGCAGTCATTTTAGTGAAAGAAATTTTTTTTTTCCTTGTTTGAACAGTTCCAAAATTCAGGTATGTGTATTTCCAAAATCAAAACTGATAAGCGCAAAGGAAAAATCAAAACCAAAACAGCAAAAGAAAACAAAAGAAAAATATGTACATAGTATACAGAGGGTTGTCATCAAGCAAAAAATATTTTCAGAGCTTGGCCATTCACCGGATAGGTGTCAGGCTGTCCTTCTAGATTCTGCAATCGGAAAGAGCTGGGACCCAGTTTCTCAGCAATTAAAAATGGTCCAAGCCATAAATTCTGAAACTTCGTGTGCTCTCCCTTTCCCTCATGCAGTTTGTCCCATTTCAAGACAAGATCACCTACTTCGAATTTCCTATCAGAGGCAGAGTTAGAATCGAACCATATTTTGACCACTAGTTGATGCTGATCTAACTTATGTTTAGCTTGGGTTCTTACCTCTTCTAGTTTCATTAAAGCATTAATTCGGTTTTCCAAAGGGGGACAGTCTTCTTCTTGTATTTTCTGTGATAGCTGTAGTGAGGGAAGAAGAATGTGTGGTGGCAGAATTGCTTCTTTGCCATAGATGAGAAAAAAGGGAGAGTTACCTACAACAATCTTTGGTGTTACGCTGTCATCCTAGATTGCGTTTAACAGTGCATTGTTCCGGTTTTTGTGATTTTCAGCTACCGTCCTCTTGATAATTTTAATCAAATTCTTATTTGTTGATTCTGCCAATCCATTTCCCTAGGGGTAGTAACTGGTAGAATAATTCAATTTAATTCCTTTTTCTAAAGCGAACTCTCTCATCTCAAGAGACGAAAAATAAGAAGCGTTATCGAATACTAAATAGTCAGGGATACCAAAACGAATGATAATATTCGAATTTAAAAAGGCAATTACCTGACTAGTATTCATAGTTCTTAAGGCGGTAGCTTCAGACCACCTGGTGAAATAATCTATGGCTGTTATAATAAACTTATGCTGCTGTGAGGATGGCGAATTGATTGGACCTATAATATCAAGGCCCCACTGTTGAAAAGGGGAGTCTACTGAAACAGGCTACAAAGGAAAGGTTGGTTTCTGTATGTGCCCTGACGCTTTTTGACAAATAATACACTTGCGACACAAGGCATGGGCATCTCTAAAAAGTGTGGGCTAGTAATAACTGGCTCTCAAAACTTTATGGGCAGTGGTGTCACCACCAAAATGCCCACCAGCTTCTCCTGCATGTAACTCTAGTAAGACTTTTTCTGCTTCGTCTTTCTCAAGACAACGCATCAGTACGCCATCAAAATTTTGACGAAACAAAATACCATTAACCAAATGAAAGGAGGTAGAATTTAATCTTAACGCTCTTCTTTTAGTGGGATCCAGGTGATGGGGAGCTGATCCATGTTCAAGATAGAATTTTATATCGTCATAACATGGACTGACAGAGTTTTGTACACAACAGATTGCATTTTGATTGTGTTGTCCTAGGTTTGACATATCGTTTTCTTCTTGTTGTCCTGCTGCTGAATCAACAACTAACTTGCACAGCCCTTGGCCACTCACTATTTGAGATGGGGTAATTTCTATGTCATACTCCTGTAAAGGAGTAACCCAGTTTTCCCTCTTTTCACCTAATTCTTTCTGCACTAATAGGTTCCTGACGGATGGGTAGCGGATAATAATTTTCGTCCTAGATTTCAAAAGATAAGACCGGAAGTGTTTGACTGCTTTAAAAACAGTGTAGGCTTGTTGATCTACCACTGGGTAATTAAGTTCCACACCTTTGAAAGCAGAGCTCATAAAGGCAATGGGTACTTCATTGTTTTCGGCGTTCTTTTGAGTTAGGACAACAGTGTAGGAGCGATCAGAAGCAAAAGTGTAGAGTGTGAAGTCTTGCGAAAAGTTGGGACTCATGAGAGAAGGAGTGTCTATTATGGCCTTTTTTATCGAACTGAAAGCTTGAATTTCTAAGGGTCCCCAATGATATTTTGCGTATTTCTTAATTAAATTCTGTAAAGGTCTGACCATTTCAGAGAAACTGGGGATGAATCTCCTGACAAAGTTTATCTGGCCTAAGAAAGACTGCATAGACTTTTTGGATGTAGGAGGGGGAAGTTCCGAGATGACTTGAGTCCTTTTGGGGTTGATAATCATCCCTTTGCTTGACACAATAAATCCTAAGAGTTTACCTTGTTCTACTACGAATATAGATTTTTTAGGATTCAAGGAAATGCCATATTTACGACATCGTTGTAGAACGACTCTTAAATGAGCTAGATGATTGGTTTTGTTTTTAGAAAATACAGTAACATCATCTAAGTAAACTACGACGGACTGATTGATTAAGCCTCAAAAAATGATTTCCATCACTCTCTGGAAAGTGGCACTAGCATTAATCAATCCAAAGGGAATTTTTCGATAAGCCTAGGTGCCCCATGGAGTGCGGAAGGTGGTTTTAAGTTGGTCTGGAGGAGACACCAGGACTTGGTTGTACCCTGAAAAACCATCCAATAAGGATAGCCTTTCAGAACCAGATACATGTTGAAGGATCTGTTCCATGGGTGGGACATGATAGTTGTCTTTATCAGATGCCCTATTAAGGTTTCAGAAATCGATGCAAAGTCGGATTTCCCCACTTTTCTTTCGGACAGGGACAAGGTTAGAAATCCATTGAGTGTGCCTAACTGGGAAAATTATCTTAACATTCAGGAGTTTATTTAATTCTTTTTTGATGGTCGATTCGAGCTTAGGGTGCATTTTTCTTAATTTTTGTTGAAAGGGCAAGGTTTGGGGTTTCATAGGAATGACGTGTTGTATGATGTTAGGGTCGAAAGTTTTAAGGTCATCATACGTCCACACAAAAACATATTTAAATTCTTTAAACAATTTAATGAATGTGGCTTTTTCTTGTTCTGAACACCCCACCCCTAAATTAATGCATTGTGGATTGTCATTAGTTCCTAAGTTTACTTTTTAATATGATAATGAGGAACTATTGGTTTTACAGTTGACCAATTTTTTGAATTTATCTTGAAGATCATAAAATTTCTCTAATCTAACTACAGATTTAGGGATCGAATTTACCATGTCCGATGAAGATTCAGGAGTTCTCGGATCTGGTATTACCATGAAATCACGCAAATTGTCGTCATGAGTGCATTCGTCGATCACTGTGCCTTGAAAAGTTTCTTCCATATGCAGGAAGCTAATAATCTGCTGATCATCGTCAAAGACTCTCCAATTCATGATGTTGTCGGGAACAGATGGCCTGAACAACAGTTCGATGGAGAATGCATCTGGAGACAAGCCTTCTGCAGGAAAGAGTTTGGAAGCTACGTTAGCTAATAGATCAGCTTCAGAGTTATTCAATCTAGGAATAGAATTTATATTGAAAGCATAAAATTTATTCATTAAATTCCATACCTCGGATTGGTAGCTTTTAAGATGTGGAGACATATAGTGGATAGAATCTCTTACCTGTCTAACCACGATTTCCGAATTGCTAAAGACAGTCAAGTTTTGAATGTTCATATCTAAAGCTTTTCTGAGGCCCTGCAGTAAAGCCTCATATTCTGTTGTGTTATTAGTACATTCAAATTCTAACCTACATGTAATCAAGGTTTTGTAACCTGAGGGATCAATAATAACGCAGCCTGGACCAACTCCTTCTTTGGACTTTGACCCGTCAAAGTACAAAGACCAAATTTGATTTTTATCGGGTGCATGAGACCATTGTGTAAAAGCTATTGGTTGCACATATGCTACAATCTCAGACTGTTGTTCTGGGTTGGTGATAGCTGAAGTCTCGGCCATGAAATTACCGAAAAAGGTATCCATCCCTTGTATTTCGGGTGAATCGACAGAAGGTGTAAATGGCTCATTGGGATCGTTCAAATATGTGACTGTGAACTTAAGGTAGCGTTCACAATATAACTTGATTTTGTTGGGCTTTCCGTTCTCTGGAAGCCACAGGTGAGACCAATCTGTCGCGAAATAGCCGTGTAGCTGCTCTGACCAGTCCCTTCTTAAAAACAAACCATACACTTCTGGAATATCCATGACAATAATATCAATAACTTGATGAACTTTGGGGTTAGACGATAATCTTATAAGCACATTCCTTAATTCGCCTACAACTTTAACACTAGTTCGATCAAGTTGAATGATTTTTAAAGTGGATGGTTCAACTTCAGCATTAATATTTTGACATACATACCATGGCATCACATTGGAAGACACTCCTGAGTCTACCATACAATTGTGCACGTTTCTATTAAAGACTTCGAAAGTTAACAAAAATGGAGGTACATTTCTGCGAGTACTAAGTGTGGTAGTTTGTGGCTTTTTACTCGCAGTTTCTAAAGCTAATTTATCTACATTATTTACAGGAAGGCTTCCTTTATCATGAGGATCAGGATTACTCTTAGCGGAAGTCTTCTGAGGAACTTTGTTCTGAACAACCTTGTTTGAATTACCATTTTTGTTATTCTCTGCGATATTCTGTAACATTTTTTGTAGCAAAAATGGAAATTTTAATAACTCATAAACAAAAATGTTAGCCCTTAACTTTTTAAGATCTTCAACTAAATCATAATCTAAGTTGGGGTTTACATGACTCTGTTTAGTCTCAGCTAGTTTAGATTGCTTTGGGGGCAAAGTCGTAGTGTTTTCGGAAGAAGGTTTGTTTGTTGTCTTACTCCTAGTATTGTAGGGATGGACTGTCTTGAAGTTAGCTTGAAAAATGCTATCCGAGAAGTGTCCAAAAATGTTCGGAGAAGATTCTTCTTCTTGAACTGCCTCTTGTTCAACTACCTCCTCAGGAATCTTAGGAGGCATCAAGTTATCCTGGGCTTCTAGAATTGTTTGAAGGGCGTATTGCAAACTTTCTAGATTAAGGCCTTCGATATTTGGATTAGGTCAGTTGGTGGGAAAAGGCTTCCTGAATGGGGGTTTGTAGGGCCCTTTGCTCGAGGAAGATTCTTCGGCCATCCTTTTCAAATCTATAACTTGATTTGACAGTTTTTGAACTACTTTAGTTAGGTTTTCTAAATCCGAGATTTTAGGTTGTGTTTTACTTTGAGCAGGTCTAGGGAGGATTTTGATCTTCTTTTTGGAAGATGAACTAGTTTCTGTTTCATTGCTAGTAGTGTCTTTTAAACTAAGTATGTCTTTTTCAATCTGGCTAGCCTCTTCGAAGGCCTCTAACAATGTGGCTTTCTTAGATCGTTTAACCCAAATGGCTATACTTTGATGCAAGGCTTTAGTATAGTATGCTATGATAAGATTCTCGGCAGACATGGAATTCGTAGGGATTTGGTTCTTAAGTGTTAAGGATCTTTGATTAAAGTCTTTAATTTTCTCGTTTGGGTTCATTCTTAAGCTAGAAAGCTCCATAACTAGAACTTTTGGGGACTTATCGTCTCCGAATTTTTCTAGAAAGCATGACTCAAACTTTTCCCAAGACACAATGGTATGGGGTTGCTGGGCAAAGTACTAGGTAGAGGCATTGCCCTCGAAAGTGTAGGGGAACAACCTACAGACTACGTCTTCATGCTCGACATTACGGAGTCTTATGGCTAACATAAATTTTTTAATGTGATCTTATGCAATCTATTTAGAGTCAGGGTCAAACTTGGGAAGCCACTTCTCTGGATGTTTGGGTAAGGGGTGTTGTGCCCCAGGTATGGCTACAACATCCTGGTCGAGCCAAGGTCTGGCAGGATTGTTCTGGTTGGCCATTGGTGTAGGCGGTGTGGAAGGCTGAGAAGCGGAACTGCCTTCTTCAGAAGAGTCTTCTCCCGAAGAAGAAGGAGGTGATGGAGGTGGTGAGGGTGGTATTCCAGATCCTCCTGCAGCAAGAGTGAGGATTGGATCTGTAGGGTTCAAAGTGAGGCTAGTGCCTCCAAGCTGTTCTCTGATATCAGAGAAGTCTAAAGGTTGGTCCAAAGGTTGGTTTGGTTGCCTTAAACGGGCGAAAGCACTATGTGTTCTTAAAAGACATTGGCGGACAATCTCTTGTACGTCACCACCTGCAGGGTTTGGGGTTGCTGGTTCAACTGTGATCCGTAGATCGTCGTTTGATGTAGTTGTTGTTTGAGGGGGAATGTTGTCGTTTGAATGGATTCTTGTCACTATAGGTGAGTGATTAGGTGGTGGAGGAGTCTTACGACCAACTCATGCCATTAATTAATTTCAGGCCCTCCTTCTAGCACCATTTGTTGACAGGCGAAAATGAATGCTCACCAACTGGAAGAGTGGATCTGGTCTGGGGTTGTCTAAATAACCCAAGCCGTTTGGGATGATCCACCCTGACGGGTTTAGCATCTCCGTTGGTCGATCTGAGTCCTAGGAAAATGAAAGAAAACTAAGTAAAGGAACTAATCTAAATGAAAACAATAATTAAAGAAAACTAATAAACAAATCTGAAGTACATATATACAGTCTATTACCTAATATTATACAACAATAATTCTATGAAATTAAATGTTCACTTATTAACATAATTAAATCTTAATCACAAATATACAATATTTACAGATTACAGATTTTAAATGAAAACTTGCAAAAATCATTTGTAAACTGTCCTATGACAGCAAAACTATTGTTTTTTGATTTTTAAAATTTTACAAGAAAGAAATAAAATAAAGATTATCTAAGCTGAACAATTAAAATAATAATCCTAACTATAAATCTGAACTATATGTATAACTATCTAAACTACTTAAATAACACTAATAAATTACTATTAAATAACAAATAGCAAATTGACCTGAAGTAATGCTTCAGGTTCGTCCTGCACACAATAGTTGATTTAGTTGTTCGGTGGGAGGAAACCTGCACCAGATTCTCCACAAGCTTCTTGTAAACAGGAAGCAACAGTGCTCTTCAAATATAAATGATAGGACAAACAAGACATAAAAAATAACAACAATCTTATAATTTACAAATCATCGTAGTTAGATAAATCTGTGTGCAAGGATTTGTACAAAACAGTTCATTTAATGAAGAAGATAAATCTTTACTCATCAAATTGAAACAGAGTAATTGTTGTGCTAAAACTGAGATACATAAGACATGGACAGAATTTAAATCACAATGCATTAACCTGCAATAAGTCTTGATATCTAAAGTAGTCAATGACTTAATCACAAATTAAAATGCACAAAACCTGAACGAAAGTATGACGAATTGAAAGCTAAAGATGTTACAACAGATCGACTTCCATTCAAGTCTGTATTATTATAAATCCATAGTCTTGTTCTCCCAACAGTGACGATGGGTCCATTACAAAAAATAACAAGTATTTAAAGACCACAGGGTAAAACATCCCTGTGGGAATTATCAAAAACAGTTTACAAAAAATCTGGGGATAATATCCCAAGTCTTTATTTTTGACCCAAGCTAACAACCTATAACAAAACTATATCACAAAAGTATCTCCTAAAATGCCACAGCATACCCAATTGATCATTGAAATTCGTATGCACCTGAAAGTAGACAAGAATAGACAAGTTTAGATGATATTTTATTTGTAAAACTAACAAAAATCTAAATTTTAAGAGTAGCTACAGAATCTCACGATTCTGTAGCTGGTCTAATTTGAACACAGAATCATTTTAGATCCATCCAAAACTAACAAAAATATATTGGAATTATTAAACCAAATCTTTAATTATTAAATCAACACAAAGCAAATCGCTCATGCCAGAAGTAACCAAATCTTTATGCCAATTTAAAAAAAAAAGAAATCGTAATTGAATCAATCAAATAATAACATGATATGTATGATCTGTCACACAACTTTTATTACCAATTCAGAGCAGACAACATTGTTTAAAAATCGAAAATAATGAAATCATTTTTTGAATCAATTTCAAAAAGACTATAATCGATTTAGCCAAATCTTTCATACAAATCCAATATAAACAAAATATGTCAATCCAAAACTTAACAGAGTTGTTTTGCGAATCAATAGATTACATTGTATTCATCAAACCAATCTTTGATATTGATGCCTTGCATACATAAATGACTATGCTAATTCAAACATGTAGAATCGTATCAAAATCAAACCAACAGAAATGAATCGAACTAATCTTAGGGCCGTCACAATCGATATGCTTAATGCAAAATGATATCAATCAAAATACAACTCTGTCCGAGTTTAGCAAAGAAATCTTCTGTACATGACTCATAACGAAATCATTTTGGTAAAATGAAAATAACAAGATCATTTTGAATCTATTAAAACGAACATAGTTAATTGAAAACAACTCCAATTGGTTATATTAATTCAAACCAACTCATAAAACAAAATCAATATGGAAATACATACCTGGGCAGTAAGAAAATGATTCTATCATGATATCTTTGAATTGACAAAGGCCATTGCTGCTTCGTTATTTATGAAGACAATTGAAATGGTGGTTTTTTGTTTCTTCTCATTGGCTTGTAGCGTGTCGTTTTCCTTTGACAGCACTGTAACTCGTTCCTCTAACGATTTAATCTTGGATTGCAACAGGGGGACGTTCATGTAATAACGTTCAAGCCAGGAACTGCACTGGGTACATGGTGATTGATCGGGCATTCGCATCACAGGCGAGGGTTCTTTCAAGTTACCAGGGGTTTGATTGTGAAGTTTAATTCCCAGATAGTTAGGGTCGTTCTTGAGGCATGGGGGTAAATTGGAAACATAGTCATAGGGTTCCATAGAGCATAGGTCGTGAGAATAGGGGTATTCCTCAGTCAAGAATCATTCAATTTCAAAGTCCGAGTCCTCGCTCAGCACTATTGGCTTCTGGTCGACGTTTTGCTTGGGTTTGTTCCTAGCACATCTCGATATCCATCGAGCATTTTTCTTTCCCTTACTATTGACAGCAGTGTCACCTCTGCCTTTCTTCCTCACAGGCCTCTTGACGGCCTTAGTATTGTCTTTAGTACACGGGTCAGCCATGGTATCGGGTAGGTCAAGGTTGGGGCAATCCAAGGGTTTGACAGGGGGTAGAAGGATATGAAGTGGCACGGCTGGTCCAACCAGAGTTTTAGTAACCACAACCTTGTCTACTTGGACAAAATCAGAGGTGGCAAAGCCATTCCTTGATAGGAAGGCTTGCCAACAATCACCACTAAGGCTCAAATGGTGGACGATAATGAGTTTGATCAAGTAGTGATGGAAAAGGCTGCTATCAGCCCTCTCACGCTTGAATCATTTGGACATCTTATACAGGCTACGTAAGAGATAATGTGGCATATTCAAAGGGTAGCCTATAAAATTCATCAATAACCAAAGATGATACAAAAATACCAAGCCATAATGACCTTCGCAGGTCACAAACTGTTTAACAATCGCTAAAAGATCGTGCCACCTGGGTTTGAGGGTAGTGATAGGCATACCTCTATCACAGGAAACAATCTTCCTTGATGTGAATAGGAGTGGCCACGACACCTCGTCTACTTTGGAATTTTTAAACCACCTTTTCCCTGTAGATGGTAGTCCTGTAGCTGAGCTTAGGAATTCCTCACTTAGCTTGAGTTGTATGTCTCCGACCTTAGCCCTGCATCTGTCGAAGGTGAGGGTGAATTTTTGGGCAACCAAAAGGTTGAAACCCTCAAATCTTTGGATAAACACCAGCCAGCCACCATTTTCCAAATCCTTACGAGCATTATCGAACAACAGGAGTGTTTGGCTACCATATGGCTCTATGCACACAACAGGTGCCATAGACGGGAGCACACAGTGATCCAGGTGAATGGGCAAGGGTTTGGACAGGGTATTCGCAGGATCGAATAGCTCACAAACTTCCCTGAAAACAACAGAGTTAACCCAGGATAGGAGGCAGGCATTAATGCCAAAGTGTGCGGGGGTGACGGAACAAAACCAACCCACGCAAAACAGTCATATCCAACTGTACAATCGATGGTGCAAATGGTAATTCGAATCACTATTGCATATGTTAAAAATAATGCCATTCAAACAATTAATGAAATCTATGGTAAGTCGACCAAATATTTGCATAAGCAAAGTGTAAGCATGGTTTTAAAAACAATGTTTTGAATAGGGATTTGACCATGAAACTTATGCATCGTATGAAACTATTGAATTAAGGGTCTAATCACCAAATTAATGTGTTGATATGAAACCATTGGATTCGATCAAACACAATCAAACCACCATTGAATGAAGGACTGAATCACACTTATTAGAATACCATCACAGTCTCATAAAAATGAAATCATATTAACAAAAAAAAATGTCAAATGAGTAAAAGTTTTGGTGTCTTGCTAACTGTGCAACTATAAATGAATTGGAAATGCAATGAACACATAGACAAGAGTGACCATAATAATCGAGTGACGATTTTTTAACGTGACTTCGAAATCAAAGTTTTCACGCTTGCAGTCGTGAAAATGAGAACAAAGGTAGGTGTGCAAAATAATAGTGTTGTTTTATTCCAAAGACTGCGATGAAAATCAAGGGTTCCAAAACATTTGTGTGGGAAGCTTATAAAGATAGGATAAAAATGCGAAATGGCTGCCAACAATCCTATCTATTTCTATGTGCTAAGTGCTTGGGTGTGTAAGATCTTGTTGAATACTGTGTTGTTTTGCAATTAGGGTTTACCTGCAATGTGAATAAGAGTTAAATTCTAATGAATGTTAAGTGCTAGGTTCTCTGTTAAGTACTGTGATCACATATCTGTGTCCCAGCTAGGTTGTAGACACTTGAGTCCTACAACCCCCCCTACCTCTACCTTAGGTGAGACTTCATCTACTTCACAGGTGTTGCCCAAAGGGCCGGTAGTTAGGGTTTTGTTGGTACGTTGTTGAAGCACTAAACCCTTGGTCTGCCCCTATGCCAAAAAATGTCTTTTCATATTGATAAGCTATGTTGCTCCACCAGATATTGACTTGTGATAGTGCCTAAAGGGATTACATGTCTGGGGAGATATGTGGGTTTAACATCACATCACATAGATGTTTAGGATATCTACACCAGATGTGCTATGTTTAGACATGTGACTAAGGATAAGTTATAGGAACTTCAAAATCACCATGTCTGTCATTAAGAACGATAAAATAACTAACTAAAACATGCTAGGAAACAAGAATAACTCAAGAAAACCAACTAACTGAAAAAAAAAATAAAAAAAAAATCAGTATTTCATTTATGTATAGGTGATCAGAAGCCTCAATGTCTAGCTGATGTAGTTCTTGAGGATTTGGTCGTTGACAGTGAGAGAGTAAATCCCCCCATGAAGGTTCTATAATCAAAAATTTCCTTCACCAATTCTTTATTTAATAAGGTAGGGACCAAGCCATTATTGTTGGAATTTCGAACGGTTCCCTTTATCTTCATGTGACTTGTCTCATTTTATAACTAAGTCCCCAAATTAGAATTCTTTCTCACTTGTAGACCTCTTATCAAACCAATGTTTTACTATTTTTTGGTGAGCTTCAAACTTGTTGTTGTTTTTTTCACGTATTTCCTTGAGGTTCAGGAAGGTATCGATACAACTTTGGATGACTGGGCATTCTCTTCCCTAATACTATTGGGTTTGTTGCAGGGAAGGTAGGTAGATGTTCAAGGGTAGAATGACTTCTTTCCCATACACAAGAAAGTAAGGTGAAGTTTCGATGGAAGCTTTGGGAGTGACATGATTTACCTAGAGAGAATTTTTTAATGCATTATGCCAATTCCTTTGGTGATCGACTACGATTCATTTAAGGATACATATGATGTTCTTGTTTGTAGATTCTGCTAAGCCATTTCCCTGGGGATAGTAATTGGATGAGTATTTTAAAATGATCCCTTTTCCAATGCATACTCAGATAATTTCAAGGATGATAAATAAGTAGCATTATAAAACACTAAAGAGTTAGGAATTCCAAACTTCGTGATAATGTGTTGCTCAAGAAAATTTATTACTACTTCTCCATTCACTTTGAATACATGTATTTCCTCAATCCAACGTGTAAAATAATCAGTAGTGGTCATAATATACTTGTGTTGCTTGGATGAATGAGGATTTATATCACCAATGATATATATGCCCCACTATTCGAAGGGTTCTTTTACTGCTACAGGTTGGAGAGGAAAAGAAAGTTTACATTCCCTTCCCGCAACTTTCTAACATGCTTCGCAGCTCCTTGATTATGCATAAGCATATTTGAAGAGTGTGGGCCAGTAGTACCCTTCTCTCATCACTTTGTGGGTTGTTTTGTCTCCTGAAAAATGACGAACAATTGGTCCATCATGCATATCTTTCAAGACATTATCAACATCTTGTCTTTTGAGGCATCTGAGTAACACTCCATTATAATTATTTTTGAACAAGATGCCATGTAATAGTTGATACTGTAAAAATTCAGCCAAAACACTCTCTTTTGCTTAGCATTGAGGTGGTTCAGAGTCATGCCATGCTGCATATAATATTTAAGGTCATTGTAATATGATCCTTCAATGGTTGGGACATATGGAACTTGTTGAGTATACATTGTAGGTTCATCTTTCCAATCATCCTCTTCTTGTTCTTCATTGTCAACTCCTTCTATCACTAACTTACATAAGCCTTGAACTTTCATAATATTATTTGGTTTGAATTCGATGTCTTACTCTTGTAGATTTTTCATCCAATTCCCTTGTCTTTCACCCATTTCTTTCTGAATGAATAGAGACCTTGTTGGCATGTTTTACAGGTAGCGTATGCTTGTCATTGATGGCAAGTACAACAGCGATGATGGCTTGAGTACAACAACGATGATCAACAACGCAGTGATAATTGGGGAAGAGCAGCAACCATGATCGTTGGATCAACAATTCAGAATTCTCGATGGCTATCAGATCTCAATGTAGACAAGAAGAGCATGCTGAAGAGGAGGATAGATCTTAGGCATTAAATCCAAGTGCGAGATCCAACCATTGTCAGATCAAGGAGAACCTGCACGTTCTTTAAAGTGCAAGGAGTAGCGGGCTCACAAAATCCCGAAAGAAGGAGGACCGTCCATCATCAGGCAGGACACGTGGGAAAAGATCGTCAGTTTGTTGACTGGAGAGTCAAAGGAACAGGGTTCCCTAACCTCTTGAAATCGTGATATGCGAAATCACAACTTAATCTGAGCCATCATATCAAGGTTTGATCTGGACCATTGATCCCAGTCCACTTCGGAGTTTTTGTAATCGAGAGTTGGAGATGTCAAAGAATAATAACCACAAGAATCCCGAAATCGCGATATGCGAAATCACGATTTAATCTGAGCCGTCAGATCAAGGTTTGATCTGGACCGTTGATCCCAGTCCATTTTGGAGTTTTGCAGATCGAGAGTTGGAGATGTCAAAGAATAATAACCACAAGAATCCCAAAATTGTGACATGAGGAATCGCGACTTAATCTGAGCCATCAGATCAAGGTTTGATCTGGACCATGATCCCAGTCTGCTTCGAAGTTTCACTGATCGAGAGTTGGAGATGTCAAAGAATAACAACCACAGGAATCCCGAAATCACGATATGCGAAATCGCGACTTAATCACAGCCTTCAGATCAAGATGTGATCTGGATCATTGATTCGACTCCATTTCGGAGTTTCACGGATCGGGACTTTGAAGTGACAAGAACACTGAACATCAAGAATGTCGGAATTGCGATATGCGAAATCGCGACTTAATCTGAGCTGTCAGATCAAGGTGTGATCTGGACCGTTGATCCGACTCCATTTCAGAGTTTCGTGGATTGGGACTTTGAAGTAACAAGAACACTGAACATCAAGAATGTCAAAATCGCGAAATGATCTAAGCTGTCAGATCAAGTGTTGATCGGGACTGTTGATCCCACGCTATTTCGGGGTTTTAGGGATCGCGACTTGGAGAGTCGAGATGTCTCATCTCCAGATTCACGAAATGCGAATTCGTGAAAGCGCCTTATGCATAAGGATGTGGTCACATCCCTTGGTCACATCAGCGAGAGATGGAGGAAAGAGCTAGAGCAACCAAGATCCTTTTCAAGGATCGCGACTGGGAATGTCAAGACACATGGTCACACAAATGCCAAATTGTTGATTGCTGAAATGTCGAAATGAATGCAAGATCCCTTGGAATCAATCCAACGGTGCAGGTGAATTTGAACAAGATCGGAGGGCTACTGTAACACGACACAGTGTAATTGCCAGAAACCACTGATGGTTTCTGCCAGAGGACTCGAAGACACTTCGGGATGATTGACAGAGGAGGTGAAGAGTCTCAGGGAATCTTCAAGAGGGATGAAGATGTTCGTGGAGGCGATTGACAGTTGGATGAGCATTGAAGCCTATAATTGGAGTAGAGAAGGTGAGCTCAACTGTCAGAGAGAAGACGAAGAGTCTCAAACGACCAGAGAAGCTGAAGAGTCACGATGATGATCAGACAGAGCACTCAAGTTGTGGAGGAATTTGGTGCAGAGTGAGTATGAAGAGGTATTGCGAATACTGCATGCAAAAAGAAAACAAAGACGATAAGAATGGGGAACAAAGAAGAGATTAGGGTTGTCGTCATGGGGAAGGATTGAAGTGTGAGCAAGGAGGCAGAGCGTAGGTGCAGAAATACACAGTAGAGGAAGGTTGCATTGAAGGGAGATGGTGCAGAGAGTATAAAAGGCAGAAGAACAGAAAGTGCAAGGGGCGTGCAGAAGACACTGATGCAGACAAAATAGAGTAATGTAACAGAACAGTGACAAGGCTGGTAAGCCATTGAATAACTTTATATCACTGTAATAAGTTTTAGTAACAAGGAACTTATATATCAGGGTGGTTGGGAGGTGCTAGGGAGGACTGGTGTCCTTAAAGGTTCAAGTAGGTGCTTGAACACAGGGAGTTGGTGCTTCCTTCTAGTTAGTGCTAGAGAAACCAGGGGGTGGGTGCTTCCTTCTAGTGGGTGCTAGAGAAAATAGAGAGTTGGTGCTCTCAGCAAGTTGTAGCTTGCAAAACTAGAGGTTGTAGCCTCACAATGAGTTGGTGCTCATATGAATGATAATGTAAAGAATGTAGATAATACTTATCATATAAAGAAAAAGAGGTTTTTACCCTATATGGGTTTCCTCGGGAATTATCTGTCTCTGTCTTTCTCATATATGTGACTGATGCTGAATGTGCCTTTGTTTATTTCTCTGCATTATTGTGATCCTCTTTGAGTGCCTTGTAAATATTTTACAAGAAGCATGATTGTTTAAGCACGGTAACCACTGATTCACCCCCCCCCTCTCACTTGTCTAACAATTGGTATCAGAGTCATCCCCTTTTATCCAAGGGTAGATCCTAGAGCTTAAACATGTCAATCCATGAAGGAAATTCAACCAATAAGGCCCCTCTGTTCAATGGAACAAAATTTGCCTTCTGGAAGGTTAGAATGAGAACCTACATAATGGCTTTAGGTGTAGATGTCTGGGATGTGGTAGATACTAGTTATGTAAATCCAATTGTGCTAGCTAATAAGGATGACAAACTAGAATTTAGCTTCAACGCTAAGGCTATGAATGCTATCTTGAGTGGGCTTGCAGAAGAAAAATTCGTAAAAGTTATGCACCTAGGAACTGCCAAAGAAATGTGGGACAA
>ML785413.1:380677-459519 GCA_009831015.1 Picea engelmannii
ATTGATGTATTCATAGGAACTTTAAAGGATAACATTCAACATGAGGTTCTCCTTTGGGAACCCAAATCATTGGAGAATGCATTTAAGGTGGCAAGAAATGTTGAAAGTAAAAATATGGCTATGGTTACTAGAAGGACCAATCCAAACATCTATAGAGAGAATAATGATCCTTCTTCTAAAAAACCTCAACCTACAAGGTTGACACCTCAACAATTGGAGGAAAGGAAAGAAAAAGGTTTATTCTTTAATTGTGACAACAAGTACAGTAAGGGACATAAGTGTGGTGAGAAGAAATTATTCTACATAGATTGTGAAGAGGAAGAAGAATAAGAACAAGAACCATCTCAAGATGAAAATGTAGAAGCAATTTCATCTGAAGAGTTGACTCCCATGATATCGTGTAATGCATTGGCTGGAATTAACACTCCTCAAACCCTCAAGATCGAAGGATACATCAAAAATAAAAAGGTAATAGTCCTAATTGATTCTGGCAGTACTCATAATTTCATTCACTATAAATTAGCCAAAGCTTTCAATTGCTTTGTATATCTAGCGCCAAAGTTTCAAGTAATGATTGCATATGGAGGAACTATTAATTTCTTAGGGAAATGCAATAATATCAATCTTACTATGGAGGAATATGTAATGAATAGTCCAGTGATTTCTATACCCATGGGTGGTGCTGATGTTGCACTAGGAATCCAATGGTTACAATCATTAGGAACAATGGCTTTTAATTTTCAAGAACTTTTCATGAAATTTTCATTGGAAGGAAAAGAAATTGAGTTAAGAGGTATCACAGGGAAACCCGGTAAAGTGATAAGCTCTAATGACATGACAAAATTATTGAAAAAGGGCCATCAAGGCATTATTGCACAACTATGCTCACTAGATGTTCAAACATCTAAGTCATCTATTCCTCAAGATCTCCAAGGTATCATTGATAAGCATTCCAAAGTATTTGAAGATATTCCCAAAGGTCTTCCACCCACTCAAAATCATGATCATGAAATTCACCTAATTCCTAAGAGTGTTCCTCCTAACATCAGGCCATACAGATACCCTTATGCCTAGAAGAGTGCAATTGAGTGCATGGTTGAAGAAATGTTAGAGGCTGACATTATTAGACATAGCCAAAGTTCTTACTCTACACCAGTGGTAATGGTATTCAAGAAAGATAGCTCATGGCGTATGTGTCCAGATTATAGAGAGCTCAACAAGATCACTATTAAAGATAAGTTTCCTAATCCTGTCATTGATGAATTGTTAGATGAACTAGATGGAGAAATCTATTTCACAAAATTGGATCTCCATTCAGGGTATCGTCAGTTTAGAATGAAGGAAGAAGATATCCCAAAAACAACATTCTGAACTCATGAAGGTTTTTATAACCCTAAATTGCACCACACATGCTTACCTGGCATCAGGCCAACTCATATCCCATCTTTGCCAAAACTCTGCTGAACAACTCTTTGAAAATCCTCTTGTGTAAATGCCCACGCACCCTAACCCATTAATGCACGCGTGTACACGTTGGCTGGCTCACAATAGCCCATGTGTACCTACCAAAGCACGAAAAAAGGAAAGTTGTTGACGGAACAAAAAGCTATGGGTCAGTTAACTGAAACTCCCGGCCATGCATGGCCGAGGGTTCGTCCAAAACCCTAGCTCCTTCTAGCCTATAAAAGAAGGGGTAGGGTACCATTTGGAGGAGGAAAAAATATAGCGAAGAAACTCTTCCCATTTACGTAATCCATTGTCCCAACCCTTTAGCCTTTCCTCATGCCAAAGGATATTTAACGCAAAGCAGTTGAAGGACAGAAGAAGAGGAGCCCAGGATCAGGTTCAAGGAGCGGTGGCCGGTCTCAGCTTTTGTAAGTTGATTCGTTTTAAATAATAAAGAGAATGCTTTTCCCGTCCCAATTCATGAATTGTCTATGGTTTGATTAATTTATGCTTGATTTCTAACCCTTGAGTATAGAAGTAGCATGCATGCATAGTTGTTGTTTGTCTTAAGTGCAGGTCATCTTTGGAAGGAGCAGCGCAAACAAGTAATCAAGCACAACGGAGGATCAACATCGAACGTCAGTAATAAGGTAGGTGGTCCTTTTCCATGCATTCATTGAGAAAAAGGGATTTAAATCTTGGGATGTAGGTAAAAAAGTAGTTTCTATTCGGTCAAATCTGCATGCAAAGTAGGCCCTAATTTTCTAGTCCGTAGGGTGTTTTTCCCAACAACAGAATTGGCGACCATACTAGGGAACATACTCTTTAGGGTTCCTGGATTTATTTATGTTTTTGGGTAGTTTAAAGACTAGGCTTTCTGTTTTTTCTTTACCTGTCTTTTTCTGTAAAGTCTGAGCTAGCAGGGAGTCTGGTTTTCCATACCATCTTTCCTTGACTTTTGCTTGACTATATTTTTCGGAACACACAGAGGTACACGCGGCCTGCAGAAGGCCTGAACGCGTGTACCCGTGCCCTATCCTCTGACAGCCCGCGTGTGAACGCTAGTTGTAGAGATAGTAGTAGTGTGTAAGAGTTTAGAGAACCTTAGAGGCAGTCCTCCTCTTCCCTATTAGAATCACACATTCTCAGGGGGTTTTCTGAAATCCTATTTGAGTCTTGCTGGTTAATAGTCCTATCTCAGGTTGCTTTTTTTTGCCTTATTATTTTTCCTTTCATTATTTGTTTTTCTGTTAGAAAAAGTAGCCAAGCCTTCAAGAGATCCTGGTTATCAATACCAGAGGCCTCTTCCTGGTCTAGACTGCCTGTTTTCATATTTTTCCTTAGAATTTAGATATACACGTGACCTATACAAGGTCAGCCCGCGTGTACATGCTCTTTGTCTCTGTTCAGCACGCGTTTGCACGCGTGTTGTTTTAGTGACAGTCGTGTGCTTGTACATGCTACTTTTTGTTCAAGGTGGGGCAATCATCCCCTCCTTTGATAAGAAGTATTCCTCTCAGGTGTTTGAATCTAGGTTTGAATAGTCAGTAGCTTAGGATTCATCTTGCCCTTAGCCTACTTTTTCTCAGTTAATAGTTGACAGAAAAATAAAAAATAAAATTGTTTTATGGTTTTTAGACAAGCGTGAGAGTCATTGTTTGTTCAATTGATTTTGTGTGATTCTTCAATCTGATTCTTTGTGATCTGTGCTTTAATCCAGAATTGTTTTTCTTGGTTTTTTGCTTGTCGGTATTTTCCCTTTTTTGCTTTACTAGCACTTAAATAAAATAAAAAAATCTCTTTTCATTTTCTTCTTTGGTTGAAGAGTGTATTTCTGCATCATTAGCTAGGGAAAAGTCTTTTATTTCGTAAGTTTTTGCAGTTCACTTAGATCATAAGTAGCTCGTAGTCGAGTGAAATTCCTTTGAGTTTGCTGTATAAAATATTAGAAAAAAAAAAAATCTTTCTTTGTGAAAAGTTGTTAAAATTTTGCAGTTAGTAAAAGTTTTTTGTTTCCAGCTTTTTCATTCATTTTTTTTTTCGTCTTTTACACATAATCAGTTTCACCCTCATACCCCTTGACATAAGATAAATCCATAAAAGCAACGCTAATTTTAAAATCTACTAGACTTTTATGTTTGTAGGGTTCACAAACTAGTTCAGGACTAGGGCCTTAGATTAGGTTGGAGAGGAAACTCTTCAAGGCCATTCAAAACCAAACATTAGAGTCTGAGATAGGGAGTGTCTAAGTCCAGTTTCGTGGAAGTTATCCAGGACCCCCTTCTAACACAGGGGATAAACATGAGGTCGCATGCGGAAAGGTAGCGGAGATAACCCCTCCAAAGGCGGACCAATCGTAGTGGAGAACACATATAGAGGGCTTGTTTTGGGATTCCGTCGTTTGCATTTTCCATGGGGCTTTGCGGGTCTCGAATCCATTCAAGGTCCTCAGTTGTCTTCTGGACCATTTTCTCTCGATACCCTTGACAGGTTTCAGGCTCGATACCCTTCTCATTGTGGTCTACCCGACTTTCGACTGTACCCGCCTGGTGACTATTCACGTACTGGCAACCTAGTTGCCAATCTTTTTAGGTACATACACAGGTGACTGTGGGGGTATACCGTGGTACCTAGGACAACCATCTGGCCACGCTTTGCAGAGATACCTGGAGGGTGCTTCCGTGTTTGAGTTACACTTGCACCAATAAGTTTCTCTAGTGTTGGTTGTTGTAACTGTTCTTCCAAATAGTTCAGTGATTGCTTGTCTTATCTCCTAGGGGCTTCTTTTTTAGTGTGTGTTACTTTTGAACATTTAGAATACCTTAGCGTGTCTTGGATCTTCTCACACAGTGGAGGATCCCGATCTTCGTCGATCACGAAAGCTTCTTGGCTTGCCGCTGGTTACACTGGAGCCACCCCCACCACCATTAAGGCAGAAGCTAGACCAACAAGGGTCTTTTGAAGCGACCGGGTTACAAACCTTTGGGCCCAAAAAAATCCCAGAGGAATCAACCATTTTGAAACTTGAAGTAGCCGCTCTTGGCTCAGTTGAAACCCCAACCACTAATATATTGGCACCGTTTATTGTACCAATCCAATTTCACAAATGCCAGACAGTGCCTCACATAGCTATGGAAACAAATGTTGTTACTCCTTCTGGGAATTTGTCAATTCCCATCACAGTTGCCACCACAGGAGAGTCATCTCCTAACCTAGCATCATCGGTCTGAGCCACCATGGTCTCATCCGAAACTACGTTGCACAGTGGACCGAACCCGTCTATGGTGGTGGCCACAATCCCCTTCACACCTAGTGCTGCAGGCCCTCCGTTTTCATACGGTATGCCTAGTTTGGGTACAAGTCCTGCACTAACCTGCTCCACTTTACAAACTTTCGGTCTGGGGGCAGGGAGCTCTAGCGCTCCTTTGCAAGGTCACCTTGGGGGCACTCTTGTCCCTTTTAATTCTTTTCCTTACGCAGGAGGTCATATTCCTCCTTCGTCCCCTTCGCTTGGTGGTCTGCATCAGCAGTCCGCTGGGCAGCCTACACACACTAGTTTATTTGGAGCAGGGAGTCAAGGAACACCTGCACACAGTATGCCAGTAGGTTCGACACCATTTTCTTGGAAAAGGACATTTGGTAATAACACTTTCTCAATAACCACTTTTTCGACTGGGGGCAACCCCATTTTTGGACAATCTACTCCTGCGCAAGGTACTATTCCTGCACAGGGGGCACACATAGCAGGACCTTGGAACTCAGGACAAGGATCCATTCCCTCCTCTGGAATGTTGTTCTGGGGTAATTCTTTCCACAGTCAATGGAACCCTGGACAGAATACTATGCCTCTCCCAACAGGACCGGCATGGGGTAATCCTTCCTAAAGTCCTTCGAACATGATGCATGCCCAACACTCTATTTCCTTCTTGGGAAATCAACCAATGATGTCTCCACAGATGAAAAATCCTTACGCTAGTCAGGGCCATGGTTTTTACTAGAATCCGGGCTAGCAGCCAAACTTTTCCTGGAAACCTGGTGCCAGTCAAACTCCGGGACCCTTTTTCCCAGGTTATCAGCAGCAACCCAAACTACCATTCCTGGCGACATTACACTTGCCAGATTTGAAAAGGTTGTTAAATGATCCTATTTTTCATGATCCACATTGGCCTCCTATGCCGATGAAGTTGCCTTCGGACATTCCAAAGTTTGAGGCCAAGCCTAATGAAGATCCAGGTGATCATGTGACTACCTTTCATCTTTGGTGTTCATCTAACTCATTGAAAGATGACTTCGTACAGCTGCGATTATTTCAATGTACTCTCATTGGGAGTGCTGCGAAATGGTACATCGAGCTCGATCGCTCAAGATACTCTTCTTTTGGCGAACTGGCGATGGCCTTCCTTACCCATTTCTAGTTACCTGTGAGATACGACGCTGGCACAGAGTTGCTCGCCAATTTTGAACAGACAACAGCGGACCATATCTCTGATCATATCCGAGAGTGGAGACGTCGGAAGAGTTTAATCAAAGTACCAGTCCCACTAGCATTCCTGCTTGAGTGGTTCCATAAGTCTTTGGTCCCACAGTTATCCAAAGACGTCGCGACATCCATAGTTTTCTCCATGGAAGATGCCATCATGAGGGCTCAACATTTTGAGCTCATCTATTCTCAGTCTGGTTTATTATACAACATCTTTCCAGATGCGCTACGTTTGATACTGGATAAAACTAGACAGAGAGCTGGACCACATGCCGATGGTATTGTTGGTTCAGCACAAACCAAGCCCACTGAGCAATTAACAAAACAAGTGCAACAGTTATCCATACAACACATAGCGGCTAGCCAAACTACTGCTTTGGCTGCTCCCCCTACCCAAACATCGGAAGTACACTCCGTGCAGTCGACTAACCCAAAGTCCACCCAACAGCCTGAAGGGAAGAAAAAACAACGAAAGAAGGGTAAGGGGGATAAAAAATCCACTGATAATGCTGGTGGGGACAACACGGAAAAATGGAAGGCAAGGTATCCATGCAACTTGTGTGAGTGTTAGCGACATTTCTTGTAAGGGGGGATAAAATGCGAAGGAGTGGGTAAAAAACCCACTTACCCTAAGTATCGGACGCAAAATGCGTCTGTGGTTAAGCAGCAAGAAAATCTAGACGACAGGGATCGGAGCGCCCGGATCAACGACGCACATGGGATTCCGGAGTCCCCCCTGCCTTTATACCTTTNAATGGCTGCGATCAGAGCGCCCAGATCAACGATGCACATTGGATTTCAAAGCCCCCCCTGCCTTTCTACCTTTAAGCAGAGGGGGGTGGGTCCAGAATTGGGGGCGCACTTCTCCAATGGTTGCGATCAGAGTGCCCAGATCAATAGAGCACAGGCGATCCATATCTCCCTTGCCTCTCTGCCTTTTAATCAGCGTGGGTCCCTCCCTCGTCATGTCACCCCTCGAGCCGCCTTTCCCCTGTAACGTATATTCCACTTCACCTCATAACATGGCCCCTCCTCAGTCCATTTTCCTCTTACCAGTGGCCATGTGTCACCCCCTTTCCCCGTCACCCATTCACTCACCCTCATGGTACACCCTTTTCCCTTTTTTTTCGTTTTCGCCTGACACCTCCTGCCAGGTGTTCTCCCCCCTCATCTCCCAACTCACCTCCCCTCCTCCTTCAGTCATTTCATCTCTACCCATCCACCACTCCTATTATGTGCCCCAGCCTTCACGCTGGCCTCCACGTCTATTCATCAGGTCGTTCAGCTAATCTAGGTGGCAGTGCGAGGGGCCCTCCACGTCCCAAAGGTGGCAAGTTGGTCGGGCCATTCTCAGTCCCAAGGAAGCAGTTATTAAGGTAGTTGGTGGTGGTTAGACATCATCTCTGCCATAAAAGGAAAGTCCAGAGATGAATTAAAAGCACGTCGATTCGCCCGCAAGACTGTCAGGAGTTCGATTGCGTCTGCCATAGGTGCACGATCATTCAGAGACTGCATGTGCAGATTGTCAGAAGCCATGCAGATGTAATGCTTTTAATGCAGTGTCTCATTTTTGTTGTTGTTATTGTTTTGAGTATATGTAGGCGTTTTCGCCATTTTTGTATCTATCGATGGTTGAGCGAAGCTCCCAGTTGTAAAGCTTTAATGAAGCACTGTTATTCTGTTTATGCATGGACTCTTGAGACTTCTTGCCTTATGAATGCCAGTTTCTTTCACGTCTTTGTTTACACTGTGTTAGAGCATCTTGGAATTGGAGAATCCAGTCGAGTTGTAACTGTTATAAGATGATGTAGAATTGGATCACTGTAACAGTTGCATTGTCTCTAATCGGTCCTTGTGATTTTCCTAGCGCTGAATGACTTGGAATTGGAGAATCCAGTCGAGTCCCTCTTTTAGTTTCTTGAAACCTTGAACCAAGAGGATATTACATTCAGAGTTTTTCTTCTGCAAACTGATGAAAAGCTTGTTGCCCGAGGTAGTTTGTTCACTCTTCTTATCAAGTCTTCCAACTGTTCATCTTTTAATCAACCCACTGACTGAAGTTAGATCAAGACCTCCTTTGTTACTTACATACCAGACCCAGTCCCTGAGTTAGAGTGATATCTTCCCGACTCTCTACCCATTTGATCACCCATTAAAAACTATCATGACATAAAACTGATGGGCGTCAGGCTCTGCTCCTGCAAACAATCCAGGAGTGACTTCCGTCGCCAATATTTTTGGTGCCATTATCGGGGACGAAGTTGAAAATCTTCCCCAAGATTGAACGACATTGAGCTTCTAATTGTGAAGGTGCATCAGGCATCAGAGCCCTTGAAGATTACTATTGTGCACCTGGCGACTCCATTGTGACGACTCCACTGTGGAAAGCCTGTTGGGTTAGTTGTGGCTTCCAGTGGTAGACACATGCGGTCCCATCCACAGCTGCCTCTTGCCATGCCTGAAGAAGATCTGGAGGTGATTATCAAGAAAGGGAAGGCCTCTCAAGGAGAAAGCTTCACTGCTGAACCAGGTATTTCTCCACCTCCTTCCATAAAACCTCTATTTTCTTATTCCCAGCTTCCCAGCCAGCTTTTTTTTGAGGTTTCCCATTTTCTCAATTTCGGGAGTGTTCCTGCTGAGTTTTTCCCTCCTAGTCTAGCATCAGAAGGAGAGATCCTTGTCACTCCCCCCTCCCTTGAAGCGATGCCTCAGCGCAAACCCCAGGACTCAGAAGGTTTCATCACCCCTCCTTTTGTTACTATTATTGCACAGAGAGAAGCGTCTACTCATTCAGGTCCCTTAGCTCTCTCCCTGTTTTCCCTTGTTCACACTCCTCCTCGAAGTTCTCCTCCACCGAATATTCCCATGGTAGGAGTAAATCCCCCTATGACCAGAATGGAGGCTATTATAGCCACTAGGTATGCCCCCCTTGTGTTACCTCAGCCTCTCAATGCCCTCCTGACAGATGGTTACCTCAAGCAGCTGCCCAAGTTTACAGGTGAGGGGGTCATAACTACAGAAGAACACCTAGAATCCTTTTATAGTTTCACAGATGATAATGTCATCATGCATGCAGATGTATGGATGAGGATTTTTGTCCATAGTCTCCAAGGCAAGGCTAGAAAATGGTTTAAGGCCCTGCCTCCTCGATCTATTGATGGGATCGAAGCTTTAGATAATGCCTTTTTGAGACAGTGGGGAGATAAAAAAGACTTCACGTATTACATGACAGAGTTTGGGTCTTTGAAGAGAAAGGAAGGAGAATCTGTCTCTGACTTCTCTAAGAGATTCAATAAAATGTATAATAAAATCCCCGCTGAGATAAAGCCCTTAGAAGCCTTGGCTAAGATCACTTATGCTAGCGCTTTTGATCCTGATTTCTGCCTACTGCTAAGGGAAAGAAGAGCCACTACTCTGGCTCACATGTAGGACACAGCCATGGAGGTAGAATCTAATGTATTGGCTATGGATCGACTCAGGAACGTTGTTGATAGAAACATGTCCAAGAAAAGGCCTGAAGCCTCCACATCCAGTTCCTCTCCCCTGCCCCATCAGACAGATGAGACAGCTAGAGTACTAAAGTCACTTTCTGCTAGAATGGAAAGGTGGGAATTAGAAGGGAAGCCCATGTACAGAAATCCCCAGAATGTTGATAATAGAGGTTTCAGACGACCCACTATCAATGTGCCTCAGGTTTTCCCAAGGGAACAAAGGGGAAAAGACAGAGAAGATCAAAGGGTTCAAACCCCCCTCCAAAATAACCTAGTTGATCATGAGGAAAGAGAAGAGATAGTCGAGTTCGACCCTGAAATTCATTGTGTTGAAGAAGCTCCTCCTTTTCCCCATTTGACTCAGTCTGCATATGAAGAATCCCTGATGAGCATTCAAATTCATGAGTTGGGTAAAGGAGAAAGGGTCGGTCACACCTCTACCAGATACAATCTTAGGTCAAGAAAGAAGGAAGGAGACTTTGATAGCCAAGACCAGCCCCTCATAGCAGAAAGGCCTACTAAATCTGCAACAATCATTACTAAAGAAAAGAAAGCTCAGGGCGCTTCGCCAGCATCCAAAGAGCCTATATCAGAGGTAAGGGAAGCTCCTAAACCTATTTCCTTTTTTAATTTTGAGCATGAAATTCAAAAGATCAGGATTCCCGTCCCCCTCTCTGAGCTAGTTAAAAATGAAGACTTTAAAAGGTCCCTCTCCAAGCTGCTACAATCAGAGTCCCCCCAGCCTCCATCTGACTCAGTAAACCTTCAATATGAGAAGCCAGCTGTCATCCTAGGTCCCATGATAGAAGACAGAGATGACTCATCCCCTCCCTTCTACACCTCCCTGAACATACATGATAAAGTGTTGCATAATTGCCTCATGGATTCAGGAGCTTCCCATAACCTTATGCCCAAGGTAGTCATGGAAGAGCTGGGATTGGAAGTGACAAAGGTCTATCATGACTTGTATTCTTTTGATTCAAGGAGGGTGCAATGTCTTGGAGTCATCAAAGATCTGGTGGTCTCTTTATTCCAGCTGCCCATGAAGAGTGTGGTCATGGATATTGTGGTAGCTGATGTTCCCTCCAAGTTTGGCATGCTGCTGTCTAGGTCTTGGATTAAAAGACTTGGAGGGATGTTACAGATGGATCTCACATATGCCACCATTCCAGTCTTTGGAGGGGAACATAGAAGGTTGTACAGAGAAGCCCAGCTAGCCTATATTATCAGTGATGAAGAAAACCCCACTAATCACCCCATCTTTGCACTTGACACCGATTTAGGGTCTAGTTTGTTGCAGATCACTGAAGCTCTTGAGGTTCCTTTACAGATCAAAAAGATGCCTATTCTTAATCAAGAGATGCCCCCTCCAACCACCTCTGTTTGGAAAATTTTCTTCGACGGAGCTTCCTCTAGAATAGGCGCAGGGGCTGGAGTGATTTTCATATCTCCCTGTCAAGAGACCATATCTTTGTCATACAAGCTGGAATTTGAAACCACCAACAATGTGGCAGAATACAAAGCTCTTGTCCTGGGTACGAGGGCTACAAAAGAAATGGGAATAAATGAGATGGTTGTATTCGGAGATGTGGAATTGATTATCTAATAGGTCAAGAATTTTTATCGGGCCAAGCACCCTCGGCTCAGGAGTTAAAGAAACGAGGTATGGGACCTGATTGATAATTTCTTCTTAGCTTTCAACATTACTTTTGTCCCAAGGGGAGAGAATACCTCAGCCGACTCCTTAGTGGTCTTGGCTATTCTGTTTAGGATCCCTCTGCCGCCGAAGATCCATGATGAGGTCGAAATAAGATACAGGTCATCCATCTTGGACAATGTAAAGCATTGGGAGGTATTCGAGGATGATCTTGAAATCGAAAGATTTCTTCAGTCCGTCGATGAGTTTTATGCATTGCACATTGATCAGGACCCTGATCCTGAAATCGACCTTCCCTCCGAGGTGTTCTTGAATAAAATTGTTAATCACCATATTGTTCAATTGCCCAATAATCACATTCCAAGGGGACTAGTCCCTTTAGAAAGATTGTTCGATGGGAATGATGTGGCAGTAAAGGGTAAGATTTCAGGAGGAGATGTTGATTCATCTGAGTGCAACATCAGCATGCAGGAGGAGCCCAAGTTTGTCAAATTATCAAGCAGCTTGACCAATGAACAGAGGACGGAATATACTGAGCTATTAAAGGAATTCACTGATGTATTTGCATGGGCCTATGAAGACCTCAAGACTTATGACACATCTGTCATTGAGCACAAGATCCCACTGAAAGAAGAGGCTAAGCCATTCAGGCAAAAGCTGAGACAAATAAATCCCATGTTACTACCTGTCATGGAGAAAGAAGTGAAGAAATTGCTAGATGCCCAAATCATTGTCCCCTTGAGATATTCTGAATGGGTGGCCAATTTGTTCCTAGTAAGGAAAAAAGCAGAGAAATCAGACTCTGTGTTGATTTCAGGAACCTGAACAGGAGCTCAAGGAAAGATAATTACCCCCTGCCCAACATGGAACACATCTTGCAGAGGGTCACTGGTGCATCTAGAATATCCATGATTGATGGTTTTTCCGGTTATAACCAGATATCATTCATGCTCGAGGACAGGGAAAAAACGTCCTTCACCACTCCTTGGGGCACATTCATGTATGCCAAGATGCCTTTTGGATTGATGAATGCAGGAGCAACATTTCAGCAAGCCATGTATATAGCCTTCATTGGGGAGAAAGATCAGTTTGTGGTGATCTATTTGGATGACATCACAGTCTTCTCCAGGATAGACAAAGAGCACCGCTATCACCTGAGGAAAGTTTTCTTGAAGTGTCGGAGGTTTGGATTATCCCTAAAGCCCAAGAAATATTTGTTTGCTATGAAGGAGGGGAAGTTATTAGGCCATATAGTATTAGCAGAGGGAGTGAGGATTGATCCTAGCAGGGTAGAAGCAATTCAAACCCTGTCACTTCCCAGATCTAAGAAGGAATTTCAGGTCTTTTTGGGGAAGATTAATTTTCTAAGGAGATTTGTCTCGAGTTTTGCTGAGCTAGTGAAACACATCACAACCATGCTCAGGAAGGGAAATGATGTGAAATGGAATATTGAATATAGGGAATCTTTCATCCTAATAAAGAAGGCATTGACCGAGGCACCGGTGCTAATCAGTCCTGATTATTCCAAAGATTTCCTGATTTTTTCTTTTTCTTCTTATGATACAGTAGTAGTGGTCTTGTTGCAGAAAAATGAGGAAGGGTGGGAACAACCCATTTCGTTCTTTAGCAAGGCATTGAGAGATGCAGAAGTCCGGTACGAGATCATGGAGAAGCAGGCCTATGCCTTAGTGAAAGCTCTCAAAGCTTTCAGAGTCTATATCTTGCACTCAAAGATCACCACATACGTTCCTTCAGCCTCTGTGAAGGACATCCTTGTACAGCCTGACATAGATGGGAAGAGAGATAAATGGATCGCCAAGATCCTAGAGTTTGATCTGAAGATTAAGCCCACCAAGTTGATAAAGGGGCAGGGTTTGCCCAAGTTGCTGGTTGAATCCAATTGCAAGGCCTTGGGGATTAACTTCATCAATGAGCAACCTGAGTCATCCAACAAGAATTCTTAGGGTGCCCTATCACTAACAGCATGCACCTGGTACAAGGATATCTTGTACTTTCTGCGAGAATTGAGGCCTCCTGATGGAATGGAAAAAAGCAAGGTGAGAGCTTTAAATCTCCAGGCGGTCAGATATTTCCTCATTGACCAAGCCTTGTACTAGAAGGACCCTCTAGGGGTATTTTTGAGATGCCTGGACCCACAAGAAGCCTAGAAGGTTATGTTTGATTTCCATAATGGCCTTTGTGGGGGGCATCATTTCTGGAAGACCACAGCCCATAAGATCCTCCGGGTTGGGTATTACTAGCCCACTTTATTCCCTGATGTCTGCAGAGAAATTAGAGCTTGCATCAAATGCCAAAAGTTCACAGGAAAGCAGCAGCTCAAATCTCTACCATTAAAGCCTATAGTAGTTTCAGCACCATTCCAGCAATGGGGATTGGACTTCATTGGAGAAATTCATCCTCCTTCAAGTGGCCTGCACAGATGGATCTTGACCACGACAGACTATTTCACCAAGTGGATAGAAGCTGTCCCCACCAGGAGCACTTCTCACAAAGTAATTATCAGCTTCCTGGAGGACATCTTAGCCAGATTTGGCTGCCCTAGCAGAATTGTCACTGACAATGCCACATCTTTCAGGTTTGAGCCTCTGGTCAAGTTCTGTGAACAGTTTGAGATTTCACTAATTCACTCTACTCCCTATTATCCTCAAGGAAATGGACTAGCGGAATCTTCCAATAAAATCCTAATCAAGCTCATTAAGAAGTTACTAGAAGACAATAAAAGGGCCTGGGATTCAAAGATCAAATTCGCTCTATGGGTCAACCAGGTGACAACAAAAAAGTCCCTGGGCATCTCACCTTTCCAACTTGTTTATGGAACAGAGGTTGTTTTCCCTACTCAACTCGCTTTATCTGTGGCGAAATTCCTCCAGGACCTCGAAGGAGAGCCTGACCCTATGGTCATAAGGGTTCATCAGATGGTAGAAGTATGGCAGATCAGGGAACAGGTCATGAACAGGGCCTATAATCACTAGCAAAAGATCAAGCAAGCTTTTGACAGGAAGAGAAGAAAGAAAGATTTCGAGTAGGGTGATCTGGTGCACAAATGGGATGCACCCAGGCAGGATAGGGGCAAGCACAGTAAGTTTGATGCCCTCTGGTTTGGGCCTTTCAAGATCTCTAAAGTATTTTTGAACAACACTTACAGGTTGCAGGATCTAGAAGGAAAAGAAGTTTTTAGTGGCCTAGTAAATGGGCATTTCTTGAAAAAATGTTTTTTGTGAGCCGTAGTTGGCTCTTTTGTTTTTGTAAATATTGTTTTTTGTTTTTAGCTTAATAAATGACTCCATAGCCCAACAGCAAGGCACTGAATCTACAAAAAGAGTCCTTAGAGCATCACAGGGACGACTCTATCCCCCATGGAGCCTAATGTTAGCGACATTTCTTGTAAGGGGGGATAAAATGTGAAGGAGTGGGTAAAAAACCCACTTACCCTAAGTACCGGACGCAAAATGCGCCTGTGGTTAAGTGGCAAGCAAATCTGGACGGCAGGGATCGGAGCACCCGGATCAATGGCGCACATGGGATTCCAGAGCCCCACCACCTTTCTACCTTTAAGCAGAGGGGGGGGGNCTTCTCCAACGGCTGCGATCAGAGTGCCTGGATCAACGGTGCACATTGGATTCCGGAGCCCCCCTACCTTTCGACCTTTAAGTGGAGGGGGCGGTCCGGAATCGGGGGTGCACTTCTCCAATGATTGCGATCAGAGTGCCCAGATCAATGGCACACAGGCAATCTAGATCTCCCTTGCCTCTCTGCCTTTTAATCAGCGTGGGTCCCTCCCCCGTCATGTCACTCCTCGAGCTTCCTCTCCCCTGTAACGTATCTTCCACTTCACCTCATAACATGGCCCCTCCTCAGTCCATTGTCCTCTTACCAGTGGCCATGTGTCACCCCCTTTCCCCGTCACCCATTCACTCACCCTCATGGTACACCCTTTTCCCTTTTTTTTGTTTTCGCCTGACACCTCCTGCCAGGTGTTCTCACCCCTCATCTCCCAACTCACCTCTCCTCCTCCTTCAGTCATTTCGCCTCTGCCCATCCACCACTCCTATTATGCACCCCAGCCTTCGTGCTGGCCTCCATGTCTATTCATCAGGCCGTTCAACTAATCCAAGTGGCAGCACAAGGGGCCCTCCAGGTCCCAAAGGTGTCGAGTTGGTCGGGCCATTCTCAGTCCCAAGGAAGCAGTTATTAAGGTAGTTGGTGGTGGTTAGACATCATCTCCACCATAAAAGGAAAGTCCAACGATGAATTAAAAGCACATCGATTCGCCCACGGGACTGTCAGGAGTTTTATTGCATCTGCCATAGGTGCATGATCTTTCAAAGACTGCATGTGTAGATTGTCAGAAGCCATGCAGACGCAATGCTTTTAATGCAGTGTCTCGTTTTTGTTGTTTTTGTTGTTTTGAGTATATGTAGGCATTTTCGCCATTTTTGTATCTATCGATGGTTGAGCAAAGCTCCCGGTTGTAAAGTTTTAATGAATCACTATTATTCTAGTTATGCATGGACTCTTGAGACTTCTTGCCTTATGAATGTCAGTTTCTTTCACATCTTTGTTTACACTGTGTTAGAGCAGCTTGGAATTGGAGAATCCAGTCGAGTTGTAACTATTATAAGATGATGTAGAATTGGATCACTGTAACAGTTGGATTGTCTCTAATCGGTCCTTGTGATTTTCCTAGCGCTGAATGACTTGGAATTGGAGAATTCAGTCGAGTCCCTCTTTTAGTTTCTTGAAACCTTGAACCAAGATGATCTTGCATTTAGAGTTTTTCTTCTGCAAACTGTTGAAAAGCCTGTTGTCTGAGGTAGTTTGTTCAATCTTCTTATCAAGTCTTCCAACTATTCATCTTTTAATCAACCCACTAACTGAAGTTAGATCAAGACCTCCTTTGTTACTTACATACCAGACCCAATCCCTGAGTTAGAGTGATATCTTCCCGAGTCTCTACCCATTTGATCACCCATTAAAAACTATCGTGACATAAAAATGATGGGCGTCGGGCTCTGCTCCTGCAAGCAATCCAGGAGTGACTTCCATCGCCAACAACGCGGAATACCACCCGACCGATCTTTGTCCTCAACTTGCAGAGGCCCAAAAGTTCATCACACAGCAACAACAAGCAGTGTTGACTAATCCCTTTCAACATGGGTAAAATATCACTCAAGCCTCTACAAGCACAGAAGGGGGCAGCCAAGAAACCTACCCGCCTCTAAACAATCCCTCATCTATGAACGTATATATCGTTAGGGGTGATGCTTTCATATCAACTAGAGAACACGACTATAGTAAACCAAGCGCTTCTGAGAAGGGTAAAGAAGATGATCTCCCATCTCTTCCTCTACAGATTGAGAAGACGTTGGGAGAAACCATGACATGCATTCCAAAGGGTGCATTTAAAAAATCTTCTCACAACCCAAACGAAAGGGCTGCCCAGAACTACTCTATGGTGGAAGATTTATCACAAACCCCTTATGCAATGTCTACTTTAGAGGTCCTCCAAAGTTGCCCTGCTCAGAGGAAAGCCTTGTTAATCGCTTTGGGCTCTACTGAGACTTGTAATCCGAGCACCATCATGTATACAACCGAATTAAAACCTCGTCTGCCTTACCACGTAGCATTTCAGATAGTAGTGGCTCATCCCACGAAAACTTTTACATGGAATATCTTTTGCACGGTGGTCGATGAGGGCGCCTTGACATGCGTTATGTCATTAGCATGCTGGAAGGCCATAGGCCAGCCCACTTTGTCTCCATCACCTACTCTCCTCATTGCTTTTGACGGTCGTTCGTTCCAACCACATGGAATCATTCCTTCTTTCCCTGTGCAGTTAGGAGGAAAAACCGTGTGTGTCGAAGTAGAGGTAGTCGATGCTCGCCTCGACTATAACCTCTTGTTAGGACAGATTTGGACTTATACTATGTAAGTTGTGGTTGCTACAGTTTTCCAAGTCTTGTTGTTTCCACACGAGGGTCAAATAGTGACCATTGATCAATTGTCTTTCTCTAGACCTGACCCAGCTTTGGGGGCATCCACAGTCCCGATGATTGATAATCCTCAACCAGGTGTCGTTAACGTAGGAGTTGGTTTGTGCCCATCCTTGATGGGTACCTTCGATTACCCACCTCCTCACAACGATATCAAATTTATATCTAATCACCATAAGGTTGCGATTTCTCAAGTTTCATCATTTCGCATGGCTTACTTTGAGGATCCTTGGATTCTTCCTTCCCCATCAGCCACGATGGATGAGACAAGGCACTCAGGCATGTCCATGCCCTTGTCTATCGCTGAGGTAGCATACTCTTTAGTCCAGCAAGCTTCATCTAACCCTGATCCGACTCCTGCACAAGAGTTAGATCCACTTCTAGAGCCTACTTGGGCTCAGGGTTCTCTCGCTAACGTCGATTCGTTAGACTTAGTCTTGCCTTCTGACGAAGCAGTAATTGAAGCAATGACTAGTCTGGACAAACCTTGGGAAGATATTCATCACAGATCATATTTTCTCCCAGAGTTAAGCTGGATTGAAGCAAGAGAATTCACCGTTACCATGACGGGAGATCAGCCATGTCCTATTAATCTCTTAGCTATGCAGGAAATTTATGCTGAGGGAAATATGGTGACTATCATTGAAACTACACCCATCAACATCTCCCGAAACCCTGGCATCATGGAGAATGTCTTTGTCGTTGCGGATTGCTCCTCCGAAGAAATTCAAATTTACACGGATCTTTTCAAAGAATTCTGTGACATTTTTGCCTGGTCTTATGAGGAAATACCAAGTATCGATCCAAAAATAGTTGAACATGAAATCACAACGTATCCTGATGCCAAGCCTGCTCGACAAAAAATTCGTCCAGTCAATCCCAAGAAAGCAGCAGCCATCAAGATTGAGGTTGAGAAATTGCTAAAGGCAGGTTTTATTTATCCTATCCATTTGACTCAATGGGTGTCAAATCCTGTGTCAGTCAATAAAAAACAAGGCATGATTAGTGTATGTACAAATTTCCGTGATTTGAACAAGGCATGTCCCAAAGATAATTTTCCAACACCATTCATTGACCAGATCATTGATGAATGTGCCGGTTGTGAAGCCTTTTCATTCATGGATGGTTTTTTGGGATATAATCAAATCCAAATCAAACCTGAAGACCAACACAAGATGACATTCATTTGTCCATGGGGTACATTCGCATATCGTAAGATGTCTTTTGGCCTTAAAAATGTTGGAGCCACGTTCTAGCGGGCCATGTATTTTTATTTTCATGACCTCAAGCATTTAGTCGAGGCCTATCTAGATGATTTAGCATCACACTCTCGCAAGCGCACAGATCATCCCACACACCTTAGACTAATCTTCAAACGCTATCACTACTTTAGGATTCGCTTGAATCCAAACAAGTGCAGCTTCTGCGTCATGTCATGACATTTGTTAGGTTTCATCGTATCAACAATAGGGTTCATGGTCGATCCTCTTAAGGTGGAGGCAATAATCTAGTTTCCCCCCCCCCACGCACAATCTTACAACTTCAGAGTCTACAAGGCAAGGTGAAATTCTTACGACACTTCATCGCCAACTATGCTGAAATCACCAAGGGCTTTATGCGTTTACTAAAGAAAGATGTTCCCTTTTTCTGGGACGAAGCCGCTCAATGCTCTTTCAACGCATTAAAACATGCCCTCACAACTGCACCTCTGCTACGACCACCTAACTATAACAAAGATTTCTTATTATATCTGGCTGTCGCAGAGTCAACCATTAGCATGGTTTTATTTCAGGAAGACGATTCATTCTCGGAATACGTGATCTATTACCTGAGATGAGGCCTCATAGGACCAAAACTCAATTATTCTCATATCGAAAAACTTGTGTTGGCAGCGGTTCATGCTGTTCAACGGTTTCGTCACTATGTTCTGTTTCGCAATACCACCGTCATTGTTGTCATGAATCTATTCCAGTACATGTTGACACGATGAGTTATAGGAAAAAAAATCAGTAGATGGATAGTTATCCTCCAAGAATTTGACTTAGACTTCGTTTCAGAAAGTCCAAGAAGTCATTGGTCTTCGTAGAGCTTATTTCGGAACTTCTGATTGAGTCGGGTGATGTTGTACTTGAGGAATCGCTTATCCGGGGAGATATTTTTTTGATTGCATCTTCAGATCCCTGGTATGGAGATATACTTATCTATCTCCAGTCTTTGAAATGCCCCACCTCTGCTTCTCGTGACGAGCGTCGATGGATATGCCGTCAGGCTAAGAATTATCTCATACTCGATGATACGTTGTATCGGAGAGGTGTAGACTCCATCTTATGTCGATGTCTCACTCATGAGGAGGCCATCATCATGCTCAATGATTGCCATACTGGATCTTGTGGTGGTCATTTATCTGGGTTGGCAACATCCCAAAAGATTCTACGAGTAGGTTACTTTTGGCCGACACTTATCAAAGATTGTATTGAATCGGTCAAGAAGTGCCATCCGTGCCAAATCTTCTCTCGGAAGATGAGGGTACATCCCGCTCCTATGTTTCCTGTCATCATAGTTGGTCCCTTAACTAAGTGGGGGATTGATTACACTACATGCAACCCCCCCTCAGCAAGGGGGCACCGCTATATCATTGTAGCTATCGACTACTTCACTAAGTGGGTCGAAGCTATGCCAACGTTTAAAGATGATGGAGAGACTGCAACTCTCTTCTTATTCAACCAGATCATAGCAAGGTTCGAGAGAGATTGTCACTGACCATGGAAGTCACTTTCAGAACCAAATGATGACCGAATTAACATCAAAGCTTGGGTTACCATAGGAGCATTCATCACCTTACTACCCCCAACCCAATGGGAAGGTGGAAGCTGTAAACAAAACTCTTAAGACTATTCTATAGAGAACTATCAACTCAGCCAAGTCAAATTGGCATTTGATGTCATACTCGACATTATGGGCTTACCGAACATCTGTTAAGACTACAACCGGTTTCTCGCCTTTTCAACTTATTTACGGACTGGAGGCAGTCTTTCCCATCGAATGTCAGATCCCATCTATGAAATTGGTAGTACAATTATTTCCAGACACTTCTCCACTTGAAGAACGGTTAGTACACCTTGAGCAGCATTGCGATGCGGCCCTGGCCAACGAGGCTCACAAATGTAAGGTCAAGTGTCAATATCATAGGTCTGTTCGTCCTCAGATTTTCTCTGAAGGCGACCTTGTCCTGGTCTATGACCAAGATAAGGACCCTCTGGGGGCAGGAAAGTTTAAACCCATGTGGTTCAGACCCTTCATTATAAAAGAGGTATTAAAAAAGGGTGCTTATCATTTGGTTGATTTTGAAGGGAATGCTTTGGTAGAGCCTAGAAATGGGCTCTACCTCAAGAAGTATTACTCATAGACAGGTCACTGTGGGTAACTTTCTATAACATATGTATAGTCTTTGTACTATTACATTTTAAGTTTCTTTTAAGTGTTATGGACATGTCATTGATGTTATCTTTCGTCAATATGGCAGATGTCAAGTGATTCTGAGGTGTTCATTGGGTAGGTAGACGGTGCTAGTCGACACACATGGAGTCTTGCCTCTGCAGCTTGGGTAATCTTTACACCTCAGGGCCAGTTGTTATCTTCCGGAGGTATATGCTTAGGTGACACCACAAATAATGTCACCGAGTATAGTGCAGTTATTGAGTTGCTTCGTGACGCCTTGTCATTGGGTATCCCTCATCTCTGGGTCTATCTCGATGCTCAACTAGTTGTGTTGCAACTAAACAGAGTATACCGGGTTCATGATCCAACTTTACATCGACGATTCCTTAGGGTACGTCTCTTAGAACTAAACTTTGATTATATTACATACTTTCATGTTCCTAGGAGATTAAACCAAATTATAGATACTCTAGCTAATCAAATTTTAGATTGGCATCTTGCACACATATGAAAGAACATTGACATAAACATGTAAATACATTTTTGCACACAGAATCCATAATACACAAAAGATAAAAACCATATATAACATCATAAAATAACCAGAGTACATAGATGGACACAAGCGCCTAAAAAATGGGAATAGTAACGAGTCACCGGACTTATGCCCTCAAAAAATATATACAAGTAGGTGCTCGTGGCACATAAAAAGTCTAAGTAGGTTCAGGGCCTATGGGCCCTGCTATAATCATCCACAGCATGGGATAAACACCTAAACAATCAGACCCATGTCCGAGGTGCCCCCACTACATGAGGCTACATGGATGGCGGCAGGTCCTCTATCTCTACCATCGGGACTATGCGAGTGAGCATAGTGAAGTTCCGCTCAACTTGTCTAAGGACTCTCTCGGCCTCTCCGACTGGGAGGTTCCCTGCTACTGCAGCTCCCCCAGTGGCGGAAGCCGCGACTTATGGCCATGGACGATGCCTGTTCTGTGCATAATCGACAAGTCGCACGATTCCCACATCTGCATGCAACAAACGTTTATCCGTCAAATACTCTGGCATACAAAAAAATGATATATATAACAAAAATGACATAAAAATTACATATGCAAACAAAAAAAACTACAAAGGTGGAGACTTACCCATCTCCCCTCGCTCCTCACCAGGAGGCACGGGTATCTCAGGATCTCTAGAAAAATCTATCCCCACGTATGGGTAGTCCTCAATCACAGGGATCTGTCATGACAACCACACAAAGAAATCATCGTCAAAGGACTCAACGGTCCTTCCACCACCCTGTTGCGGCAGTAATACTGCCCATATACACACTGTAGGGAAAGAGGCCTGATGTCCTTGTACTACAACCCGAGGACTTAAACTTGAAACACTCTCAAAAAAGAATGAACACAAGATGGTCCTGAACCCAAAGTTCCTCTGTGTCCACTGTCGGCAATATGTCAAATGCCTCTTCATGCACTCAAGCAGTGTGGTACTCCAGTCAAAAATCTGTGCATTCATGCACTGGATGGCACAGTTCATCTGTGCACGAGACACCTGATGCAAGGCTGCAGAGCCGGTAATCTGCCCAATCAGTAACAATATAGTCTGCAATGCTAAGCTAGTAATCTTACTAATAGGTACCTGGGAGCCCACACGGTGAGTCCCAGCCTCACAATGCTCAGCTGTCAGTTCAAAGATCTTGCTCGATCCCACAGGAAACATCCGGAAGTTGACCGGTTCCCCTCTCCTTCAGAGGCCAGTTAGAAAGTAGATATCCTCGGTGGTGGGTACCAGTGATTGCCCCTCTAGCATAAAAGCCTCTACATCAGGTTGCCAGTAGTCAATCAAGGCATTTAGTAGCCTTGGTTGTGCGTGCATAGATGGACATAGAAAGAATTTTATTAAACTGCATTGCATTAACACGGCCATGACATTCGGATCTGTTGAAACCAACTCACTGATTGCCTCATGCTCCCTTTCCCTCCACTGGACATACATCCTGCCAACACAACAAGGTAAAGGAGGGTCAGTACTTGCTTTTGGTTTTCTTTTCACTACAAAAGGGGGGGAACATGCGGGCAAACTTTACTCTGCCTGAATGTACACTCGACCTATCCAGAGACAGCCCATGTGTACCTAGGGCCGACCTTTTTAAGGTCGACGCCCACCCAAAAAATAAACTAAAAAATGAAATTGAAGTATTGAATAGCTAGATAAGGGAGTTTGTACTTACTTGGTTCAAGCAAAAGTTCGTTTCGTCCATTGTATCTCCCGAAATCACTGTTTTTGGCAAAGGGGGTCTTTTGGCTCTAGAGTCAATTTCCAAATCAGCAATGGTGATAATGAGCTGCCAGCTTCTATTTATAGACTTTTTGGCCTCTTTTTGTCACTTTTTTGGCCTCCCTTATCAGTTTCTTTATACCAAAAACCATTTAGAGTGATTCGGGAGTTATATGGGAGGGATTTGATCGAGTATTGGGACATTTTTTTTTTGAGTTTTGAGAAAATTTTGACGGTCCATAAAAAATTTCAAAAATCAACTTGAGCATATAGGTTAGGTTACCACCTTGACTTTTGCGCCTCGTTGTCTTTTTCCTCTACTATAGGATCAATCCCATCAGGTTGTGACACAGAACCATCATATTTTCTTTAGAAGTGTCACAAATTGGCGGTAGAGATTACCAGAACATGGATGCCCTAGGTAGGTCCTGGTTGCATTATGGTGTCCATGCCATTTCTAAAAACACTGTAGGCTCGGGAGTCTGTATAGTCTTTCCTGAATATGAGTTTGAGCCTCATTTGCATGATTCTTTTTCACTCTTTGTCTCACCCTCAGGACTCCCAAAAATAACGAGTCTCCTTTTAAGCCCTTTTCAGACCCTCTAAAAATGAAAAGATTGCTGAGCGATCTTGTGGCCTTTCACGCTCGTTAAACTGAAATTTGAAGTCACATCTGTCCGGCGGTAGTTTACCCCTTTTTTGGTTCGGACGGTCAACTGTACGAACAAAGGTATACTCTATCGAATTCCCATTCTTTAGAAGAGTACTCTCAGGTATAATTTTATTCATTTTTCAGGCCTGAGGGACTAAATTTATGAAAAAGAAACCCCCACGGAGTCCATAGTTAAGCTCTTTTCAGACTCCCTAAAATTGAAAAGATCGTTGAGTGACCTTATTCTTTCACACTCGTTAAATTGGTCCAGAAGAATATTCCTGATGGAGTCCATAGTTAAGCTTTTTTCAGACTCCTTAAAAGTGAAAAAATGGTCGATTGATCTTGTCCTTGTCACACTCGTTAAAATGGTTTTGAATTGACGTCTAATCGGTGCTAGTTTACCCCTTTTTCGAACCGACTAAACTATTGTCGAAAAAGGTACCCCAGTGGAGTATCCTTTTATGCTTTTTCAGACTCTCTAAATATGAAAAACCACTGAGCTTACCTTCTCTGGGCTCATTAAACTTACATCGAAGGACGTTATCATTGTGTGTTCTATCAACTGCATTTGCATACCTTATCCACCAACCTTGTGACAGTTTGCTTCTGCGTCTTAACACCTTTGGCCATCGGAGGATTTTCCTCGAGTATCATTTTACCAGAACATCAGTCTTGTCCTTGTGCCTTGAGCTTGTATGTTTGCAGTACTCGTTCCTCCATTGTAACGTAATATCCCTTTATTCTTTTTCCAAAATTATCGAAAAGAACAAAAAATCAAATATACCCCAAAAAGAGGATGGGAAAAGTATTTTCTTTATTGGCAACATAATGAGTCGCCCTTGGATAAAACACATCTGTTCGTTTGATCACCAGACTATGGGATGTAGTACGACCTTAGGAAGCTTTTCTCGCTATATAGAGTTGTGTCCTCCACCGTTTGGTTATTCTTCCAAACATATGGAGAGTTTGTGTTGCCTCCTGCTTCGTAGACTTATGATTAACATATATGCTGCCTGAGTCTTATCACTTGTCGTGCTATTGTCCAAGGGAAGTTTGTCACTAAGCCTAAGTCGGCCCCTCTGCAATATGTCTCTTGTCCACATACCCGACCATCCTAAACGTTCAATCTAGTCCTTGTTCGAAATCACTGAAGCCTTCAATCCAATCACCAAGGTTATCAAGTCCCTGATCAACGAGCCGTCAAAGACCTCTGGGTAGTGTAGTCGTACACTCATATTACACTCCTACCCGAGTTTTGGAAGATTTTGAAGTTGTTGCTCGAGCTCTGAAGTCCAACCATTAGGCCGAATCAACTTCTGGAGGATGGATACTCTATATGTATATCTTTCTAATTTCGAGATGTAGCTCCATTGTGTATTATTCGCGGCTACTCTTTATAGTCATTTGACATGGATCTACAGTGTATTTGATTGGTATCCATGGTTCTATTTTATCCCGACCATGGGTATGCCCGCCTCGGTGAGACATTTGTTATTTTGCAGATGGCACCTCCTGGTTCCTGATCCTTGGGCTCAATCGTTCAGCATGTCAGTAAAGATTGGTAATGTATTTCGGCCATCAGATGCTCTTCTGACCTCACACATTAGGGGGCATCTGTTATAACCCTAAATTGCACCACACATGCTTACCTGGCATCAGGCCAACTCATATCCCTTCTTTTCCAAAACTCTACTGAACAACTCTTTGAAAATCCTCTTGTGTAAAGGCCCACGTGCCCTAACCCATTACTGCATGTGTGTACACGCTGGCTGGCTCACAACAGCCCGTGTGTACCTACCAAAGCATGAAAAAAAGGAAAGTTGTCGAAGGAACAAAAATCTATGGTTCAATTAACTGAAACTCCCGACCATGCATGGCCGAGGGTTCGTCCAAAACCCTAGATCCTTCTAGCCTATAAAAGAAGGGGTAGGGGTACCATTTGGAGGAGGAAAAAATATAGCGAAGAAAATCTTCCCATTTACGTAATCCATTGTCCCAACCCTTTAGCCTTTCCTCATGCCAAAGGAGATTTAACGCAAAGCATTTGAAGGACAGAAGAAGAGGAGCCCAGGATCAGGTTCAAGGAGCGGTGGTCGGTCTCAGCTTTTGTAAGTTGATTCATTTTAAATAATAAAGAGAATTCTTTTCCCATCCCAATTCATGAGTTGTCTATGGTTTGATTAATTTATGCTTGATTTCTAACCCTTGAGTATAGAAGTAGCATGCATGCATAGTTGTTGTTTGTCTTAAGTGTAGGTCATCTTTGGAAGGAGCAGCGCAAACAAGTAATCAAGCACAATGGAGGATTGACATCAAATGCTGGTAATAAGGTAGGTGGTCTTTTTCCATGCATTCATTGAGAAAAAGGGATTTAAATCTTGGGATGTAGGTAAAAAAGTAGTTTCTATTCGGTCAAATCTGCATGCAAAGTAGGCCCTAATTTGCTAGTCCATAGGGTGTTTTTCCCAACAACAAAGGCCATTATGAATTTTTGGTCATGCCTTTTGGCCTTACAAATGCACCTTCCACATTCCAAGGGTTGATGAATTCCATTTTAAATCCCTTCCTTCGAAATTTTTTGTTAGTATTGTTTGATGATATACTAATCTATAGAAAGTCTTGGGAAGATCATGTGCAACATGTTGACAAGGTGCTACAACTACTAAAGGAGAAACAACTATATGCCAAACCATCCAAATGTTTCTTTGGAGTGAAGGAGGTAGAGTATTTGGGTCATATTGTATCTCATGAAGGTGTTAAGGTAGACCCTAACAAGATTAAGGCCATGATAGACTGGCTGATTCCCAAAACATTGAAGAATATTAGAGGATTTTTGGGTTTGACAGGTTACTACCGCAAGTTTGTTCGACACTATGGAAGAATAGAAGAACCTTTAACGACACTAACTAAGAAGGATGCATTTTCATGGACTCCAGAGGCAACTAAATCTTTTGAACAACTTAAAGAGGTGATGTCCAAAGCTCCTGTCTTGACCACTCCAAACTTCACAAAAACCTTTATTGTGGAATGTGATGCCTCGAGAAATGGAATTGGTGTTGTCCTAATGCAAGAAGGAATGTCCCTGGATTTTGAAAGTCGACCACTCAAGGGAAAGGACTTACAAAAACCCATTTATGAGAAGGAAATGATGGCAATACTACATGCATTGAAGAAATGGCATCCTTACCTAATAGGTAGGCACTTCAAGGTCAAAACAGAACATGATAGTCTTAAATACTTCTTGGAACAAAGACTATCATCAGAAGAACAAAAAAAATGGGTAACCAAGATATTGGGTTATGATTTTGAAATCGTCTATAAAAAGGAGAAGAAAAATGTTGTGGCAGATGCACTCTCAAGAAAGGATGAAGATGTTGAGGCCTTTCTCTATGCTATCTCAATCATCCAACCCGATTGGATAATAGAAGCAAGGGATGAATGGAAGAATGACAGAAAAAGTGTGGACTCTCATTCAAAGGTTGTAGCAAGATTCTAGTGCATCAGATACATTTACATGGAAAAATGATTCACTATGGTACATAGATCACTTATATTTATGTAAGAACTCCCAACTAAAACAAAAGGTATTATTGGAATTGCACACCTCTCCAATAGGAGGGAACTCAGGATTTTTGAAAACCTACCATAGAGTCAAGAATTTTTTTGGGGGGGATGGCCTTAAAACTGATGTTCAAAAGTTTTTGGAAGAATGTTTGGTTTGCCAACAAAATAAGGTAGAAACAATTAATACCCCAGGTCTTTTACAACCATTAGCCATCCCAAGTCAACATTGGGAGGAGGTTTCCATGGATTTCATCACAGGGTTACCGAAGTCTAAATGAAAGAGTGTCATCATGGTGATTGTTTATAGACTAACCAAGTATGCACACTTTTGTGCACTCTCTCATCCCTTCAAATCTAGTATAGTTTCCACCGCATTCATGGAGACAGTTCAAAAGCTACATGGCAGCCCAAATATTATTGTAAGTGACAGAGATCCCATCTTCACTGGACATTTTTGCTTAGAATTATTTTCTTGTTTGGGTACTCAATTGGCTCATAGCTCATCCTATCATCCTCAATCTGATGGAAAAACCGAGATAGTGGACAAATGTTTGGAAGGCTACCTTTGTTTCTTTGTCTCTGATAAACAAACACAATGGTTCAAATGGTTACCCTTGGCAGAATGGTGGTATAACACTTCCTTTCATACTGCAACAAAAATGACACCATTTATGGCACTCTATGGATACCACCCTCCTTCCATCACTTCTTCTCTAAAAGAAAAATCTAAGGTTCAAGTAGTGGAAGATCACATCGAGCATAAACAACAAGTTCTCCAAATCTTAAAGGACAACCTGACCATGGCATAGAATCGCATGAAACAACAAGCAGGTCAACATCGTAGTGAAATAATTTTTGAAGTAGGGGATTGCGTGTTTTTAATACTACAACCATACAAACAGATGTCCCTCAAGCAAGCCAAAAAGGATAATAAATTATCACCAAAGTACTATGGCCCTTATAAGGTGTTGCAAAAGATTGGTACTATGGCATACAAATTGGAGTTGCCTACATCTTCATGAGTACACCCAGTTTTCAATGTTTCATGCTTAAAGAAGGTTATAGGCGACAAGATCCCAGTTCAAACTATATTTCCAGAATTTGATGAGGAAGGAAAAGTCATATTAGAGCCTGAAGCCATCACTCACACAAGAGTTCACTAGATGAGGAATAGATCCATTTCAAAGTATCTCATTAAATGGAGGAAACTACTGGCTGAAGATTCCACTTGGGAAGATGAGTCTTTTATACAAAAGCATCCAGAGTTACTCAAGCATTGCAGACAAAACTTGTCTTAAGGGGAGGGGCATGTTAAGCCATAATATGGGATCATTACCCCTTAATTGGGGCATATTACATTAGTAATGTTATTTTATTTATGTCGGCTTTATTCCATTAGTTGTAATTATACCTCCTAGTGTCCTATATACCAAGGAGAAATTTTAATTTGGAATCATCTTGGAATTGTACATTTATGTGGGCATAAGGAGGTTTCTCCCTCGAAGAGGCTTATTATCTAAATTTCTCTCTTTTTCAAGGTGTTGAGTACTTATTTTGAGGTTTTTCTATGCTATATTGATATTTGATTCCTAACAGGGCCTAAACATCATTTCAACCAAAAAACCATCATCAGGGGGCATAAATATAGAAGAAGTATTAAATTCATCAAACGAATAAAACATGTTCCATACCTCTTTCTAGTAAGCCTTTAGATGTGTAGATAGGAAATGAATACTATTTCTTACCTGTCGAACAATGATTTATGAATCACCAAACACCTTAAGATATTTTACCTGAATATCAATGGTGTTTTTAAGGCCCTGAACTAAGGATTCACATTCAATGGTGTTGTTGGCACATTAAAACTCCAAGCGACATGATATTAGCATTTTTCCTTGAATAGGATCGATTAGAACACATCCTATTCTGGCTCCATCCTGTGTTTTAGAGCCATCAAAGAACATGGTCCACATGTCAAGAATATTAGTATTGTTAGTCAAACTAAATCCTAAGTTAGTTAGTACTGGACATGCACTATTATGGATTCGTGGGCAGAGGCTTGATTTTAATTTTGATGCTATCTCAGAAGTTATTTCTTCATAACAAATGTAATCAGTTTCAAAAAAATAATTCCCCAAAAGGGAACGGGAAAATCTTGTGGGCTTGTTATTAACTTCTAATTTTGTCACTGTGTGCTTCATGCGTGCCTCACTATTTACACAGATTTGATTTTCTTTGCCTTTATGAGGAAGCCACAGATGATGCCAATCAGTAGAGAATTAACCTTGAATTTTGGTTGATCAATCTTTGCTTAAGAGAAAACTGTAACTCTCTGGTCTGTCCACAAAAACTATGTCTATAGTCTGATGAACCCTAGGGTCGGATGAAAGTCTGATTAAAATATCTCTCAGTTCACCTTTTACTTTAACATATTTCCTATCTAATTGGATGATCATGGTTTTTGTTATTTGTGGAATAACCATTATTTTTTAGCACATAGAAAAAACCATGATATTGGAAGAGACCCATGAATATGCTAAACAATTGTGTACATTGAAATTAAAAATTTCATATGTGAGAAGAAAAAGTGGTAACTAATATTTTTAGAAGGCTCCCATGCTTTCTTAATTTATAGTCGTTTCTATATCCACTTTGTGTATCTATTCTATATCACTTTCATGGATTAATCTTTCAGTAGAAATGACAGTCCCTTCTTATGTATCATGAGGCTTGAAAGCATCATGTAGGAGCTCATGTTGTTGTGTTAAAGAACAAATATCAAACTTGGAAATATTATCTTTTGTTTTCTTCATGTCTTCAATTACATTATATTCAAGATTGTTGATAGAATGACCATATTTTTTCTAAACTATTTTATTATATGTTATCAAGTAAATCTTAGTGTCATTCCCTGTTGAGCCTGATGTGCTTGGTTTATCTTTGTTTTCTAAGACAATTTTGCCAATTATATTATTAGTTTTTTCTGGGACAATGTCACTTTGTTTTGGGACGACAGGAGGATTTGTTATTTTACTAAGAGGGATGTTATATTATTCGAAAGAAGGATCATTAGATATTGGACCTTTGTTGCGTAAGTTATAAACTTTTGGAGCGTCATCTTTAACAACCTGCATATCTGCGGCAAGGATTTCCTCAATATGTTCATCGTCTGATTCTGAATACTAGTCCCAAAAGTGCATAGATGATTCTAGGGGAGCTTTATCAACAACACCCAAAGGATATTTTGCATGACTTTCATCATCCAAACTCTGTTGATCTAGAAACTAGTTTATCACTAGGGTCATAGAGTTGACCCACTAAGGGCATGCTCATTCTGGGTGATTTTTCTTATGATAAGAACAAAAATTATCATTAATGAAACTATCTAAGTTGAAATCCATCTGTTGTGGTTTAGCTGGTTGTGGCGGGTTGTATAACTTCTTAAAGAATGGACAAAAAGTTCGTGGCTTCGATGATCCTTCACTGACATTCATTTTAAGGTCCGCCAATTCATTAGATAACTTCTTAACCATTTTTACCACATTATCAATATCCTTTGACTCCCTATCAGCTGGTTTAGTTAATAGAAATGGTTTATTTCCAGTCAACTTAGTTTCCTCGTAATGTGGATGTTGATCATATGTAGATAAATCTCTTTCCACAGTCTCATCTTCATCAAATTTTAATGCTAATGTGTTTCTATTACATCATTTTACAAATATCCCTATGGAGGGGGTTATTACAGTTGTGTAATATCCAATAGCTAATGACTAAGTGAGAGCTACATCATGAGGAAGCTTGATTAAGATGTTAAGAAATATTTCGTTAAATCCCTTTACTCTGCTCCTCTTGTCCATTATGATGGCTCCTAGCTCATTATGTAGGGACACAATTGTTTTTTCTTTCACCAAATTTTCTCATAAAAAGCCTTTCAAAATTGTCCCAGTCCGTAATAGACACAGAAGGTAAGATGAAAACCAAGTAGAAGCTTTCCAATAATAAGTGTAAGGAAATATCATGCACACTACGTCATCATGTTCGACACCTAGAAGATGTATGGCTAAAAAGAAACTATTCACGTGATCTTCCGGGGAATTAGGTTTATCTGGGTCAAATTTTGGGAGGATCTTATCAAATTTCCTTGCATTTCATGAAGTTTTCCAGCCATATTGAGAGATCCTTGGACCCTCCATTGAGGTATAGCTTATTTTTGGTTCCTTTTTTCTCCCATTAGTTGTTCTATAATAATTTATGGTTTTCACCTTCGAATTCTTCTTCAAGTTCAATAAGGAAAAGCCCAAATATGATTAAAGGTATTGGGCCTTATTTTAAAGTAGTTTCAATGAGGTCATCTATGGAGTTAATGTAAAAATAGATATATGTGTTGGGATTTTGTACACGGGTTTCTTTTCTACTAGGAAACTTAGAGGCTATAGGTAGTTTTCCAATCAATTTTGCATAAGCACGTGTAATTCTATGGGTTTCATGAAGCTCTTCCCGTGGTATGTGAAACCAAGTCTCAATATGTATTCCAGGAATACAAGAGACACTTTTTAAATTAGGATTTGAGTCCTCGTAGATAATTTCTTGTTCAGACTCGACTTGAGGGAACAAGGTAGGTTGGGGGTCGGGATTACTTGTTGAAGATTGATTTAAGTTATTTTTTAATTCATGTATATAATTCATAAAAGATAAGGCTCCTTCTAGCACCAATTATGTTGATAGATCCAAATTCACCAGACAACAGCAAGGGGTTCCCCATGGTACACAGTCCCAACTAGACTATACACCATTTGGTTTTGGAGACCCATCTGAAATTTATCCTATCTGTTATTGTTATTGTTTTTAGGGGGGTTTCGGGCCTATTGCAGACCGATTTTCTAAGAGGGTGGATGATGGTTGTACATGCAATGTAAATATTTAGATTAAGACTATGAATGAAATGAAAACTAAATTAACACTAATCTACTCTAACATATCCTAGCTAGGAGCATACTAAAGAAACCAATGAGTTGTAACTTGAAACCGTATCCTGCACTACTTCTACACATATAACTTATATAAAAGAGCAATATTAGAAACAAGTGTATATAGATACATATAACCAGAATATTCTATATTACAATCATTTATACATTAACAACCAACAAATATCAAGGAATTAAGATATTGAAAGAAATACTTTAAACTGAAGAATCGCATTGATTATATGAGAATTCATCTATAACAACATAGCATTATTACAATCCTTATGAACAATGTCCATCTTCACCATAAATAGTTCCCATATCAGATCTTTTCATACACAAGGATTCCTTCTATAAAAATTGTCCTTGAGGGCTTCTCAATATTCATTAACAAAGTATATGTCCCTTAATCAATTCTTGAGTCTATACATTTCTTGAAAATCCAAAAACAAAGTCCTTTGCAAATGAGCTTCTATCATATTTTATACAAAAAATAGTAACTCCCATGTGTCCTTTCATCTTCTTCTTAAAGAGGTAGTTACAAAATGGTTCATCTTCTCTTCCCTAATGACAAGTGTGGAGAAAAGGATGAAATTTAGAGTAGTTAAGAAAGGACGAAAGAAAGGGTAGGTATTATGTCCTTTTCCTATGAAATTTTACTTCTGAGGTAGGACGTCCAAACTTCCAACTAGTCACAGAGTGATTCGATCCTCTTGTATGTCAGATTCTCTAATGTTTCATTGTTCACGAAAATAATCTCATCGAGGGTGCTCATATCCTTCTCTAACTTTGTCACAAAACCTTGCACCATCGTATGAAGCTTTATAGGTTGTAGCAGATGTTGATCAATAAGTTCATTGGATATGAAGGTAGTTGTTTCAACTATTTGTTTCCTTCTATTTGTGTTGTCCTAAATTGCATTTATCATTTTTTCCACTACTAGGTTCCTTTCGAGCTCATATAACCTTGAGACAACCATTTATGATCAATTCCTGAGTAGCTTTATGGATCCTCGAACATACTGCGATATACCTCGGTGACAACTCATATAGGATCCCCTTCCATCACCGACATCTTCTTAATGTGTTCTTGCATGATCCTACCAGTTTTAATGTCATACATGAAGCTTCTGAGATCTATTACTTCAACTGGTTGAAATGGCTCCCAAAGTCTAAGGGATAAACCACTGCCTATTGTATCTACCTCTGCGGTTGTGGTAGATGTCCCTAGGATATCTACATCGATTGGGTATGTGCCATCCCCTCTTCTTTCTGCATTTTTATTTTTCCTTTCTTCCTCATCAACTTTTTCGATCGCTTCCTTCTCTTCTTTCTTTGTTATTTGTGTTTCTACTCTTTCTACTTCTGCCAACTCTTTTTCTCTTTGTGCAACAACCTTTTCTTCAACTTCAACTTTGGATTTTTCTTTTTCAGCCTCAAGTTGTTTTTTCTTCTTGGCTTCGTTCTTCTTTTTTAACACCTTTTCTTTATCTCTCCTCTTTTTATCCACTGGTGTTTCTTCCTCCTCCTCAATAGGTCCTAAATGAGTTGAGATAGATATGGGATAAGACCTCCCAACTTCCTCTTGTTCTACTAATTTTTTGGCTTCCTCTCTTGCTATTTCTTCATCGGTAATCTGTCCCTTTGGCTAGCCACACCTATTAAAAATGAATTCATCATATGTTTTTTCATTTTGGTGCACCTCCTCTTCTTCCCAGAGATCAATAGTGTATTCATAAGGAAGCTTGACACTATTGAAGTGTTCCTTGATGATATTTTTACGAACGTGTCTTTTGAATCTCTCTTCCCCAAAGTGATAGGAAAGTATGATGTCTTCCTCTGCTTGGGCTTGTTTGGTATTCTCAAATAAATAGTTGTTGACGTATAGAGGTAGTGGGGGCCATATCACTTTCTTTAACATGTACAACATTCCTCCAACCCTATGTATAATAGTCTGGTATGCTACTTATTGAAGGACAAGCTTGTTAGCTACAAATCGTAGAAGTAGGTGAGGTGGCTTCATTGCAACATATCCCTTATATAAGTTCCATGCTCCATTAGATACTAGTCCTAGATTCTTCTTATGATTGATATGGATTTGTCTTTCATAAAAGGGGAGTGGTGCAAAATATGAATTCATATAAAGGAACAAGGAAGTCTTCACAAATTCTTTGGTATTTTGTATGGTATTTGTTCTCCCAAATAAATTTACAATACATGTGGATTGCAACGTCGGATGTCAACCAACTCCACCCCATATTTGGATAGTTGTGGGTTGTGCACATTATGTCTAGGAGGTATGGGGACACATGGAAACTAGGAAATGTTCCTAGTTGTACTTGCATTATTGTAGAGATGGAAGCAGTGAGATTTTTAGACAATATATATGCCTAATTGAATGAAACACCCACATCTGCGTAGAAATAAAAAAAGTGAATGTATGAAGGGGGAAATTGAGTTGTGTCTGGTTCCTCGTATAACCTGCAAAGCATGGAAATCAAATACTGATAGGATCTCCCTAAGTTAGTCGTGGGGTACCATCTCCTAGAATGTATTTAAATTGCTTGTCCACTTTACACCATTTGGAATATAAGTCCTTTGGAATATATTAAAACTCACCGAGGAGATTTCTATCCAGTATTTTATTACTTTCTTCGATGTGATAACATTTAGCTAAACAATTATGGCTTAAAAGAGGCAATGTGTTCTTTTCATGCATTGCAGACATATCGACTACTTATGTCGGTGTTCTTAAAAATTTATGAAATGGAATATGCACAAGGGAAGACTTTTGGATGCACTGCAACCCTTAATATCATGATTTTATGATATTTTTGAATGCCTGAAGTTCATCGGGATCTTTTGCTTTTGTCGAGAAATTTTACTTCTTAAACATGTAGTACACTTCTCCCCATTTCAGAGTTCCTCCATCCTTTTCTAGAAAACAGAGAGTTATCCTCTGAATATGTCAGGGTAAAAAGTATGCATGCTTAAGCATCCTAGTAAAATTTGGGGAAGAAAGGGTGGATATTAGGCTTAGAAAAACGAAATTGGAGGTGAAAATATTAACATCTCCGATACAGGTTAGAGAAGTTAGTATCAAGTGTTCCGATAAAGTGGAAAAAGAGTGGTGATCGGAGAATTTAAGGACAACTTCTCCGATTGGATTAGAGGAGTTAGTAAGAACTCCTCTAATGAGGTCAGAGGAGTTAATCCCAACTTCTCTAATAAGTCATCAGAAAAGTTCACCATAAGTCCTTAGTGCAAATAATTGTGGTGTTGAAAGAAACATTTATGATCATATCGAACGAGTTGAAAGTAACTCCTCCAATATGATCAGAAGAGTTATCATTAAGTGCTCTAAGTTGTGCAGGGGAGATGTTTGTAACTCCTCCAAACATATCAAAGGAGTTAGTAATAACTACTCTGATATGTTCGGAGAAGTTAGTATAAATTGTTCCGATAACAAACTCTTAAGGTTTTTTGAGGTAAGATTTGTGTTGAGCTTAAAGCGAAGTCAGAGGAGTTTCTTGTAAATATTCCTATTTGATCGGAAGAGTTACCAAGAGACATTGCAATTTCAAAATTTGTGGATTAGGGCCTCGAATTAGGTCAGAAAAGTTTAAGGTTAGAAAGCAAAGAACATGGTGAATACTAGAGCCAACTAGAATCATTTCTGAGCTAAGAATAATTGTGATGGTGGTAAGAAGGTGTGACGTGTTGGAATACATTGGTTGTGGATATAGCTAAAGGAATGGGGGTGGAGGGGGGTGGGGGTGGGGGGGGGACTATCCGAATAGGGAAATGAAGACATAAACAAATTATAAGGTAAGGAGTTAAATGGAAACCTAACCCTAAAATAAAAGAAACGAAAGATGCCTCTTACTTGGATCTAATGCCACGTGGTGAGCAAAGATAAGTTGGGAGCTCGAACGAGATAGCTCGATGTGTTTAACCTTGAGACTCCTTGATCAATATCTTGTGATCAGATAGTGATGACTTTATCTCATTCTATTTATATAGACAAAAAGGCCATTTTTGCAATTAATGTGATAGGTGGGGTTGTTGAAGTCGGAGGCTTGAAGGACAAGTTCTCTGATGAAAATCGAAGAACTTATATGAAATTCCTCTGATGTTAATCGGGGGACTTGTTCTAAATTCCTCTGATAATATCAAAAGGAAATAAAGAAACTCCTCCAAATAGCGCGATAACACTACATATCGAAGAAGGTGGGAATCTCTCCTTTGATGCGTATCAGAGGAGTTAAAGTGAACTCCTCTGATTCATATAGGAGGAGTTTGAATTAACTTTGTTGATTTCAGAAAAGAAAGTTTTTTCTTTTAAAAACAAAGTCTTTAAGGATTTTCAAAATAAGGTATGAGTCTTCTAAGTAACTTGAGCTAGAGAGGGAGACTTAAAAGGATTTCTCTTGGGCTCAAAATATGAGGGGCTCCATTTTATAAGGAGGTAAGAAATATCAAATGGGTAAATGCATGGTTGTAGTTCTTTTCACAACAAGTTCACATCATGAAGTTATGCCTCCCATGAGTTGAACTATCATATTGACCACCATGGTATCAAATGGATGTTATTTTGGCTCACATTACTCATGCACGTGGAGTTATTCACACTTGGAGTTTCAAAATTATTCTAGAGGTCTAGAACCTTAAGATTAATTGGGTGTTGAGGCATGCAAAATGCCTAACCCTATCCCTAGACGATTATCAAACTATGTTAAATACCAGGATTCAAGGAAATGAATGGGTTTGATTTAGGTGGATATCAGTGGCCACCCACCTCTTCCAACTGGATCACATACAATTTTCATCTTGGTAGTTGTTTTCTAGATTTTCAGGTCCTAAATTTTGGGCATTGTTTTGAGGCCCTAAACAACGTTTTTTGGGATCGACATAGTCACACTGTAGTTAGAAGTAGAGTGTGAAGGTAAATTTTGTATTTTTTGGATATACCTTTCCAATGAGGTATCGTGTGCCTAAAACGAAGATCATATGCAAAAGTTACGACCCCACGATTTTTTCTGCTTCATCTCCTAGGGAAAGGTTTTTGGATGTCTAGGTTTTTCTTATTACTTCTTGATGCTAAAAAGGACAGAAGCCTCATTGTAATGTGCTCAGGTGAATGCATGTATCTTCCACATCTCTTCTCAGAGATTAGCTACCACCATTTGAGCAAGATTGTTTCATTTTTCATTTTAAAGTTTCAACAGATTTCTTTATTGAATCGAAGTTAAGTTTCATTGCATATCTATTATTGTTCACCATAATTTTTTTTTAATGTTATATACCGTTGTTTCATTTTGTTCCACTCATAAATCCAGATCAATGGTATCAAAGTGGTTTTTTCTTCATTTTTTTCTTTGTGCATGTCCCTAACAAGGTCAGGGTATAAGTAGTTGGGACTCAAACAAGTTGAGCCTTTTCAAGTTCAGCCTTGCTGAACCTGACGATCGCCCATGGAGGGATAAAATAGAGACGATGGGATAGGAGATCCCTTTAAACTATTTCTTGAGGAATCCCTCGCATGAGAGAGGAATGAGATGATGAATAATGTTGTGCAAATCCTTCACTGACAACCAACATGCGATGCATCCTCCTTGAGCAGAGGTGCTGCACCCTTCAAGGTACATATCAATTTTGATGTTCCTATATTTGAAGGTCAAAGAGATGCATATGTTGTAGACAAATAGTTAAACCTTCTAGAATGGTATTTCTCTATCCATAACTTTTCCGATAGAGAAAATATTACATTTGTGCTCCTTAAGGCCATTCCCCATGTCAAATATTGGTGGGACACTTTATGTGAGAAAAAGGAAACAAAAGAATCTACATTATTTGTAGTTGCACCCACTTAGGGTTATTTCAGGGATGATATTAAGGAAAAATAATACCTTTTTGGAAGTTATGACGACTTATATACAAGATGGACTATACTGCGACACGAAAGGGACCAAATAATGCTAGAGTTCATCAATGTCTTCCATACCTTGCGCACCAAGCCGGGTATCAAAGAATCTGAGTGACATCTAGTGATGAAGTACCAAGATGGTCAAGATAGATACATACAAACAAAAATGGAGTTTTTGGACATCTCATCCTTGGGCATATCCTATCGATATGATGCCAAAATCGAGCAGAAGCTTAAAAAAAAGATTTGATAGTTTGGGTCTGCAAACCCCTCATAGAAGAAGCAGGGAAAAGGAAACCCCTAAACATTGAACAAAGTAAAGGAAAAGGATGAACATACTTAGGAAAACCAGTCTAATTCACAAGGAAAGAAGGAAAATGGAAATAAAAATAAAGGCATTAGGAAGTGGTGCAAGTTCCATAAGATCCCCTGGCATAACACCGATGAATGTCGCTCAAAGAAACCATTAGTGGCCAAGGTGAAATCCTATGAATTAGATGTGGGTTCTGACTCTTATTCATAGCCAGAAAAAGGGAGACAAATCATTGACACATAACCCAATGCATTCATTGCTACCACCAAGATCCATCCCGGTGAGCCTAATGAACCATAGGAAGGTGAGTGTCTCTTTCATTCATAGATGTGGGTGAAGGGTACTCCACTTCACTTCATCGTTGATAGTTGTAGCTACAAGAACCTCATCTCATTTTAGGTTGTTAAGAAGTTGTCTCAGTTGAAAACAATGCACCCACGGTCATACACCATCAAATGGCTCTGCCAAGGGAGAAATCTCTAGGTCAGCCAATAGTGTCACCTGCCCTATGACATCAAGCTCTTCAAATATGAGGCATTGTGTGATGTCTCCCCTCTTGAAGTTTTTGATGTCCTTTTGAGAAAATATTTTTTATGGAAACGTCAGTTGTATATGAGTCTAGGCCTCGTATTGTTATTATTACTTTGGATAGGAAATTGTACAGGATACCTGAGGTAGTCCCATAGACTACCATTTCCTTGATCTCTATCAAGAAATACAGGAAGGTCATCTCTTAGACTGAGAAGTTTTTCTTCTTTACGATTCATGCTCAAAGTGAGGAGAAGGTTGTAGTCACATCCATGGCCTCTACGACAGGTATCTCCATGTAGTAGAAGCAAGTTGATAAGGTTGTGGAATAATACATATACATATTCTCCTCACCCACTGAGGTACCTTTACACTGTCAGGTCAAGCATTCAATCAATATGACCCCCAACGCACCACTACCCAATGGGTCATTATATCGCCACTCTTTGTTAGAAAATGAGGAAAACAAGCACTAGATCCAAGAGATGCTCGAAAATGGGCACATCCGACCAAGTTCATCACCTTGTGGAAGCCCAATCATGCTTGTGTAGAAGAAAGATGGGACCTAGTGACTCTACATTGATTACTGGGCCCTAAATAAAATTACATTCAGGAACTAATACCCAATTATCTGAATTGACGATCTCCTTGACCTAAGTCAAATTTATTACTTTAAAAATGATTCGGGAATCTAATAGATTCTTGATTTCATTCTATATCAGAGGTTAGAGAGTCAGATGTATCTTTCTAATATTTTTTTTTTAAGGAATTGATCCCTTCTTTGATGGGAATCACATGTTGTATAATTTTTGTATCATACACCTTCAAATCATCATATGTCCATGTAAAAGCATCTCGATACTTATTGAATAGCTCCGTGAATGTGTACTTTTTAGAATATGAACAACATGTGCCTAGATTAATATATTTAGGTTGCTCAGATGTTCCCAAATTGACCAATAAATGAATCATAGAGGAGCTGTTGGTATTTAAATTTGTTGGCCTCTTGAAATTGGATTATAAATCAAATAAATTTTTAAGAGTCAAAATTATTTTCAAAACAAATATTTTCTTTAACTTGTTAGTTTCTTCTCAATAAGTTTGTAACCCTTGCTAATATATCTCATCACCGATCACTGAATTTTGGAATGTTTATGAACTAGTAAGAAAGTTGATAATCCAAGAGTCGTTATCGAACAGTCTCCAACTCATGATATTTCCTGGTATGGAGGGCCTAAACATCATTTCAACCAAAAAATCATCATCAAGGGCCACAAATCTAGATGTTGCATTGGCAAATATATCGACATATATATTTTGATCATGAGGTATAGAAGAAATATTAAATTCATCAAACGAATAAAGCATGTTCCATACCTCTTTCTAGTAAGCCTTTAGATGTGGAGACATGAAATGAATAGTGTTTCTTTCCTGTCGAACAATGATTTCTAAATCACCAAACACCTTAAGATATTTTACCTGAAGATCAATGGTGTTTCTAAGGCGTTGAACTAAGGCTTCATATTCAGTGGTTTTGTTGGCACATTCAAACTCCAAGCGACATGATATTATCATTTTTCCTTGACTAGGATCGATTAGAACACATCCTATTCTGGCTCCATCCTGTGTTTTAGAGCCATCAAAGAACATGGTCCACATGTCAAGAATATTAGTATTGTTAGTCAAACTAAATCCTAAGTTAGTTAGTACTGGACATGCACTATTATGGATTCGTGAGCGGAGGCTTGATTTTAATTTTGATGGTATCTTAGAAGTTATTTCTTCATAACAACTGTAATCAATTTCAAAAAAACAATTCCCCAAAAGGTAATGGGAAAATCTTGTGGGATTGTTATTACCTTCTAATTTTCTCACTGTGTGCTTCAAGTGTGCCTTACTGTTTACACAAATTTGATTTTCTTTACCTTTATGAGGAAGCCATAGATGATACCAATGGGTATAGAAGTAACCTTGAAGTTTTCCTTGCCATTCTTTTCTTAAGAGAAAATTGTAACTCTTTGGTTTGTCGACAACAACTATGTCTATAGTCTGATGAACCCTAGGGTCGAATGACATTCTGATTAAAAGATCTCTCGGTTAACCTTTTACTTTAACATATGTCCTATCTAATTGGATGATCCTGGTTTTTGTTATTTCTGGAACAACATTTATTTTTTGGCAAATAGAAAAAGGCATGATATTGGAAGAGACACGTGAATATGCTAAACAATTGTGTACATTGAAATTAAAAATTTCATATGTGAGAAGAAAAGGTGGTACCTAATATTTTTAACAGGCTCATATGCTTGCTTCATTTATATTTGTTTCTATCTCCACTTTGTGTATCTCTTGTGTATCACTTTCATGGTTTAATCTTTGAGTAGAAATGACAGTTCCTTTTTATGTATCACGAGGATTGAAAGAATCGTGTAGGAGCTCATGTTGTTGTGTTAAAGAACAAATATCAAACTTGGAAATATTAGCTTTTTTTTTCTTCATGTCTTCAATTACATTATATTAAATAATGTTGATAGCATGACCATATTTTTTCTCAACTATTTTATTATATGTTATCAAGTAAATCTTAGTGTCATTCCCCGTTGATCCAGATGTGCTTGGTTTATCTTTGTTCTCTAATACAATTTTGCCAATTTTATTATTAGTTTTTTCTGGGACAACGTCACTTTGTTTTGGGATGACAAGAGGAGTTATTATTTTCCTAAGAGGGATGTTATATTATTTGAAAGAAGGATCATTAGATACTGGACCTTTGTTGCGTAAGTTATAACCTTTTGGAGCATCATCTTTAACAACCTACATACATCCGGCAAGGATTTCCTCAATATGTTCATCGTCTGATTCTGAATACTAGTCCCAAAAGTGCATAGGCGATTCTAGGAGAACTTCATCAACAACACCTAAAGGAGATTTTACATCTCTTTCATCATCCAAACTCTGTTGATCTAGCAACTAGTTTATCACTAGGGTCATAGAGTTGACCCACTAAGGGCATGCTCATTTTGAGTGATTTTTCTTATGATAAGAACAAAAATTATCATTACTGAAACTATCTAAGTTGAAATCCATGTGTGGTGGTTTACCTAGTTGTGGCGGGTTTTCTAGCTTCTTAAAGAATGGAAGAAAAGTTCATGGCTTCGATGATCCTTTACCGACATTCTTTTTAAGGTCCACCAATTCATTAGATAACTTCTTAACCATTTTTACCACATTATCAATATCCTTTGACTCCCTATTAGGTGGTTTAGTTAATAGAAATGGCTTATTTATAGTCAACTTAGTTTCCTCATAATGTGGATGTTGATCATATGTAGATAACTCTCTTTCCACAGTCTCATCTTCATCAAAGTTTAATGCTAATGTCTTTCTATTAGATCATTTTACAAACATCCCTATGGAGGGGGTTATTACAGTTGTGTAATATTCAATAGCTAATGACTAAGTGAGATCTACATCATGAGGAAACTTGATTAATATGTTAAGAAATATTTGGTTAAATCCCTTTACTCTTCTCCTCTTGTCCATTATGATGGCTCCTAGATCATTATGTAGGGACACAATTGTTTTTCTTTCTCCAAATTTTCTCACAAAAAGCCTTTCAAAATTTTCCCAGTCCGTAATAGACCCAGAAGGTAAGCTAAAAACAAAGTAGAAGCTTTCCCAGAAAAAGTGTAAGGAAATATCCTGCACACTACGTCATCATGTTCAACACCTAGAAGCTATATGTCTAAAAAGAAACTATTCACGTGATCTTCCAGGGAATCGGGTTTATCTGGGTCAAATTTTGGGAGGAGCTTATCAAATTTACTTGCCATTTCATGAAGTTTTCTTGCCAGATTGAGAGCTCCTTGGACCCTCCATTGAAGTAAAAATTCTTTGCGGTTTCTTTTTTCTCCCATTAGTTGTTCTGTAATAATTTGTGGTTGTTCACCTTCGAATTCTTCTTCAGGTTCAATAAGGAAACGCCCAACAATGCTCAAAGGTACTCGACCTTCTGTTAAAGTAGTTTCAATGAGGTCATCTATGGAGTTAATGTAAAAATAGATATATGTGTTGGGATGTTGTACACAGGTTGCTTTTCTCCTAGGAAACTTAGAAACTATAGGTAGTTTTCCAGTCAATTTTGCATAAGTGCGTGTAATTCTATGGGTTTCGTGAAGCTCTTCCCGTGGTATGTGAAACCAAGTCTCAATATGTATTCTAGAAATACAAGAGACACTTCTAGAATTAGGCTTTGGTTCCTCGTAGATAATTTCTTGCTCAAACTCGAATCGAGGGAACAAGGTAGGTTGGGGGTCGGGATAACTTGTTGAAGATTGATTTCAGTTATTTTTTTAATTCATGTATATAATTCATAAAAGATTAGGCTCCTTATAGCACCCATTATGTTGACAGGTCGAAATTCACCCAGCAATAGCAAGGGGTTCCCTGTACATAGTCCCAACTAGAGTATACACCATTTGTTTTAGGAGACCCATCCGAAATTTGGCATGTCTGATATTGTTATTGTTTTTAGGGTAGTTTCGGGCCTATTGCAGATAGATCTTCCGATAGGGGGGATGATGGGTGTACATGCAGTGTAAATATTTAGATTAATACTATGAATTAAATGAAAACTAAATTAGCACTAATCTACTCTAACATATCCTAGCTAGGAGCATACTAAAGTAACCAGTGAGTTGTAAGTAGAAACCAAATCCTGCTCTACTTCTACACATATAACTTATATAAAAGAGCAACATCAGAAACAAGTGTATACAAATACATATAACCAAAATATTCTATATTGCAATAATTTATACATTAACAAACATCAAATATCAAGGAATTAATATATTCAAATATATATTTTAAACTGAAGAATCACACTGGTTGTATGAGAATTAATCTATAACAACATAGCATTCTTACAATCCTTATGAACAGTGTCCATCTTCACCAGAAATAGTTTCCATCTCAGATCTGTTCATACACAATGATTCCTTCTATAAAAACTAGCCTTGAGGGCTTCTCAATATTCATTAACAAAGTATATGTCCTTGAATCAATTCTTGAGTCTATACATTTCTTGGAAATCCAAAAACAAAGTCCTTTGCAAATGAACTTCTACCATATTTTATACAAAAATTAATCACTCCCATGTGTCCTTTCATCTTCTTCTTAAATAGGTAGTTACAAAACGGTTCATATTCTCTTCCCTAATGACAAGTGTGAAGAAAAGGATGAAATTTAGAGTAGTTAAGAAAGGACGAAAGAAAGGGCAGGTATTATGTCCTTTTCCTATGAACTTTTACTTCTGAGGTAGGTCGTCCAAACTTCCAACTAGTCATAGAGTGATTTGATCCACCTGTATGTCAATTTCTCTAATGGTGCATTGTTCATGGAAATACTCTCATCGCAGGTGCTCATATCCTTATCTAACTTTTTCACGAAATCTTTCACCATCATATGAAGCTTATAAATAGGTTGTAGCAGATGTTGATCAATAAGGTCAGTGGATATGAAGGTAGTTGCTTCAACTATTTGTTTCCTTCGATTTGTGTTGTCCTAAACTGAATTTATCATTTCTTCCACTACTAGGTTCCTTTCAGGCTCATATAACCTTGAGATGACCATTTATGATCAATTCCTGAGTAGCTTTAAGGATCCTTGAACATACTGCCATAGATTTGGTTACTTCTTTGTCAGCTCTTTATCCTATTTGTTGGCAATGATCCAATGTGTACAATTCGATCTTTCTCCCATATTTTAATGGCCTATATAACTCAGGATGTGCATCAATATTTTCCTCTATCCATCTATATATGTCGTCTATACCTTTGTGGACAGTGTTCTAATGTGCTAGCTTCATTTGTATCTCATTATTTTGGTCGATGATTATTGCAGTTGCATCTTGGAAGAGGTGTATATGAGCATACATGTCAATAATGGTACCTTCCAAGTCATTTCTAACCTTCTTGGCACTGACTTTGAATCTTTTGAGGCTTCTCTCATCAACCTTTATTTGTCGAAGATTTTCCTCCAGGTCTATGATCCTTAACTCCTTCTCTTCATTTTGTTTGCATAACCTATGTATGTTATCTATATTGGCATCCATGACTGCAGAACCAGCTCTAGTTGTTTCCACATGATCCTCTCTAACATCTCCTATGAATGGTATGTGGGTGACAACTCATATAGGATCCCCTTCCATCACCGAAATCTTCTTAACGCTTTCTTGTGTGATCCTACCAGTTTTACTGTTGTACATGAACCTTCTGAGATGTAGTACTTCAACTGGTTGAAATGGCTCCCATTGTCTAAGGGATAAACCACTGCCTATTGTATCTTCCTATGTGCCTGTGGTAGATGTTCATGGGATATCTAAATCGATGGGGTGTGTGTCATCCCCTCTTCTTTCTGCATTTTTATTTTTCCTTTCTTCCTTAGCAACTTTGTCAGTTGTTTCCTTCTCTGCTTTCTTTGTTAGTTTTGTTGCTACTCTTGCTACTTATGCCAACTCTTTTTCTCTTTGTGCAACAACATTTGCTTCAACTTCAACTTTGGATTTTTCTTTTTCGGCCTCAACCTTTTTGTTTCTTCTTAGCTTTGTTCTTCTTTTTTAACACCTTTTCTTTATCTCTCCTCTTTTTTATTTATTGTTGTTTCTTCGTCCTCCTTGATAGATCCTAAATGAGTTGAGATAAATATGGGAGAATATCTCCCAACTTCCTCTTGTTCTACTAATTTTAGGGATTCCTCTCTCATTATTTCTTCATAGGTGATTTGTCCCTTTCGCTAGCCACACCTGTTAAAAATGAATTCATCATATGTTTTGGCATTTTTGTGCCCCTCCTCTTCTTCCCTGAGATAAATAGTGTATTCATAAGGAGTCTTGACACCATTGAAGTGTTCCTTGATGATATTTCTACAATCGTGTCTTTTGAATCTCTCTTCTCCAAAGTGATAGGAAAGTAAGATGTCTACCTCTGCTTAGGCTTGTTTGGTATTCTCAAACAAATAGTTGTTGACGTATAGAGGTAGTGGGGGCCATATCGCTTTCTTTAACATGTACAACATTCCTCCAACCCCATGTATAATAGTCTACTACGCTACTTCTTGAAGGACGATCTTGTCAGCTACAAATCATGGAAGTAGGTGAGGTGGCTTCATTGCAACATAACCCTTATATAAGTTCCATGCTCCATTAGATACTTGTACTATATTATTCTTATGATTGATATGGATTTATCTTTCATAAAATGGGGAGTGGTGCAAAATATGAATTCATATAAAGGAACAAGGAAGTCTTCACAAATTATTTGGTATTTTGTATGGTATTTTTTCTCCCAAAGAAATTTACAATACATGTGGATTGCAACATCGGCTGTCAACCAACTCCACCCCATATTTGGATACCTGTGGGCTGTGAACATTATGTCTAGGGGGTATGGGTACATATGGAAACTGGGAAATGTTCCTAGTTGTACTTGCGTTACTGTAGAGATGGAAACACTGAGATTTTTAGACAATATATATGCCCAATTGAATGAAACACCCACATCTGCGTAGAAATAAATCAAGGGCATGTATGATGGGGGAAATTGAGTTGTGTCTAGTTCCATATATAACCTGCAAAGAATGGACACCAAATACTGATAGGATCTCCCTAAGTTAGTCATGGGGTACCGTCTCTTAGGAATGTATTTAAATTGCTTGTCCTCCTTACACGATTTGGAAAATAATTCCTTTGGCATATATTTAAAATCACTAAGGAGATTTATATCCAATATTTTATTACCTTCTTCGATGTGATAAAATTTAGCTAAAAACTTTTGTCCTAAATGAGGCAATGCGTTCTTTTCATGCATTGCATACTTATCGACTACTTACATCGATGTTATTAAAAATTTATGAAATGGAATCTGTGCAAGGGAAGACTGTTGGATGCACTACAACCCTTAATATCATGATTTTATGATATTTTTGAATGCCTAAAGTTCATCGAGATCTTTTTCTTCTTTCGAGAAATTTTACTTCTTAAACATGTAGTACACTTCTCCCCATTTCAGAGTTCCTCCATCCTTTTCTAGAAGTACAGATGTATCATCATATGTGGCCCCATTAATATCTACCTCTCATGTTATTTGTGAGCTACTAGTAGTGTCAGCTTCGACTGCTTTTCCTAACACCTTATTTCTTGGTGACATGTTTGAACCTGCCAAAAGAAAAGATAATTTTAGGGCATATAACAAAATGTAATGTACCATTTGGAATGCAGCTAAAAAAATGATCATAAATACCAGATCCATTGACACTATTAATAAAACAAAGATTTGTCCTCTGAAGATGTCAAGGTAAAAATTATGCATGCTTAAGCATCTTGGTAAAATTTGGGGAAGAAAGGGTGGATATTAGTCCTGGAAAAACGAAATCGGAGGTGAGAATATTAACATCTCTAATATAGGTCAGAGAAGTTAGTATTAAGTGTTCTGATAGAACAGAAAAAGAGTGGTGATCAGAGAAGTTAAGGACAGCTTCTTTGATTGCATCAGAGGAGTTAGTAAGAACTCCTCCGATGAGGTCAGAGGAGCGAATCCCAACTTCTCTGATAAGTCATCGGAAAAGTTCACCATAAGTCTTGAGTGAAAATAACGATGGTGTTGAAAGAAACATTTCGGATCATATCGAAGGAGTTGAAAGTAACTCCTCCAATATGATTAGAAGAGTTATCATTAAGTGCTCTGAGTTGTGCGGGGGAGATTTTTGTAACTCCTCCAAACATATCGAAGGAGTTAGTAATAACTCCTCCGATATGTTTGGAGAAGTTAGTATAAATTGTTCTGATAACAAACTCTTAAGGTTTTTTGAGGTAATATTTTTGTTGAGATTAAAGAGAAGTCAGAGGAGTTTCTTGGAACTCTTCCTATTTGATTGGAAGAATTACCAAGAGACATTCCAATTTGGAAATTCGTGGATCAAGGCCTCGAATTAGGTTAGAAAAGTTTAAGGTCGGAAAGAAAAGAACGTGGTGAATACTAGAGCCGACTAGAAGCATTTATGAGCTAAGAACAATTGTGATGGTGGAAAGAAGGTGTGTGATGTGTTGGCATACAATGGTTGTGGAGATATCCAAAGGCATGGGGGATATGGGGGGGCACTATCCAAATAGGGAAATGAAGACATAAACAAAGTGTAAGGTAAGGAGTCAAATGGAAACATAACCCTAAAATAAAAGAAAGGAAATATGCCCCTTACTTGGATCTAATGCCACATGGTGAGCAGAGATAAGTTGGGAGCTCGAACGAGATAGCTCAATGTGTTTAACCTTGGGACTCCTTGATCAATCTCTTTTGATCAGATAGTGATGACTTTACCTCGTTCTGTTTATATAGAAAAAAAGGATATTTTTTCAATTAATGCGACAGGTGGGGTTGTTGAAGTCAGAGGGTTGAAGGACAAGTTCTCCGATGAAAATCAGAGAACTTATATGAAATTCCTCTGTTGTTAATTGGGGGACTTGTTCTAAATTCCTCTGATAATATAAAAAGGAAATAAAGAAACTCCTCTAAATAGTGCGATAACACTACATATTGAAGAAGGTAGGAAGAGATCTTCCGATAGGTATCAGAGGATTTAAAGTGAACTCCTCTGATTCGTATCAGAGGAGTTTGAATTAACTTTGTTGATTTCAAAAAAGAAAGTTTTTTCTTTTAAAAACAAAGTCTTTAAGGATTTTTCAAATAAGGTATGAGTCTTCTATGTAACTTGACCAAGAGAGGGAGACTTACAAGGATTTATCTTGGGCTCAAAATATGAGGGGCTCCATTTTATAGGGAGGTAAGCAATATCAAATGGGTAAATGCAGGGTTGTGGTTCTTGTCACAACAAGTTCAGATCATGAAGTTATGCCTCCCATGAGTTGAACTATTCTATTGACCACCATGGTACCAAATGGATGTCATGTTATCTCACATTACTCATGCATTTGGAGCTAGTCACACTTGGAGTTTCAAAAGTATTCTAGAGGTCCAAAACCTTAAGATTAATTGGGGGTCGAGGCTTACAAAATGCCTAACCCTATCCCTAGACAATTATCAAACTATGTTAAATACCAAGCTTCAAGGAAAGGAATGGGTTTGATTTAGGTGGATATCAGTGGCCACCTACCTCTTCCAACTGGATCACATACAATTTTCATCTTGGTAGTTGTTTTCTAGCTTTTCAGGTCCTAAACATCTGGGGTTGTTTTGTGGCCCTAAACAACGTTTTTTGGGATCGACATAGTCACACTGTAGATAGAATTAGTGTGAAGGTAAACTGTGTATTCTTTGGATATACCTTTCCAATGGGCTATCGTGTGCCTAAAACATATATCATATGTAAAAGTTACGACCACGAGAAGTTTATGTACCAACTTACCCCATCGGGGCCCACACAACTTTTTCCACTTCATCTCCTAGGGTAAGGATTTTGGATGTCTAGGGTTTTATGATTACTTCTTGATGCAAAAAGGACGAAAGCCTCATTGTAATTTTCTCAAGTAAATGCACGTATCTTCCACATCTCTTCTCAGAGATTAGCTACCACCATTCGAGCAAGATTGTTTCATTTTTCATTTTACAGTTTCAACAGATTTCTTTATTGAATCAAAGTTAAGTTTCATTGCATCTCTATTATTGTTAACCATATTTTTTTTTAATGTTATATATCATTGTTTCATTTTGTTCCACTCATAAATCTAGATCAGTGGTATCAGAGTGGTTTTCTCTTCATTTGTTTCTTTGTGCATGTCCCCAACAAGGTCAGGGTATAAGCAGTTGGGACTTGAATAAGTTGAGCCTTTTCAAGTTCGGCCTCGCCAAACCCGACAATCACCCATGGCAGGAGAAAATAGAGACGATGGGATAGGAGATCCCTTTAAACTATTTCTCGAGGAAGCCCTCGTGTGAGAGAGGAATGAGATGATGGATAATTTTGTGCAAATCCTTTAGCGACTACCAACATGCGATGCATCCTCCTCGAGCAGAGGTTCCGCCCCCTTCAAGGTACATATCAATTTTGATGTTCCTATATTTGAAGGTCAAATAGATGCATATGTTGTAGACAAATAGTTAAACCTTCTAGAACGGTATTTCTCTATCCATAAATTTTCCGATAGAGAAAATATTACATTTATGCTCCTTAAGTCCATCCCCCATGTCAAATATTGTGGGACACTTTATGTGAGAAAACGGAAACAAAGAATCTACATTATTTGTAGTTTCACCCACTTAGGGTTATTTCATGGATGATATTAAGGAAAAATACTACCTTGTTGGAAGTTATGACGACTTGTATACAAGATGGACCAGACTACGGTATGAAAGGGGCCAAGTATTGCTAGAGTTCACCAATGTCTTCCAAACCTTGCGCACCAAGTTGGGTATCAAAGAATCTGAGTGAAATCTAGTGATAAAGTACCACGATGGTTTAGATAGATACATATAGATATAAATCGAGTTTTTGGACATCTTGTCCTTGGGAAAAATCTTTCGATATGTTGTCAAAATCTAGCAGAAGCTTAAAAAAAAGATGTGACAGTTTGGGTTTCCGAACTCCTCACAACAGAAATAGGGAAACAGGAACCCCAAACCACTGAACAAAGGAAAGAGCAAGGATGAACATCCTTAGGAAAACTAGTCTAATTCACAAGGAAAGAAGGACAATGGGAATAAAAATAAAGGCATTAGGAAGTGGTGCAAGTTCCATAAGATCCCCTGGCATAAAACCAATGAATGTCACTCAAAGCAACCATTGGTGGCCAAGATGAAATCCTATGAATCAGATGTGGGTTTTGACTCTAAGTCATAACTAGAAAAAGGGAGATAGATCATTGCCACATAAACCAGTGCCTTCATTTCTACCACCAAGATCCATCTCGGTAAGCCTGATGAACCATAGGAAGGTGAGTGCCTATTTCATTCATAGATGTGGGTGAACGATACTCCATTTCACTTCATCATTGACAATTGTAGCTATAATAACCTCATCTCAATGTAGGTCATCAAGCATTTGTCTTAGTTGAAAACAATTCACCCACAGTCATACACCATCAGATGGCTTTGCCAAGGGAGAAATATCCACATCAGCCAATAGTGTCGCCTACCCTACGACATCAAGCCCTTCAAATATGAGGCATTGTGTGATGTCTCCCCTCTTTAAGTTTGTGATGTCCTTTTGAGAAAATATTATTTATGGAAATGTCATGTTGTATATGAGTCTAGGCCTCGTATTGTTATTATTACTTTGGACAGGAAATTGTACAAGATACCCAAGGTAGCCCCACTTACTACCATTTCCTTGATCTCTACGAAGAAATACAGGAAGGTCATATCTTAGACTGAGAAGTTTTTCTTCTTTATGATTCATGCTCAAAGTGAGGAGAAGGTTGTAGCCACATCCATGGCCTCTGCGACAGGTCTCTCCACGCAGTAGAAGCAAGTTGATATTCTCCTCACCCACTGGGGTATCTCTACACTATTAGGTCAAGAATTCAATCAATATGCCCCCAACGCACAACTACCCAATGGGTCAGCATATCGCCACTCGTTGTTAGAAAATGAGGAAATCAAGCACCAGATCCAAGAGATGCCCGAAAATAGGCACATCCGGCCAAGCTCATCACCTTGTGGAAGTCCAATCGTGCTTGTGCAGAGGAAAGAGGAGACCAGGAGACATTGCATTGATTACCAGGCCCTAAATAAAATCACATTCAAGAACTAATACCCAATTATCTGAATTGACGATCTCCTTGACCAAAGTCAAATTTACTACTTTAAAAATGATTTGGGAATCTAATAGCTTATTGATTTCTCTCTGTATCAGAGGTTTGAGAGTCAGATGTATCTTTCTAATATTTGTTTTTAACGAATTGATCCCTTCTTTGATGGGAATCACATGTATAATTTTTGTATCATACATCTTCAAATCATCATATGTCCATTTAAAAACATCTTGATACTTATTGAACAATTATGTGAATGTGAACTTTTCTGAATATGAACAAAAGGTGCCTACATTAACATATTTAGGTTGCTCAAATGTTCCCAAATTGACCAAGAAATGCATCATAGTGGATTTTTTGGTCTTCAAATTTGTCGTCCTCCTGAAATTGGATTCTAAATCAAATAACTTTTTAAGAGTCAAAATTATTTTTAGAACAAATTTTTTATTTAACTTGTTAGTTTCTTCTCGATAAGTTTGTAACTCTTGTTTATGTATCTCATCATCGATCACTGAATTTTGAAATGTTTATGAACTAGTAATAAAGTTGATAATCTGAGAATCATTATCGAACACTCTCTAACTCGTGATATTTCCTGCTATGGAGGGCCTAAACATCATTTCAACAAAAAATCCATCATCAGGGGGCATAAATCTAGATGTTGCATTGGCCAATATATTGAAATCTATATTTTGATCATGTGCTATAGAATAAATATTAAATTCATCAAACTAATAAAGCATGTTCCATACCTCTTTCTAGTAAGCCTTTAGATGTGGAGACAGGAAATGAATATTGTTTCTTACCCGTCGAAAAATTATTTCTGAATCACCAAACACCTTAAGATATTTTACCTGAATATCAATGGTGTTTTTAAGGCCCTAAACTAAGGATTCATATTCAGTGGTGTTGTTGGCACATTCAAACTCCAAGTGACATGATATTGGCATTTTTCTTTGACTAGGATCGATTAGAACACATTCTATTCTGGCTCCATCCTGTGTTTTAGAGCCATCAAATAACATGGTCCACATGTCAAGAATATTAGTATTGTTAGTAAAACTAAATCCTAACTTAGTTAGTACTGGACATGCACTATTATGGATTCGTGGGCGGAGGCCTGATTTTAATTTTGAAGGTATCTCAGAAGTTATTTATTCATAACAACTGTAATCAGCTTCAAAAAAATAATTCCCCAAAGAGGAATGAGAAAATCTTGTGGGCTTGTTATTACCTTCTAATTTTGTCACTATGTGCTTCATGTGTGCCTCACTGTTTACACAAATTTGATTTTCTTTTTCTTTATGAGGAAGCCACATATCATACCAATCAGAAGAGAAGTAACCTTGAAGTTTGGTTGACTAGTCTTTGCTTAAGAGAAAACTGTAACTCATTGGTCTATCCACAATAGCTATGTCTATAGTATGATGAACGCTGGGGTCAGATGACAGTCTGATTAAAAGATCTCTTAGTTCACCTTTTACTTTAACATATGTCCTATCTAATTGGATGATCCTGGTTTTTGTTATTTGTGGAACAACATTTATATTTTGGCAAATAGAAAAAGGCATGATATTGGAAGAGACACATGAATATGCTAAACAATTGTGTACATTGAAATTAAAAATGTCATATGTGAGAAGAAAAGGTGGTACCTAATATTTTTAAAAGGCTCCTATGCTTGCTTCATTTATAGTCATTTGTATCTCCACTTTGTGTATCTCTTTTGTATCACTTTCAAGGATTAATCTTTTAGTAGAAATGACAGTGCCTTTCTATGTATCATGAGGCTTGAAAGCATCATGTAGGAGCTCATGTTGTGTTAAAGAACAAATATCAAACTTGGAAATATTAGGTTTTGTTTTCTTCATGTTTTAAATTACATTATATTCAAGATTGTTGATAGCATGACCATATTTTTCTCAACTATTTTATTATATGTTATCAAGTAAATATTAGTGGCATTCCCTCTTGATCTGTATGTGCTTGGTTTATCTTTGTTCGCTAAGACAATTTTGCCAATTTTATTATTAGTTTTTTTTGGGACAACGTCACATTGTTTTGGGACGACATGAGGAGTTGTTATTTTCCTAAGAGGGAGGTTATATTATTTGAAATAAGGATCATTAGATATTGGACCTTTGTTGTGTAAGTTATAACCTTTTGGAGCATCAACTTTAACAAACTACATATCTCCACCAAGGATTTCCTCAATATGTTCAGCGTCTGATTCTGAATACTAGTTCCAAAAGTTCATAGACGATTCTAGGGGAGCTTCATCAACAACACCTGAAGGATCTTTTGCATGGCTTTCATTATCCGAATGTTGTTGATCTAGCAACTAGTTTATCACTAGGGTCATAGAGTTGACCCACTAAGGGCATGCTAATTCTGGATGATTTTGCTTATGATAAGAACAAAAATTATCATTACTGAAACTATCTAAGTTGAAATCCATGTGTGGTGGTTTAGCTAGTTGTGGTGGGTTGTCTGGCTTCTTAAAGAATGGACGAAAATTTCTTGGCTTCGATGATCCTTCCCCGGCATCCGTTTTAAGGTCCACCAATTCATTAGATAAATTCTTAACCATTTTTACCACATTATCAATATCCTTTGACTCCCTATCAGGTGGTTTAGTTAATAGAAATAGTTTATTTATAGTCAACTTAGTTTCCTCGTAATGTGGATGTTGATCATATGTAGATAACTCTCTTTCCACACAAGGATTCCTTCTATAAAAAATGGCCTTGAGGGATTCTTAATATTCATTAACAAAGTATATGTCCTTGAATGAATTCTTGAATCTATACATTTCTTTAAAAGCCAAAAAAAAGTCCTTTGCAAATGAGCTTCTATCATATTTTATACAAAAATTAGTAACTCCCATGTGTCCTTTCGCTTCTTCTTAAAAAGGTAGTTACAAAACGGTTCATCTTCTCTTCCCTAATGACAAGTGTGGAGAAAAGGATGAAATTTAGAGTATTTAAGAAAGGACGACAGAAAGGGCAGGTATTATATCCTTTTCCTATGAACTTTTACTTATGAGGTAGGTTGTCCAAACTTCCAACTAGTCATAGAGTGATTTGATCCTCATGTATATTAGTTTATCTAATGTTTCATTTTTCATGGAAATATTGTCATCGAGGGTGCTCATATCCTTCTCTAACTTTGTCACAAAATCTTGCACCATCGTATGAAGCTTTATAGCTTGCAGCAGATGTTGATCAATAAGGTCAGTGGATATGAAGGTAGTTGCTTCAACTATTTGTTTCCTTCGATTTGTGTTTTCCTAAACTTCATTTTTCATTTCTTCCACTATTAGGTTTCTTTCGAGCTCATATAACCTTGAGACGACCATTTATGATCAATTCCTGGGTAACTTTATGGATCCTTGAACATATTGCCATAGATTTGGTTACTTCTTTGTCAGCTTTTTTTCCTATCTGTTGGCAATGATCAAATGTGTACAAATCGATCTTTCTCCCATATTTTAACGACCTATATAACTTAGGATGTGCATCAATATTTTACTCTATCCATCTATATATGTCATCTATACCTTTGCGGACAGTGTTGTAATGTGCTAGCTTCATTTGTATCTCGTTATTTTGGTCGATGTTATTACAACTGCATCTTGGAAGAGGTGTATATGAGCATACATGTCAATAATGGTACCTTCCAAGTCATTCTAACCTTCCTGGCACTAAATTTGAAGCTTTGGAGGCTTCTCTCATCAACCTTTATCTGTCAAAGCTTTTCCTCTAGTTCTATGATCCTTAACTCCTTCTCTTCATTTTGTTTGCATAACCTATGTATGTTATCTATATTGGCATCCATGACTATAGAACCAACTCTAGTTGTTTCCACATGATCCTCTCTAACATATCCTATGACTGGTACCTGGGTGACAACTCATATAGGATCCCCTTCCATCACTGACATCTTCTTAACGCGTTCTTGTTTTACTGTCATACATGAAGCTTCTGAGATCTATTACTTCAACTGGTTGAAATGTCTCCCAGAGTCTAATGGATAAACCACTACCTATTGTATCTTACTCTGTGTCTGTGGTAGATGTTCCTGGGGTATCTACATCGATGGGGTGTGTGCCATCCCCTCTTCTTTCTGCATTTTTATTTTTCCTTTCTTCCTCAGAAACTTTGTCGGTCACTTCCTTCTCTTCTTTATCTGTTATTTTTGTTGCTACTCTTGCTACTTCTGCCAACTCTTTTTCTCTTTGTGCAACAACCTTTGCTTCAACTTCAACTTTGGATTTTTCTTTTTCGAGCTCAACTTTTTGTTTCTTCTTGGCTTCTTTCTTCTTTTTTAACACCTTTTCTTTATCTCTCCTCTTTTTATCCACTGTTTTTTCTTCCTCCTCCTCGATAGATCCTAAATGAGTTGAGATAGAGATGGGAGAAAATCTCCCAAATTCCTCTTGTCCTACTAATTTTTTGGCTTCCTCTCTCATTATTTCTTCATCAGTGATCTGTCCCTTTGGCTAGCCACGCCTATTAAAAATGAATTCATCATATGTTTTGGAATTTTGCTGCACCTCCTCTTCTTCCCAGAGATCAGTAGTGTATTCATAAGGAAGCTTGACACTATTGAAGTGTTCCTTGATGATATTTCTATGATCATGTCTTTTGAATCTCTCTTCTCCAAAGTGATAGGAAAGTAAGATGTCTACCTCTTTCTGGGATGGTTTGGTAATCTCAAATAAATAGTTGTTGACATATAGAGGTAGTGGGGGCTATATCTCTTTCTTTAACATGTACAACATTCCTCCAACCCCATGTATATTAGTCTGGTACGCTACTTCTTGAAGGACGAGATGGTCAGCTACAAATCATGGAAGTAGGTGAGGTGGCTTCATTGCAACATAACCCTTATATAATCTCCATGATCCATTAGATACTAGTGCTATGTTCTTCTTATGATTGATATGGATTTGTCTTTCATAAAAGGGGGAGTGGCGCAAAATATGAATTCATATAAAGGAACAAGGAAGTCTTCACAAATTCTTTGGTATTTTGTATGGTATTTTTTCTCCCAAAGAAATTTACAATACATGTGGATTGCAACATGAAATGTCAACCAACCCCACCCCATATTTGGATACCTGTGGGATACACACATTATGTTTAGGAGGTACGAGGACATATGGAAACTAGGAAATGTTCCTAGTTGTACTTGCGTTACTGTAGAGATGGAAGCACTAAGAGTTTTAGACAATATATATGCCCAATTGAATGAAACACCCACATATGTGTAGAAATAAAACAAGGGAATGTATGATGGGGGAAATTGAGTTGTGCCTGGTTCCCCGTATAACCTGCAAAGCATCGCCACCAAATACTCACAGGATCTCCCTAAGTTAGTCGTGGGGTAACATCTCTTTGGCATGTATTTAAATTGTTGGTCCACCTTACACCATTTGGAAAATAAGTCCTTTGGCATATATTAAAACTCACTGAGGAGATTTCTATCCAATATTTTATTACCTTCTTCGATGTGATAACATTTACCTAAAAAATTCTGGCCTAAAAGAGCAATGTGTTATTTTCATGCACTGCAGACATATCGACTACTTATGTCTGTGTTCTTCAAAATTTATGAAATGGAATCTACGCAAGGGAAGACTGTTGAATGCACTGCAAACCTTAATATCATGATTTTATGATATTTCTAAATGCTTGAAGTTCATCGGGATCTTCTGCTTCTCTCAAGAAATTTTACTTCTTAAACATGTAGTACACTTCTCCCCATTTCAGAGTTCCTCCATCCTTTTCTAGAAGTACAGATTTATCGTCATATGTAGCCCAACCAATATCTACCTCTCATGTTTGTTGGGAGCTACTAGAGGTGTCAGCTTTGACTACTTTTCCTGCCACCTTATTTCTTGGTGACATGTTTGAACCTACCAAAAGAAAAGATAATTTTAGGGCATATAACAAAATGCAATGTACCATTTGGAATGCAACTAAAAACAATGATCATAAATACCAGAGCCATTGACACTATTAAGAAAATAAAGAGTTGTCCTCTGAAGATGTTAGGTTAAAAAGTATGCATGCTTAAGCATCCTGGTAAAATTTGGGGATGAAAGGGTGGATATTAGGCTTAGAAAAATGAAATTGGAGGTGAAAATATTAATATCTCTGATACAGGTCAGAGAAGTTAGTATTAAGTGTTCCAATGAAGCGGAAAAAGAGTGGTGATCAGAGAATTTAAGGAAAAATTCTCCAATTTAATTAGAGGAGTTAGTAAGAACTCCTCCGATGAGGTTGGAGGAGTTAATCCCAACTTCTTTGATAACTCATCAGAAAAGTTCATCATAAGTCTTGAGTGCAAATAACGGTGGTGTTGAAAGAAACATTTACGATCATATCGAAGGAGTTGAAAGTAACTCCTCCAATATGATCAGAAGAGTTATCATTAAGTGCTTTGAGTTGTGCGGGGGAGATATTTGTAACTCCTCCAAATATATTGAAGGAGTTAGTAATAACTCGTCCGATATGTTCGGAGAAGTTAGTATAAATTGTTACGATAACAAACTCTTAAGGTTTTTTGAGGTAAGATTTTTGTTGAGCTTAAAGTGAATTCAGAGGAGTTTCTTGGAACTTTTCCTATTTGATCAGAAGATTTACCAAGAGACATTCCAATTTGGAAATTCGTGGATTAGGGCCTCAAATTAGGTCAGAAAATTTTAAGTTCAGAAAGAAAAGAACATGGTGAATACTAGATCCGACTAGAAGCATTTCTGAGCTAATAATAATTGTGATGGTGGTAAGAAGGTGTGTGACATGTTGGCATGCGTTGGTTGTGGAGATAGCCAAAGGCATAGGGGCGGTGGGGGGAAGACTATCCGAATAGGGAAATGAAGACATAAACAAAGTGTAAGGTAAGGAGTCAAATGGAAACCTAGCCCTAAAATAAAAAAGGAAAGATGCCCCTTACTTGGATCTCATGCCACGTGGTGAGCAGAGATAAGTTGGGAGCTCGAACGAGATAGCTCGATGTGTTTAACCTTGGGACTCCTTGATCAATCTCTTATGATCGGATAGTGATGAATTTACCTCGTTCCATTTATACAGACAAAAAGGCCATTTTTGCAATTAATGCGATAGGTGGGGTTGTTGAAGTTGGAGGGTTGAAGGACAAGTTCTCCAATGAAAAGCAGAGAACTTATATGAAATTCCTATGATGTTAGTCGGGGGACTCATTCTAAAGTCCTCTGATAATATCAAAAGGAAATAAAGAAACTCCTCTAAATGGTGCGATAACACTACATATCGAAGAAGGTGGGAAGAGATCCTTTGATACATATCAGAGAAGTTAAAGTGAACTCCTCTAATTTGTATCAGAGGAGTTTGAATTAACTTTGTTGATTTCAAAAAAGAAAGTTTTTTCTTTTAAAAACAAAGTCTTTAAGGATTTTCCAAATAAGGTATCAGTCTTCTATGTAACTTGAGCTAGAGAAGCAGACATACAAGGATTTGTCTTGGGCTCAAAATATGAGGGGCTCCATTTTATAGGGAGGTAAGCAATATCAAATTGGTAAATGCAGGGTTGTAGTTCTTGTCACAACAAGTTCACATCATGAATTTATGCCTCCCATGAGTTGATCTATCATATTGACCACCATGGTACCAAATGGATGTCATGTTTTCTCAAATTACTCATGCATGTGAAGCTAGTCCCACTTGGAGTTTCAAAAGTATTCTAGAGGTCCAAAACCTTAAGATTAATTAGGGGTTGAGGCATGCAAAATGCCTAACCCTACCCCTAGACGATAATCAAACTATGTTAAATACCAAGCTTCAAGGAAAGGATTAGGTTTGATTTTGGTGGATATCAGTGGCCACCCACCTCTTCCAACTGGATCACATACAATTTTCATCTTGGTAGTTGTTTTCTATCTTTTCAGGTCCTAAGCATCTGGGGTTGTTTTGTGGCCCTAAACAACGTTTTTTGGGATCGACATAGTCACACTATAGATAGAATTAGAGTGTGAAGGTAAACTGTGTATTCTTTGGATATACCTTTCCAATGGGCTATTGTGTGCCTAAAACAGACATCATATGCAAAAGTTACGACCCCGAGAAGTTGATGTACCAATTTACCCCATCGGGGCCCATATGACTTTTTCCGCTTCATCTCCTAGGGTAAGGTTTTTGGATGTCTAGGGTGTTCTGATTACTTCTAGATGATAAAAAGGATAGAAGCCTCATTGTAATGTGCTTAGGTGAATGCACGTATCTTCCACATCTCTTCTCAAAGATTAGCTACCACAATTCAAGCAATATTGTTTCATTTTTCATTTTACAGTTTCAACAGATTTCTTTATTTAATCGAAGTTAAGTTTCATTGCATCAAAATTATTGTTCACCATATTTTTGTTTTAATGTTATATATCATTGTTTCATTTTGTTCCACTCATAAATCTAGATGTGGGTCCTGACTTTGATTTAGAACGAGAAAAAGGGAGACAAATCATTGACACATAACCCAGTGCCTTCATTGCTACAACCAAGAACAATTCCAGTGAGCTTGATGAACCAGAGGAAGGTGAGTGCCTCTTTCATTCATAGATGTGGGTGAAGAGTACTCCATTGCACTTCATCATTGATAGTTGTAGCTAGAAGAACCTCATCTTAGTGTAGGTCGTCAATCAATTGTCTCAGTTGAAAACAACACACCCATAGTCATACACCATCAGATGGATCTTCCAAGGGATCAATATCCACGTCAGCCAATAGTGTCACCTTCCCTACGACATCAAGCCCTTCAAATATGAGGCATTTTGTGATTTCTCCCCTCTTGAATTCTGTGATGTCCTTTTGATAAAATATTATTTATGGAAACGTCATGTTGTATATCAGTCTAGGCCTCGTATTGTTATTATTAATTTGGACAGGAAATTGTACAGGATGCCCGAGGTAGTCCCACCTACTACCATTTCCTTGATCTCTACCAAGAAATATAGGAAGGTCATCTCTTAGACTGAGAATTTTTTCTTCTTTATGATTGATGCTCAAAGTGAGGATAAGGTTGTATCCACAACCATGGCCTCTGCGATAGGTCTCTCCATGTAGTAGAAGCAAGTTGATAAGGTTGTGGAATAATACAAATACATATTCTCCTCACCCACTGGGGTACCTCTGCACTGTCAGGTCAAGCATTCAATCAATATGACCCCCACCGCACCACTACCCAATGGGTCAGTATATCACCACTCTTTGTTAGAAAATGAGGAAATCAAGCACCAGATCCAAGAGATGCTCAAAAATGGGCACATCCAACCAAGATCATCACCTTTTGGAAGCCCAAATGTGCTTGTGCAAAAGAAAGATGGGACCTGGTGACTCTGCATTCATTACTGGGCCCTAAATAAAATCACATTCAGGAATTGATACCCAATTATATGAATTGATGATCTCCTTGACCTAAGTCAAATATATTACTTTAAAAATGATTCAAGAATCTAATAGCTTATTGTTTTCTTTTTGTATCAGAGGTTTGAGAGTCAAATGTATCTTTCTAAGATTTTTTTTTAACGAATTGATCCCTTCTTTGATGGTAATCACATGTTGTTTAATTTTTGTATCATACATCTTCAAATCATCATATGTCCATGTAAAAACATCTTGATACTTATTGAACAGTTCCGTGAATGTGTACTTTTCTGAATATGAACAACAGGTGCCTAGATTAACATATTTAGGTTGCTCAGATGTTCCCAAATTGACCAAGAAATGCATCATAGTGGAGTTGTTGGTCTTCGAATTTGTTGGCCTCCTGAAATTGGATTGTAAATCAAATAACTTTTTAAGAGTCAAAATTCTTTTCAGAAATTTGTTTTTCTTTAACTTGTTAGTTTCATCTCGATAAGTTTGTAATTCTTGTTAATGTATCTCATCATCGATCACTGAATTTTGGAATGTTTATGAACTAGTAAGAAAGTTGATAATCTGAGAGTCGTTATCGAACACTCTCCAAATCATGATATTTCCTAGTATGGAGGGCCTAAACATCATTTCAACCAAAAAACCATCATCAGGGGGCATAAATCTATATGTTGAATTGGGAAATATATCGACATCTATATTTTGATCATGAGGTATAGAAGAAATATTAAATTCATCAAACAAATAAAACATGTTCCATACCTTTTTATAGTAAGCATTTAGATGTGTAGACAGGAAATGAATATTGTTTCTTACTTGTCAAACAATGATTTATGAATCACCAAACACCTTAAGATATTTTACCTAAATATCAATGGTGTTTTTAAGGCCCTGAACTAAGGCTTCATATTCAGTGGTGTTGTTGGCACATTCAAACTCCAAGCAACATGATATTATCATTTTTCCTTGACTATGATCGATTAGAACACATCCTATTCTAGCTACATCTTGTGTTTTAGAGCCATCAAATAACATGGTCCACATGTCAAGAATATTAGTATTGTTAGTCAAACTAAATCCTAAGTTAGTTAGTACTAGACATGAACTATTATGGATTCCTAGGTGGAGGCCTGATTTTAATTTTGATGGTATCTCAGAAGTTATTTCTTCATAACAGTCGTAATCAGTTTCAAAAAAATAATTGCCCAAAAGGAAATGGGAAAATCTTGTGGGCTTGTTATTACCTTCTAATTTTGTCATTTTGTGCTTCATGTGTGCCTCAGTATTTACACATGTTTTATTTTCTTTGCCTTTATGAGGAAGCCACGGATGATCAATCAGTAAAGAAGTAACCTTGAAGTTTGGTTGACCAGTCGTTGCTTAAGAGAAAACTGTAACTCTTTGGTCTGTCCACAACAACTATGTCTATAGTCTGATGAACCCTGGGATCATATGACAGTCTGATTAAAATATATCTCAGTTCACCTTTTACTTTAACATATGTCCTATCTAATTTGATGATCTTGGTTTTTGCTATTTATGGAACAACATTTTTTTTTGGAAAACAAAAAATGGCATGATATTGGAAGAGACACATGAATATGCTAAAAAATTGTGTACATTGAAATTAAAAATTTCATATGTGAGAAGAAAAGGTGGTACCTAATATTTTTAAAAGGCTCCTATGCTTGCTTCATTTATAGTTGTTTCTATCTCCACTTTGTGTATCTCTTGTGTATCAGTTTCATGGATTAAGCTTTCAGTAGAAATGACATTTCCTTTCTATGTATCACGAGGCTTGAAAGCATCATGTAGGAGCTCATGTTGTTGTGTTAAAGAACAAACATCAAACTTGGAAATATTATCTTTTGTTTTCTTCATGTCTTCAATTACATTATATTCAATATTGTTGATAGCATGACCATATTTTTTCTCAACTATTTTATTATATGTTATCAAGTAAATCTTAGTGTCATTCCTTGTTTAGCCGTATGTGCTTGGTTTATAAATGTTCGCTGAGACAATTTTGCCAATTTTATTATTAGCTTTTTCTGGGACAACGTCACTTTGTTTTGGGATGACAGGAGGAGTTTTTATTTTCCTAATAGGGATGTTATATTATTCTAAAGAAGGATCATTAGATACTGGACCTTTGTTGCGTAAGTTATAACATTTTGGAGCATCAGCTTTAACAACCTGCATATCTCCAACAAGGATTTCCTCAATATGTTCATCGTCTGATTCTGAATACTAGTCCCAAAAGTGCATAGAAAATTCTAGGGGAGCTTCATCAACAACACCTGAAGGAGCTTTTGCATGGCTTTCATCATTCGAACTTTGTTGATATAGAAACTAGTTTATCACTAGGGTCATAGAGTTGAGCCACTAAGGGCATGCTCATTATGGGTGATTTTTCTTATTATAAGAACAAAAATTATCATTACTGAAACTATCTAAGTTGAAATCCATGTGTGTTGGTTTAGCTAGTTGTGGTCGGTTGTCTGGTTTCTTAAAGAATGGACAAAAAGTTTGTGGCTTCGATGATCCTTCACCGACATTCTTTTTAAAGTCCACAAATTCATTAGATAACTTCTTAACCATTTTTACCACATTATCAATATCCTTTGACTCCCTATCAGGTGGTTTAGTTAATATAAATGATTTATTTCCAGTCAACTTAGTTTCCTCGTAATGTGGATGTTGATCATATGTAGATAAATCTCTTTCCACAGTCTTTGTATATGCATTTCATATCTGAGAATAAAAGAGCAAAGCATAGGCCTCGCCATCTAGACAGGTTTCTCCCATATTTAATTTTCACAAGGTATATCTTATGTCCATTGTGTGTATGGTATGTTATGACTTGCTTCTTTCATTTAAATTTCATCTTATTTCAATAATTTATGTGTTAAACTAATAATACTAAAAATATGCAATCAAAAATAAAACAATGCAGAATATTATAAGATATATTATTACAAATTGTTCTAGTGGAATATCCATGGAAGTTTACAGATCAAACTTGGGTAACATTGACACATGTTCACTTCCACAAATGTATTACACATTTCTATATCACACACACACACACACACACACACACACTATTGGATATAAATGGAAATAAAATAATAAATTGACATTTCTATAAATAGAATCTATCAAACTTAGAGATAAATCAAGAAAAAATCTATGTGATTCATGGATTTCTCTTCATATATATAATAATTCACAATTTTGAGATTTTATACCAATAGTGGTTGATTGTAATAGAGGAAGGTAGCATAAATCAACACAATATATATATTAGAATGAGGTAGGTAGAGAGTCACCTTATATATATTAGAATGAGGTAGGTAGAGAGTCACCCTATTAACTCTCATTTGAGGTCAATGTAATCATTGTAGATAATCACTTGACTATATTTGATATATTCTCCAAGGGATTTTCAAGAGGTTTCACACCTAGAGTGTCAAATTCCTCGTAGCTCCTAGATTCAACTTGGATGACATGTTCCTAGAGGACTTTTTTGACCTAGTGAAATCTCTTAATCAATCGACATTGTATTGAAAATACACTATAATTGTTGCTACAATGGAGATATTAAAGAAAAATATTGTTTTTCATCTGAATCATTATTCCTCAAAATGAAATCTTTACCTAAACTCTGATCATGGAAACAACATCAATGTTGTGCTTTGATTCAAAAATATATAGAAGTTGATTGTACCAGCTAGGAGTAAACTCTATTCAAAATTATGACCTTTCCTAAATTTAAATTTTGAACAATTATTGTTGTTGTTCCTATTATTATTATTATTGATGATCTGGGTGCTTGAATTATCTAAAATATTTGATAGTAAAAAATATTTTGGATCATTTTATGTCATGTCAAATGAATTTGAAACTTTTCACAGCATAAAAGTTGTCATTTATTTATGTGTTCTTGATATTTCTTTGAGTAAGGTAGGTTGTTAAAATGGATCGTAGCAGTACATCCATTGCACATGCAACAACATTTCATTTGTGCGGTTAAAAAACACTTGAATTCCCCAAACACTTGATTGAATCCACTCTTAATTCTCTTAAATAATATAATTAAAGAAACATTGTGTTTATCATTACAATTTTTTGGGTCCAATGAAGTCCTACAGGGAATTATTATTGTAGCTTACATGAGTAGCAAGGTGTTACTTACATAGGTCATCACATTCGATGGAAAGACTAATGAACTTCTTAAATATTATTCATCTCCCTTGTTGTTGTCAAGATAAATCAACTTAAGGATTGAAAATAACCAATATTTGAATGAAAACAACACATACATCCATGTGCAATGGATGAAAGCTCGTGAATATTAATTGAACTTGGTCCAATTTCCATTATACTCCTATTACTTTCAATATCTATGATTTAAATGTAAAAAAAAATCTTTATAACTTTTTAGTTCCATTTAAACCACACTTTTCTCAAGAATGTCTCTATTCATGAGGGAGGGAGGGATCTATTTGGGATTCCATTGGTGAAATTTATAATTCTATCAAGCATGGACAAATGGTTAGATTCACTAACTATATTATGAGAAAACAATCAACTCTTTTACGAAGACAAAACACAGTCAAATTTCTTAAAATATCCTTTATCCAAGTATTATTCAAAGTTCTTAGAGAGGCACTTACAACTTGAATGATCTTGAATATACATGTAAGAGATGAGATAAGTATATTATTCAAATTTAGATAATATATGTTATTAATAACAAATTCCAGAGGCCTATATGGTGAGGATTCAAACCATGAGGACAAATAGGTCTCACTTTTCTAGGTTTTACTAGGCCTAGGTACCTAAAAATCTACAACAAAAGGTCACTATGAACTAGAAATTTCAAGTTAATCAAGTGAAACCATAAAGGTGGGGGAAATCGTCTAGATTACCAAGTACATTTATTTCATTATATTGCATATATTTCAGTGTTCTTAAAGTCAATCATTTCCAGCCAAGTTGTTCACTCCATTGATCTTACTATAGTGCATTGATTTTAGTGTTTGCAGTGTTTATACAATGGATACATTTTATTATTCTAGTTTGTGCATTGACTTCATTATTTGTATAGTAAATAGTGGCTATATAAAAACAAATCTCATTATTTTGAAATTATTGATTAAATAGAATAGTAGGGAAATCATTATGCTCATTAAAGAAATTTAGTAGCGAATAACTAACAATTAGATGGTGTCATATCATTATAAAAAAAACGAATTAGAGGAAAATATCTAATGAGTCCCAAATCACAAGCTAATAGAATTTGAATCACCAAGCAAAAGGTGATTTCATTCAATCATATACAACTTAGAGGCCCAAATGGTGAGAATCCAAGCTAGGAGATCATATAAGTCCCACTTATCCAACTTGTGTTCAACATGGGTGCCTAAGAATCTACAACAAAAAATTACAACCTGATCAAGAAAAAACCCAAAGGTTGGGTTTGTCCATGGAATACCAAGCACAACAATTTCACTATATTACATAGATTTCAATGTTCATAAAGTGGATAATTAACTAATTTTTTCATTGCATTGCTCATAGTATAGTGCATTGATTTTTAGTGTTTCTACAGTGGATAAATGTGATAGTTTTATTTTTGTGTTGATTTTAGTGTTTGTACATTGGATAAATGCTACTTGAAAAACATTTTCTCACAAATTTGAAGTGGTTGAATAGATATTGTAGGGAAATCACTACTCTTGATAAATGAACTTAGTGGTGAGGCAATGAATAACTAATCAATGAGATAATCTAGGATTATGATCAAAGAGAAATAATTAAAGTAAAAGGTTCACATGAGCTCCAAACAACAAGCTAATAGAAGTAGAATCACCAAGCAAAAGGTCACATCATTACAACATTTTAAACTAGAGAGGCACATATGGTAAGAATCTAATCCAAGAGGTCATATGCATCCTTTTCTAGCTTCTACTAAGCCTAGGTGCCTAAGAATCTACACCAAGAGGTAATTGTGAATTGGAAATTATATGTTGATCAAGTCAAAACCCAAAGGTCGGGGCGGTTCTAAAATACCAAATATGTCAACTTCATTATATTATAGAGATTTCATTGTTCATAAAGTCAATAGTTTTCGACTAAGTAGTTCACTACAATGTAATATAATGCATTTTATTTCAATGTTTATACAATAGATAAATTTGATTATTTTGTTTTTTGCATTGATTTTAGTGTTTGTATAGTGCATAAAGGTTGTATGAAAAATATTTTCTCATTATTTTGAAATGATTGATTAAATAAAAATCGTAGGGAATTCATTAGATTTGAAAAACGATTTTAGTAATAAGGTAGAAAATAAGTAAACAATCAGATGATCTAAAATCGAGATCATAGAAAAATAATAGAAGGAATATGTTCACATAAACTCCAAATTGTTAATAAAACAAAAGATCACATCATTTCAAAATCTTCGACTATAAAAACTCAAATAATAAGAATCTAAACCATGAGGTCATATAAACCACTTCTCTTATTTCTATTTTATTTATATTTGAAATGGGTGCCTAAAAATATTAACAAAGGTTACATGAACTCAAAATTCCAAATTGATAAGTACAAATTCAAAACACAAGAACATATATTAAATGACTTAAATAGTTATATAAAAGTAGTTGTCTGACACTTGCTTCTCTATCATATATTAAATGACCTAAATATATGGATCGTGCTATCTTTACAGATATCCTAATAAATTATAAAATGTATTGGGATAAACATAAATAAAGCCAAACTTGATTGAGAACCATGGGGAAGTCATGTATGAAAATAGTTTCCTGCCACTTGCTTCTCTATCATATATGCCTGCTAAATATATGGATCATCCTAATAAATTATAAAATACTAATGTAAAAGGACAATTCAATGTTCAAACGGTTGTCATGTTGCCATCCATTTTTAATATTAACGTAATTGTAAATATGTCTCCTATATTTGGATTTATAGGCATGGATTTGTGTATTAGATATATCTCCATAGTCAACCAAAACAACAAGATGAAAATTTCATATACGATTTGTTTTGCTGAGGTAACATTCTATCCATATGGCATGCTGGGTACCGTTCGAACATGTTTCTAATTAAATACAGAAATGCACATTGCGGTACGATTTATTTTTTGATATTTTTAAAGTTAATGTCTTTTAATTACCATTAAGATATCATCATCTCACACATGTGTTTTAAGCGAATACTGAAGGCAAGGAAGTCTTTACGAATAGGATTATAACTTTATACTAGCAGATAGATTTTGGAAGCAGATGAAAGAGAACACTGAATTGTTTTGGTGATTACGAAGCTTAAAGATGAAATGTTTCTTTCAGTCAAACATAAATAATCAATAGAGGATTCATTTAACAACTTTATTTATTTACTATTCATTTATATGTAGATGGTAGTCATGTCTAATCACTATAACTGTTACTTATCTTGCGTGGGTGAAACTCGATGTATTGCTTTAACTGTTACTTATCTTGCGTGGGTGAAACTCGATGTATTGCTTGGGTGAAACTCAATGTATCAAAATCTCAGCGATTCCAATACTCAAACTCTCAAATGCCACTTGTGGAGAGATGTTTAGACCACCCAAAACAAACCCTCTCTTCTCCCCTACAACCAACTTTGAAAATCTAACCCGGAGGTCAACACTATTGGGGAAAGCATACCTGTGATTAGACTATATTTGACATTAGATCATATTTTAAAGCAAACATTAATTGAGTCAATTTGGTGGTTTTGGTGTGGTCTAAGTAAGAAATAATGGCAATCACTCACCCTTGGGAATCTATAACCAAATCCACCCACAGTAAATTGGAAATTCTCTATAGGTACAATGTTCACCCAATTATGTGAATGAATGCCTAGCACTTGAGATTTGGTTGTTCATTTTTTTGAAATTAAAATCCATACTTATAATAAAAGAGAAGGAGATATGGAAACTAATACTTGTGAAACCTTATATATGATATTTCCTTATATGCCTAAAAGTTATGTTGATCATGGATTTAAAAAAAAAGATAGAGCAGGAATTAACTACTTTGCAACTTTTGCTTGTTTGTAAATTATTTCACTTCTAAATATTATTCACTCAATAAGGAAAAGAATATTCAATGATACAAGATATCAACACAAGAACTTTAAAGCATAAGTCCATAAATGTCATGTCATCCTAGCCCATACTTACAATACATTTAACACAAAACAACCTTGCAATCAATGTGTTTCGGAATAAAAATCAAACATAGTACATCACAATCCTTATTTGTAAACTATTTCTCTTCTAAATCTTATCACCTAATAATGAAAAGAATGTGCAATGATAGAAGACATTAACACAAGAACTATAAAGCCTAAGCCCATAAATGACAAGTCAACCTAGCCGAGAGTTAGACTATATTTAACACAAAACAACCTTCCAATCACTATATTTCGATTAAAAATCAAACTCTTAGTCCATTAATATGATTAAGCAGACCAAAGAAAAAAATAATAAAATTAGGTGGAAAACTGCTAGATATAATTAACTAAATTATTTGCATTTTCTATTTTTTTTAACTTTTCAAATATTTTTTTATGAGTTTTCAAATAAGTTTGATCCAAAAAAAAACTTTCCACATAAAGTCAAATCCTAGGCCTGCATCCAATGATCGATAAAAAGCCATGTGTAGGCTAGATAGAAATCTTGCTGGTAGGGTAGGCTATAGCATGTTTAAGGTTCATAGGCACCTAGATTAGAAGATTCCCGGGTGTTTCTCCTATTTCAAAAGATAAAGAAGCTTGATTTTCAAATGCACGGAATGTTATATTTTAGATTTGATCCTTAGATAGATGGTTAATAATTCGTTGAAATTTTGACACCACCTCTTTACTATGTATCCACTTTATAGGTCCAAGAACTCAAGTTCATGGGCTAAAACATGTAACAATAATGCAATCGTAGTAGGTGGTGCATATTTGAACTAGGTTTAATTGGGTCGGTGCTAATAATAGAAAGTTAAAACCAGCTAACCCAAATTTTGAACCAGGTTTAATTAGATGGATGCTAATAATAGAAAGTTAAAACCCACTAACCCAAATTCACATGTTAGAGAAATTTCACTTCAAGACCAGCATAGCTCCCCATGCCAAAGGTAGATTTAATGGATAAAAATCAAGACCAATGTCCAGGCCTCATTCACACACTTGGTTACACTAAACTGAACATCTCAAAAGAACGCCAAAAAATAATCTTCCCATACCACAAGTACCTAATCTAAAGGTCAATCTAGTGGGGGAAAGGGAGTTGCATACCATATTACAAGCAACTAATCTCAAGGACAATATACTGGAGAATAAAATAGGGTCTGGTATAAAATAAGCAGTAGGTGGTGAATATTTGAACCAGGTTTAATTGGGTCGGTGCTAATAATAGAAAGTTAAAACCAGCTAACCCAAATTTTGAACTAGGTTTAATTGGGTTGATGCTAATAATATAAAGTTAAAACCCACTAACCCAAATTCACATGTTAGGGAAATTTCACTTCAGGACCAACATAGCTCCCCATTCCAAAGGTAGATTTAGTGGATAAAAATCAAGACCAACTTACAGACCTCATTCACACACTTGGTTACACTAAACTGAACATCTCAAAAGAACCCCAATAAAGAAGCTTCCCATACCACAAGTACCTAATCTAAAGTTCAATCTAGTTGGGGAAAGGAAGTTGCATACCATATTACAAGCAACTAATCTCAAGGACAATATAATGGAGAATAAAATAGGGTCTGGTATCGCAGCTAGACAAACATGTTAAGCTAAACACTTTTGGAAAGGCACAACAAGAGCCACCTCTCATACTAATATTAATCATATGCACACCAAAGCACAAAAAGAAAGAAGTTAAGAACAAAATGTTGCAACATAGTTGCCAAAAGAGAATGTAGAGTTTCAAATATGGAATAAACTCATTGAAAAAACAATAAAGAGAAATAAGAATTGAGGAAAGGGGTTCACCGTATAAGCCTTTACATAAATTCAAATTTTCCTTGCAATGAATATTGGGTAGCTTACTAAACATCAAAATCTTTGACTTTGAATATGCTAATACAGAGAATCATCAATCAAAGGGATTAGGTTAAATTGGGAGAAAACAGACCAGTTTTTCAGGTTAAAAAATGGGCCTGAATTCAGCTAGACTTTTACAGGTAGTTTGAGATTTTTATGGATCAAAGTTCCATGCATTTCAAAATATTACCGTAGGGGTTTTGCTTCATTTTAAACCAACCCAGATGCTCATAAAATCAATTAGAGTTCTAGATTGATCGGAAATTTAAAAGCAGAACACCCAAGGACCTACCTGAAAGAGTGTTGAATGGCCAAGGACTTGTCGGAAAGGTAACTCGACTCTAGAGGAAATATTTCTCCTGAGTTAGCCCACTACTCAACCAAATACCACCCACAAAAAGAAAATTGCAGTGCACATAATTCCTTTTTCATCGTTGTCAGAAGTATAGAGAATTGCAGTGTTTCAAGTTGACAAAAGAAAATGATTGTGGCGGATCATAATGGGAGTTTGTTGAGATCCAATCACTTAGAGTCGTGCTAGACAACAATGGTTCCCGCTAATGCATCTAAATCCTGTAAGAGATTCTTGATCCTGACCTCATTCTATGATTGATGTACTGCTCTCGTAGTAAGTAATCATTGGAGAAGTTGTAGAGTATGGTGGTGCGGCTCTGACCATCAAATTGTTTTGTGAGAAGCATCAATTGATCAAAGCGTTGAGTTTAATGGTTTATAATGACAAATTCCCCACACAAAAATAATGTGGATGTCTTGAATCTGTTGATGAAAAGAGGACAGGAAATCATGGTGATTTCTATATGCAATCCTTTAATGTCATCGATGGTCTTGTATTTGCACATGATGCTATGGATTTGGGCCAGGAGTATGATTTCTCATTGAGCTTAATGCTCATATCTAAGTAAATATCTATGGGTTTGACTAATCTGGTTATGGACAATTAAGAAAGAAGCCAAGTCAGCAAAATACTTATGCTAATATTGAGGCTGCATATAAATGTCTTTAGTACCAATGTGATAAAATGGAAGAGTAGAGTATAATACACAAAATATTGAATTACTTGTTATATCAATACATTGGACTCTATTATATAGAGTGCACAAGTTGTTATCGGTTCTAACTTATTCCAAAGATAACTGGAGAATATCTCAACCACACACCAAACTAGGATCTCACAAATCCAACTCACAAACAACCTCCTAAGAATAGGATCACACAACTCATGTAGAGATTAACTCTACTTCTCAATACATTAGAAAGCATATTAGATAAGTAGGAATTATATATTCCAACAATCTCCCTTAATGACTACTTATATAAATATCTATGTGGTCATATCTTCATTTCTTTCTCTTGTACTTGCATCTGATTATTGACGTCAACATAAAAATAAATCCATCTACTGGAATACATGGGTCATCAGCGGTTGTAACCGCCAGTTCTCTAGGAATCGTTTTCGGCTACATGGTTCATTCAACCATCCTTCCTCATACCTCCCCCTTCATCACATCATCATCAACCTAGATTTTTTAGGCTTACCCATAACCATGTTGTGGGTTTTCTTGGATTACCCTCAACCATGAACCAAGTTTTCTCAGATTACCTGTAACCATGCTCTACATAGTGGTTTTTATATCACCACGAACTTTTCACATTAGGGGGTATACAATGGCTCAGGTAGATAACTTATACCAAGTACATACTTAAGTATTCTCTACGACCAATACATATACTTGCAATTACATGTCTGACTCACATTTCAAATAACTTAAATGATATAATTATACACACAATAAACCAAAAAACAAAAAATATCACAACTCAATCACACTTCTCACAATCAAATCAGTGTGAGTCTGACGGAATGGACATGTACACCTCACTTCACTTCACTATAAAACCTACATACAATGTGATATCCTTTCTATTTCCATGCACCTTCATAAATACCCATAGATACCAGTCACATAACAACAACGTGGATCAACAAAAAAATATGGGAAAAACATTCACTCAGCAAATGCAACAGACTTCTTGTGATCTTCTTATACCATATGAAATGCTCAAGCATATTAAATTCTCCAACATCACATTCACACCCTTCTCACAAGGGAAAAGGCAACATTTTCTCCTGCTCGACCAGTTGTCTCTATGCAACAACCTTTTGGAAACTAATAAAATAGTCACATACAACAAAGTATGATCACTATTAGTTTTCGAAACAACATAGTTGGTGTGATCAATAACCAAAGCACCCAGGTCTTCATCAAAATCATCCTCGTAGTCAGCAGCGATATCATGAATGAGATCAGAGGTGGTGATGTCTGCAGTAAGAATCAAATCATGGCCGGAATCAACGAAGTCCAAAATTGCAGACAAATCCAAGGAGGCCCCTAGATTGTCAACAGAGGGGGCAAGGAGAATGAGGCCATCATACAAGTACTAGTCTTATCTCTGTAGTGCGATCTTGGGATCATGTGTGAGTTTGAAGTTGAAATCGAAACTGTGATCTGTGAGTGTTTTGAAGAAAATTGAATGAGATGACTTGATGGCTAGGTCATCCACGAGCATGAGAATGTGTCGATCCGTTGGAATATTAGGAGAGAACCCAAGTGAAAAAAGTGGGGATCAAAAATAATATTGATAATGTAAACAACTGAATGGTCACAACCATTGTTACAAAAAATAGGGTTTTCACAGGGATTTTTCCTCACACACCACTGTCAGATTCGCATCACATGCAATCCATACTCCTCACACGCTCTTCTACAGCTCCTCCACACACAGGATCTGACAACAATAATCACTTCTCATCACACGAAAACACTTCTCATCAACATATCTCTGGAAAAACAAATATACTACTATAATCCACTAAACAATCAATATACTCTCACCTATGCTGACATAAACAGCGGCTTCTACCTCTCACTCTGGGCGGCTATTTTCTTTTTTAAAAAATATAGAACAATGGATTTCTTCCCACCTAACAAGATCTCTCTCACGCTCTACTAAATGAACAACAAAAACAATATACCAATACCACAACAAATCAGTGATCTTACGCACAACAAGAAATAACTACAATCACCCAATAATTTACTCTACTCTCCACATTTGCCTGGGCACTCCAATGATGGAGTCACGCCTATCCCTGTAGCTCTGATACCATGATAAAATGGAAGAGTAGAGTATAATACACAAAATATTGAATTACTTTTTATATCAAAACATTGGACTCTATTAGATAGAGTGCACAAGTTGTTATCAGTTCTAACTTATCCAAAGATAACTGGAGAGGTTGAGAGAATATCTCAACCACACACCAAACTAGGATCTCACAAATCCAACTCACAAACAACCTCCTAAGAATAGGATCACACAACTCACATAGAGATTAACTCTACTTCTCAATACATTAGAAAGCATATTAGATAAGTAAGAATTATATATTCCAACATAATGTGGAACAATGGTAGCAACACGTTTGCACAATTTAAGTGCAGTTGTCTTTCATAGTGTGAAAATCCATGAAGAAATAGTGTGAAAATCCATGAAGAAATATGCTTGATATCAAAGTTCCCATGGAAACCTGAGGAGAAACCAAGTGATCACAAGTTCAACCCATGCGATCTCGCTTTATTTGCAAAAGCCCCCGATTCTCGACACCCATTGCACTAATTCAACTTAAACCCAGCTACCAATTGTACATCCTTAGCAGGCATCATCTTTCCTCGTGAGTTCAAATCCCGTGTTGAAACCCTAATGTTGATTGTCGACAAAAAACACAAGTACAGGAAACACTAGGCTCCATAGTTTTGAGCTCATAATATAGGCACGAATGGATAATCTAGTACCTTTCAAAAAACAAGCGTGCACTGATGCTAAGCCTTTACATAAAATAGGTATTTTGTAACGACCCTAATTGAATAAATGATTAAAGATAACAAAGCAAAATTAATTAAAGAAAATAAGTGAGATTAATTAAGTATAACTCAAACTGAAGATTACATTTAATGACTTGTGGCATAAATTTAAGAGACAAATAAAAAAATGAGATAACAGGGATTGTGTATGCTGTAGAGGGTGGCGTATGCAGGGAGAGAAGCCTAGAAATCCCGAGAGGATAAAAATGTTAATGAAGAAACAAAGGACGGAGGACGAGGGTGGTTGAGGAATGAATGCGAGAGTTGGCAGGGAGGAATAAGGGAAGGGAAGAGGGGGATGTGCGCACCATTCGGCAGGAGGAGGGAATGGATGCGGAAAACTGTTGTTTTTCCATCTGCAGGGAGTCGAGAGATTTACTGTGATATGTGTGCTCAGATTGAGACACGAGACTTACTGGTTATGACATATTGATCAGGGAGGCACCGAGTTGCTAGAGGTTTTGGGCACGGGGGCCAGGATATCCGTAGATATCCTGGAGCTAGGTCGTTTTCCTAGTTGGTAGGGTGGACATTAGTTTTGGGCAGTTATTTTCTATGTCTGTGGCAGGACTGAACTGTGTAGAAAGGCAGCAAGGCAGCAAGGGAAACATAAATTAGCATCAGAACCAGGTACTTTGTCAAGTTATGTAATTATTTCTTTCTTCCATGAAATCAGTATTATTGATAAATCAAAGTTACTGAGGTTTCTGTTATAAAAATCAATATTATGCTATGAAGTCATTGTCTCAGTTAGGAAATAAATTGCTTATGAAAATAAATGATGTTTAGAAATAATATAGGCTGTTACATATGGTATCAGAGCATCTTAGTTCGAAATCTGGAGCCTAAGGGCCGAAACCCGGAGTGTTAACTCCAACCACGCTTAACCTGTAAGAAACACATGTTCAGTTTGACCAAATAGGATGGATACAGTATGGTATCCAAGCAAATGATCTCATGTATATCATAAACAACCGTTTTAGACATTACCCTTTAACTAGATCATGTATGGTTACTACAGTTTTAGCCTGAATATTTGAAGGAATGCCCTTTAAAATAGTAGCAACAAACCAGAAAGTTTGAAGGATCATTTCATATAGAAATGGCTACCTTAAAGCAGTCGGATAAAGAAAAGGAAATTTAGCAGACTTACATTATGCAGGAACAACGAAACTAGTTGCCTGTATCAGCCTCGGTGAATTTTAAATAATATAAAAATCTCAGGAACTATAGACCCTTATAAAATTTCAAACGTGCTAAAGAGAGAAATGTTTACATTACGTAATGTTTCATGCAAATTAATCATTATCTTGAAGAAGAGCTGTCTGTTACACGGGAGAATGGATCTGCGCCGTCGGATCTTGGACGAAATCTCGTTAGCCGTTAGATTTAGACAAGTTGCGCGGGGTTTAAGCCCTAGCATGCATAGGAGGAGTCATCGGGAAATCTGAGTCATCGGGGTTTTGTGAAGTTAGAAAATCGAGACCTTGTGGTCCTCGAAATCCCGAGAACGGATCCTAGCCGTTGATCTCGGTAGGACACGTGTCAGCGTTTGGGAGGCGTCGGGATTTTACCATCGGAGATTTGGGGAGTATAGAACCGTTACATATTGAAATCGCGATACGCGATTTCTCGATCAGATCTAGACCGTCCATTGTACGAGGACGCGTGTCAGAGGATCCCGTAGAGTCATGGATCGAGAAATCGGGGTTTTCGAAGATAAGGAAACTGCGTCGCTGGGAATCGCGATCGGCGATATCCCGACGGTGACATAAGCAAGGTGGGACCACTAGAGTCAGAGTGAAGGATAGGTGTCCATCATCTGGAAGAGTCGGGAAACCCGTAGGAAAATCTCGGTACAATCACAGTCGTCCATCTGTGAGACAGGTGGCTACCATCGAGAACCATCGGCGATTGGCCAATCGGAAAATCGGAGTTCTCGAGGTCATGAGAACCAGGACATCGTAAGTCCCGAAACCCCGAGAATCAATCAGGACCATTTGTCTATGAGGACAGGTGGCAAAGGATCGGGCACCGTCGGAGTTTCGTTCATCGGAGTTTTCGATGGTAAGGAAATTGTGCAACAGGAAATCGCGATCCGCGATTTCCCGATGAGATCTGAGTCGTTCATTACGAGGACGCATGTCAGGGGATCCCGATGGATCGGGGTTCGGCATTTCTGGTTTCCTGCATACAAAGGAATCACGACCGGAGAAGTCGCGAAATCCCGAAACGAGACGGGTCCCACAACCATGACGTTTAAGTGGAGGACAGGTGTCACTCCATATCGGGGTTCGGAGCTAGGAAGGGTTTATGAACGAGTGCGTAAACCTCCGACATGCAATTTCTCGACACGAGAACGGAGCCGTTCGATTGGAGGGACACATGTCCCAGGATCTGAAGAAATCGGGATTCGGCATTTCGGACTATTGCATACAAAGGAATTGTTGCATTAGAAGTCGTGATTTCGCGAAAACCGATAGAATGACACGAGGCAGTGGTGACGTGGAGGAGAGAGAGAGCTCACACGTGCATCAGGGATCGGCATTTCGGGATTCTCGGTGGCGAGAAAATCACGTCAGGAGAACTCGTGAACCCCGAAAGCCCAACGTAATTAACTTAACACTTAAACCTTTGTCAAGGATTAATTAATGATTGTTTAAATAAGACTTGATTATATCGTGAAATCGGAGATTGGGGATTCGGGATTCAGTATGCGCCGAATCTTTGTTGTGAGAAACCTCGAATCCCGACAGGGTGATACAAGGCCACGGTCACAGAGGCGGGTCATATAGACCAAGGTATAGCCAGTAGGGGCTAGCCCATAGAGACGGAGCTCATCAGAAGATCGGGAATCGGGAGTCTGTGAGGACAGAGGTTCGTGACAACGAAAGTCGCGAAACCCCGAATCCCGACAGGAATTAGGACTACGGTCACATAGGACAGGGTCACATGGACCAAAGCATAACCAAGGAAGGGATCGTATCGGTATCGGGCCTAAGGAAACCCCGAAACCTGGAATTTTAATCTGGAAATTTTACAGTTAGGAGCAAAGGGCCGTGAGCAATACAGAAGACAATGTATGTGCATCTAACTACATGCATATGCACAGGCGAATAAATTTATAAATATAAATGAAATAAAATTGAAAGAAGAATACCAAATCCGTACAAAGCTGGAATTACAAACAAATCTTTTGTTCAAAAGAAGAAATCACCATTCATTACCACAGCGCAAGGAATATTTATGCAAATTCTTAATTCGAGTAACCCTGTGTTCTTCATAAAGATACTGGAACTATGCACAACATGCGAATTGAATCATACCTCTTACCATAGCTGAGGGCAAGCTCCGCAAACTGTACAGATAGGGGTTGATTCCCAATATTTCAAGGAGACTGGACTCCAGGTCTTGGGTCTTGTCAGTGGCCACCTCAATATACTCTATTTCTGCAAAATAAATTGAAGCATATACAACATTAACCAGTTCTAGTGAAGTGCTCAGAACGATGGTGAGGATGTGAGCCATGGAAAGGGAGATTCTGGAAACTCTGAGCAGAGAAGAGGTAGAGCTATGATGGACAAGGACTGATGCAAGGAAAGTCCCAGCGGATGAGAAAGGGGGACAGAGGAAGGACGCGTAGAGAGTTGAAAGGGATGACAAGTGTAGAAACTAGGGAATAGATGCGAGGGAGCTTATGAAAGCCAGATGAGCACTGTTGGTCACTATAATTGCTTAATTAATTTTAAACAACCAAGTGAAACATAAATTATCAACCCAGGGAAGTCTTTTGTTTCAAAGATAGCTGCGCACTATATATGCTTAATTCCAAAAGCACTTAGTGTTGTAGTAAAGAAAT
>ML785413.1:487975-530816 GCA_009831015.1 Picea engelmannii
CAGTATTTTGTCGAAGAAAACAAATTATCCCAAAAACCATGTCTTTCAACATAAGGCCCATACATAATAATTGTGATTGTTTAATCCAAACCTTTTAATAGTAATTATATGCATAGACCGAAAATGACAAAAAAACATTAATTGCTTATAGCCAAGATCTCCATCTAGCAATCAAACACTAGAAGTTTTCATAGGAATCCATAGAATATAAATCACATCCCTTGAAACAACTACGCAAAATAACCACTAACTTAACTCTAGGCCCCAGAGTATGTTGTAGAAACATTAAATCGATATTGAGTCTAAGTCCACTAATCTAGAAAAGGATTACCTCTCGGTGTTGCAACCTAGTTTGTAGATTTTTAGAGAAAGATAATTTATCATTTACTATTGTTTTGGGGTTGTCTTTCTCTAAGGACCCCTACACTTGTCTTCTTCCTTTCTTGCTCAATATCTCTAATAGAATTTTCTTATGTGTGTTCCAAGTAACAATTTTGACCTGCCAAACTAGAAATAGGTTCGCTAATGGATTTTATACCTAACCCACGTATTCATTTATGCTCCCTATAGAATCAACTTTCCTAGATCTAGGAAGATACCTACTTCCCCAATCAACTTCCTTTTCATTTAATCCAACCTTAACTCAGAATCAAATTTCTCAGAATTTTCTAATGGACTGTTTCCTTCATTTAAAAAAATATTGATTTCACCTTCTTACTCCCAACCTAAGAGGAGACCTTTTTGGTAGAGGAATGTATATTTTTCCCTTTGTCAAAACCATTCCTACATTTATGGGTATTTGATATTTCCACAGGAGTTAGCCATATTTCTTTGATGTTCAATTTTTTATATTTAAAATAGAATATTTTTTACCTGAAAGAGGCGTAGCTTCTCTAGAAACTTCTTTCTTGAGTTGATCACATGAGGAAGACCCCACTATTGTGGCTTCAAATTCCTTTGACATAGGCTGTAAAATTCCAAATTATGATCTTCCAACCTCTTTTTGAGATCCTTTTGAGTCCTTAACTATTCCCATTGATTTTATCTTAGTGTCCATATTTATTACCTTATTTATTGCTATATCCTTCGAGCCTTGATATCAATTGATTATCCCTTTTAAAATATATATAGGCACAATCCCATACCTTCCACATATTGGATCCTAACATAATATTCATCAGCACATAACACCAGGGTTAGATCCTCTCTCACTTCATAAACTATATAATTTATTTATGATCTCTACTTGACAATTATATTCACTAATATCCATAAACCCCAATGATCCTTTGAAATGAGAATAGATTGAATACTTGAAAATGCCCTACCCTTCAATCAAATCATCCAAGTAGTCAACAAGTCCATCCTCCATTGTCTAGGGTTACCTCATATTTCTAGGTACTCGTCAAGCCCCATGTGGCGACTTTACAATTTGTCTCTTCATTAATATAACTTCACTTCAAGAAAAATGAAACCTCAACCATATTGGTTTTCTAGTTGATTATTTGTGGGATAAGGGAACCCCTGCACACAAAAAATTGATTGTATATTCTATGAAGGTTTACAAACTCTACTTCTCTTTGGATTTGAAACTATGACTATCAAGGAACAAATTAAAGTTATTAACCATTAAAACCAGTCAAATAATTTATTAGAGTTTTATATCCCGAGGGGTTAGCTCAATTGATTGTTGTTAGTGTTGTTGGAAATTTTCGAGTTCTGTGTTGATAGATTCTCAATTAGAAGTCCCCTATTTGACTGCACTAGTTTACACTAAGGAGCTTACTAGGGATGCTATCCACAAATGTGGGAAGCATCCCTTTGGTTTCCTAGTGAGATTTTCCTTGTAAAATAATAATGCACTTGATGAGCATTATATAAATTATGTGATTCGCATGGGCTCGAATGCATATATAGAATATTATAGCAGATGTAATTGATGGGAATTGAATAATTTATGCAAATAATTCAACACGAAATTTGTTAAAGGATCAACACGAATACATCAATTAAGTGATAAATATGATCTAAAAAAAAAAATCCCCTTACAATGTCTTAGAATATGATATTATGAACTAAGGAATGAAGGTAATGTTCTTTTTCTAGAAGATTTAATGCTAGAAAAAGAAATAATAAGGTGATATTCCAAAGAAAAATATCGAACACTAACTCTCTATAGTTAGATGAAGACCTTTATCTAGATTGCACGCATAAGAGAATCTCTAGAGATTTAGGTAAAAAATTATTTGGTGTCAAATTGATCAAACTTTGTAGTTGTTAGGGAATGATAATTTGTAATGGTTTAAGCTAGTGGAAAAAATATAATTGAATGACTTGTATAAATGGGCTTGGAAATAGTGTGGTAGACTATGTTATATTGTATATCCCATTTCACAATGAAATTGTTAAAATTTATGTCTCGGATGAACCATGAATGCTTATCAATCTTGTTTAAATCAAAGACCCTTAATTCTAACTCTCAACATTTCCCTACATAAAAAAAAAAAACCATGGAAGATAGTTATAATATTGATAGGTACTTGATATTTAGCAAAAACAAACATGATCATCATCTAATGGGTTTAGAAAAGAAATTAAATATCTTGACAAGTAACAACAATATTAAGGACCTTTATCATGAATGTACAACAAACCTATCAATTTGTATGAACAAGTACTCTCTAAAAACTTCTTTCAGAAATAAAAGTTGAATTACCAAAACTTGGTATGACAAGGATTTTGATATTTCTAGTAAATCTACAATGAAAACCTATGACAAGTCCCTAAAAGATATAACAATTAACAATTACAAAGCACTAATTAAATGAACACAGATACATCATGTAAATAGAAGCAAGATCAGCTTTGAGATCTTTCTAAATTTGAACCTAAAAGTTTTGGAGACGAATGATAACATGGAAATGTAAATAAAATAACACAATTTTTATAAGTGGTTACAATCCGTACCATAAAATGTTTTATTTATCTCCTAATGTTTCAAACAACATTTGGACCCTTTATATGACATTGGGTTTGGGTTCAATTTCTAGCAAAAGGGGAAGCAAAGGAAATCGAAGGTTATTGAGAAAAATCCTAAAAATTCAAGGCTTGGTTCTTAGTCCTCACATTAATAGAATTTTCATTATAAAAGTCAAACAGGGTTTCCCTAAACCTTGGATTGACGTCCTTATTGTTCCAATTTTTAAAAGTGATTATAAAAATACCCCCTCAAACTATAGGATCATTATGGTCAATATTATTTTAGCCAAGTTATATAGAATTATTTTGAAAATGAATATTGGCTTATGGTTAGAAAGTTGAATACAAAAGGATAAAGACCATGTTGATTTTAAAATATTTTATTCAACCATGGTCCAATTAATGACTCTTAGGGTTATTGGATAGAAATGTTGAAATAATAAAACCAAAATCCTATGTTGCTTTGTTAACTTGAGGAAATATTTTGATACAATGCCTAGAAATAACCTATGTGATCTAAAGGTTCCTTTTGGGTTGAGCAATGCTATGATAAGATTGTGCAAGAACATAATTGCTAAATTCAAGAATAATGAGGGTTGGTAAAAGTTGTAATATAGTGGTTAAGCAAGGTTGTCCTCTCTCCCCTACCTTTTTTGGTATTCATACTAACAAGTTAGAGGCATGTTAGGAAGAATAAGGTTGTGTTGGTACTACTTTGGCTAGGATAGTCATCATCCTTCTTATTTATGTCGGTCATTTTCTTATTTATGTCGGTCATTGTGTTGGTACTTCCAATCTTGCTAAACAACTAAGAATTATCAAAGAATCATGTTCTATCTCTAATATATCCATAAAATCTCGTAAGACAAATGTTATGATAATCAAATTGAAGAAAATTGGTTATGCTAATTTTTTGTATGACAATAACAACTTAGAGGAAGTTAATTCGTACAAGTATCATGGAGTTGACATTTATCAAAAGTTAAAATTGAACTATAGTTTTTTACAAGGATTAATGGAGGATGGAAATCCTATTTTGGTCTTGAGAACAATTGTAAAGTAGTAGATTGTTTGTTCTAGGAAAAAAAAAAACCTTGTTTGACACACTTGTTACTCTAGCTATCTTATATGGATGTGAAGTTTGGGGTTGCAACATTGTTAGAGAAACTTGGAGAAAAATCAAGAAAATCCAAAAGCATTTTATAATTTGTAATCATGAAATTAAAATCAATACACCATATCCAATCTTCATCTTAGAGGACATGCTTCCATCCATCTATAGCAAGGATATGATTAGGTACTCATTGCACAAGCACAAGATAATTAACATGAAGCATAAGAGTATTCCTAGAACTATTAAGAATTCTAGTAAAAGTCAATCAAGACTTAAGAGAGAGTGGCATAAAGATGTTGATAATTGGTTAAATTATTGGAGAATAGAAAGAGAAACAACTTTACAATATATTAACACCATTAAAAGCATTGTCACAAATAAATTTAGAGAGAAATTGTGGTGCAACCAAGAAATAATGAAGAAGAGAAAATTAAAGAACTATAAACAATTCATTAACCCCAAATTATAATATCAAAAGTATCTTTCTACCATAGCTACTTTGAAGAACACATTTAACACTGATGCATTCATTCAAAACCATATTTCACAAAATTCATTCATACCGAAATAATATGTAATCTTTATGATTGTCTTGAGAGGTACCATATAACACATGATGACATAAATGTGTTAACATAATATAACATGTCTAACACGGGCACATGTTAGTCAAAATAACCTATCGACTTTATTAAAAAAATAATAATTCACAAAGAACTAATGTTATATCAGCTATAAATTATAATAAAATAATAAATCGACATTCAAACTTAAACACAAATCAACAAAACATGTGTGATTCATGGATTTCTCTATAGATACACAATTATTCATAGTTTAGATATTTTTAGAACCGTAGCTTTTGTTTAGGTATTGTAGAATTATTTGGGGATGACATATTTCTCTATAAATGCATAATAATTCATAGTTTAGATATTTTAGACTTGAATTTGTTAGATGTAATAAATGGAAATGAGAAATTAACACATAATAGAGGTCATCAACCATGTACCTTATACATGTACCAAGAATATGACTCACACCATGCACCAAAGATGTGCCTCAAACATGTACCAATGCCTCAACAAGGTACCAAAGGCATGACCATCACATCATCAACAAGTAACCAAGATGTACATCAAACCATGTGCCTCAAGCATGTGCCAACATCCATAAACAATTTACAAATATATTCCATCAAACATGTGCCATATCACTCATATACCATATGTCAATTATCTAATATGTGCCTCTAACAATGTATCATACCATCACCAAGGTGTACCATTCACAATCACTACCATGACATGCCTCAAGAATGTACCATAACAACATAATCATAAGCCTCAAAACTAACACATAATCATACCTCTGATCCTTTATCTAACCTGATACACAGATTACATACATGTATCTCTTCCTCAACTTCAAAAACAAGACAATAACATATTCATCAAACTTTACCTTAGTCTCACAAGACTAGTTTTGGATTATTCACAAACCCTAACTTTAAACAAGAATAACTCCATACATGTAATGAATAAAGGTATGAAATTTTAACCACAAATACTCTGGGATCTTTCTTCCATCTCTTGAAAATTTTAGGGTTTGAAACTACTCAGAACAAAAATTATAGAGAAAATGGAAAACATTCTTGAATTTTATCCTATTATGTAGAGTGAAATTATACAACAGGACCCACGCTCAATATTTGATATCTGATTCTGAAACTCAAACAAAAGATACTACATATTATTATCTTTTCACTGCAATTAATCTCACAGAATTTGGATCCTCTATGAAGACGTTATGGTTGTTTTACATGGAACACATGTTTGATACTAGTTTTAGGACTAACCAAAAACCCTATATTCAACAAAATGTATCTCCAAAAATACAACAACCCAAAATATGACATTTTTTCCATAGGTACCTTGATATGTCTTCTCAATATCCTCCATTTTTTACTATTTGATTCATTCTAGAAACAAAGTTATAGAAAAAATGGTAATATGACCTTTAAATAACATACCTTAAAACCCATCATCATAAGACTTCATCCTCCCTTGGAATTTCACCCTTATTCACTTCATATTCCCTTTGAAATTCACCTCATGTCTCCTTGGTTACCTCATATAAGAATCACTTACTCACATAGAATATATTCAATAGAATGTGTGTGTGAATGTACTTCTGAGTGACTTCTTGAGGTGTATTTATACTTTTTCTATGTAACCTATTTCCTTAACTTTAGGGATTCTTGAAATTTCTTGTTACAACCACTTTACGCTTTCATTAATGACTTGCAATCAATTAGGGGATTCTTAATCCATATTTGGGGCTTCCAACTTCATGACCTCACAACTCCTCAACCGTGAGGAACTACATGGCGGTCCACCTACCATTGGAAACAACATGACGAGGCCTATCCATCTATGAGTATGTTACATGCATTTACATTGTCCTTCATGTCCCTACTCCTCATACAACTTTAGGTTTCATGGCCACACCTATGGTTTTCTTCTAAACTTCTTCAAAGCATCTTCCCGTGAGGACCAAGCTTAGAGCTACGCCATAAGGGGACCACTTTCGAGACTTCTCCAAATACACCCACTACTTATTGACATCAATTACAACCAATTGCCCAACAACGTCAATGACAACCATCCATCTAAAAATGGTTAGAAATTTGAAGAGAAAAGGACAAAGACCATGTTGATTTTAAACTATTTCATTCAACCATGGACCAATTAATGAATCTTTGGGTTATTGGAGAGAAATGTTGAAATAATAAGACCAAAATCCTATGTTTTTTTGTTGACTTTAGGAAATATTTTGATACAATGCCTAGAAATAACCCATGTAATAGATTAGATGATATAAAGCTTCCTTTTCGGTTGAGCAATTCTATGATAAGGTTATGCAAGAACATAATTGTTAAATTCAAGAATAATGAGGGTTGGTTAAAGTTGTAATATAAGAGTTAAGAAAGGTTTTCCTCTCTCCCCTACCTTTTTTGGTATTCATATTAACAAGTTAGAGGCATGTTTGGAAGAATAAGGTTTTGTTGGTACTTCTTAGCCTAGGATAGCCATCATCCTTATTATTTATGTTGGTGATTTTCTCTTTTTGCGAGGTACCTCCAATCTTACCAAACAACTAAGAATTCTCAAAGATTCATGTTCTATCTCTAGTGTGTCCATAAAATATAGTAAGAAATTTTTTATGATAATCAAATTGAAAAACATTGTTTATGCTAATTTTGTGTATGACATTAAAAACTTAGAGGAAGTTAATTTTTACAAGTATCGTGGAGTTGACCTTTATTCCAAGTTAAACTTGAACTGTAGTTTTTTACAAGGATTAATGGAGGATGGAAATCCTATTTTGTTCTTGAGAACAATTGTAAAGTAGTAGATTTTTTGATCTAGGAAAAAATGAAAACCTTGTTTGACACACTTGTTACTCTAACTATATTATATGGATGTGAAGTTTGGGGTTATAACATTTTTAGAGAAACTTAGAGAAAAATCAAGAAAATCCAAAATCATTTTATAATTTGTAATCATGAAATTAAAAGTAATACACCATATCGAATCCTCATCTTAGAGGTCATGCTTCCATCCATCTATAGCAAGGATATGATTAGGTACTCATTGGACAAGCATAAGATATTTAACATGAAGGATAAGAATATTCCTAGAACTATTACGAATTCTAGTAAAAGTCAATCGAGACTTAAGAGAGAGTGGAATAAAGATGTTGACTATTTGTTAAATTATTGGAGAATAGAGAGGGAACCAACTTTACAAAATATTAGTACCATTCAAAGCACCATCACAAATAAATTTAAAGAGAAATTGTGGTACAACCAATAAATAGAGAAGAAGTGAAAGTTAAAGGATTATAAACAACTCATTAACCCTTAATTATAATATCAAAAGTATCTTTCTACTGTAGCTATCTTGAAGAACACATTTAACACTGATACATTCATTCAAAACCAACTCTCACAACATTCATACGAAAATAATATATAATCCTTGTGATTGTGTTGAGAGGTGTTATATATCCCATGATGACATCAATGTTTTAACATAATATAACACGTCTAACACTGAAACATGTTAGTCAAAAATAACATATCGAATTAAAAAAATAATTAATTCACAAAGAACTAATGTTATATAGGATATAAATTACAATAAAATAATAAATCAATATTCAAACTTAAACACAAATCAATAAAACATGTGTATGATTCATGGATTTCTCTATAGATACACAATTATTCATAGTTTAGATATTTTTAGACCTGTAGCTTTTGCTTAGCTATTGTAGAATTCTTTGGGGATGACATATTTCTCTTTAGATGCACAATGATTCATAGTTTAGAGACTTTAGACTAGAAGATGTTGACAGCCATAAATGGAAATGAGAAATTAACACATGATAGAGGTCATAATGAGGTAAGTAGTGACTTTCCCTATCAACTATTAGTTTAGGTCGATGCAATCATTGTATTTGATTAGTCAACTATATTGACCATATTTTGTAAGGAATTTGCAATGTATTTTACACATAGAATCCCAAATCCGTTGGAGTTGGACTCCATTCCCAACATTGGCTTGGATGACTTTTCCCAAGAGGAATTTTTGACCTAGTGAAAGCTCTTAATCAAGTAGTATTGTATTGATAGTGGGCCTCCATGCCTACTACTACAATGGAGATACTAAAGTGAAATATCTTTTTTCATCTAAATCGCCATTCCTCTAATTGGCATATTGACCTAGACTACAATCATGGCGATAATGTCAATGTTGTACTTTGATTCAAAATATACAAAATTTGATTGCACCATCTAGGAGTAAACTCCATTTAAATTTTTACCTTTCCCAAATATAAACTTTGTACAATTATTACTATTATAAGGCTTGTTAATATATGTCTCGCTAAGTTAAGAAATGTTGGGATTGGAAGTAGGGATGTGGTGGCTCTCTCCTTTCCTAACTCTATTGAGTACGTGATATTGTTCATTTCCATGATTAGGGCTAGAGCAGTTGCAGCACCATTGAATTATGCCTACACTAAAGAGGAATTTGAGTTCTATCTTGAGGAATTTGGGTCCAAAATGCTTATAGTGGCCACATAAGGAAATTAGTCAGTTGAAAGGGTAGCCACAAAGCTCTGCCTCTCTATGGTTGCATTACAATTCTGCCTCAATACCTACAGAAACACAATAGTCGAGTTCCACCCTAGATCAAACTTCATGGAATTCAAGGGAAACGACGAGGTTAGCAACGCTAGCCTAAACCTCGAAGATGATAAAGCACTATTTCTTCACACATATGGCACCACTAGCCGGACCAAGGGACTCCCATTAACACAATTAAATATTGCGGCATCTAATTGTATGATTTTATTGCTGAGATTTGAGACATCGCCTAGTACATTGGTAAAGTCGACTCTAGCGTGAGACATCAGTTTTTGAATTTTGCAATGATGGACTCGGGATTTTCACACTTGTTAAACCGAGTCTCCTAGTTTTTTTTTTTTGCGGTGATGGTTATTTTAGCAATGGGTCTTGTCTCTGAGGTGACAATTCATCACCACAAATGGAAGCTCAGTTACCAAAATTGGTCTCCTAATTGTATACAAACAACGATCATCTCCATTAATGGGAAATATTTGGGTCCAACTATTAGAACTCGGGAAGGAGACACCATTGTTGTTGAATTAGATAACCATATGTCCACTGGAAATGTTGTTATATACCAATTTTAGTGAAGCAATTGGTGTTGAACCATGGCTTAGAGGTGAAGGCAAGTTATAAATGAAGAAACCCATGGTAGAACATGAGAAGTGATGAATATATTTTCTATTGGTTAAGTGTGTTAGCGATATTTCTTGTAAGGGGGGTTAGAATGTAAAGAATGGGTTAAAAACCCACTTATCCTAAGTGCGGGATGCAAATGCGTCCATGTTTAAACGAGAATCGGATCTGGATGGCAGGCATCCGCGCACCCGGATCAACGGCGCAGATGGGATTATGGATCCCCCCCGCCTTTCTACCTTTAAGAGGAGGGGGGGGGGTTGGAATCCGGGGCGCACCTCTTCGACGGTCAAGATCAACGTGCCCGGATCAACAGCGCGTGAGGTGATTCCGGACCCCCCCCGCCTTTCTATCTTTAAGCGGAGGGGGGGGGTCCGGAATCGAAGGTGCATCTCTCCGACGGCTGCAATTCAAGTGCCCGGATCAACGGCGCACAGGCCATCTGGGCACCCTCTGTCATCTGACGATTAACTAATGTGGGCCCCCTTCCCATCATGTCAGCTTGTGGACCATCCTCCCTCTTGCCATCTGTTCTCTTCCTGGCCGTGCGATGAGGCTCGCGCCCTTTTACCCTTTCCTCATCTTCCGACATCTGTCACTCTCCCCTTCTCTAGTTCACATGGTCCCTTTCCCATTTCACCATCCATCCACTGCCTGCCATGTGTCCCGCCTCATTCCACGTCCACCTCCCACTGCAAGTGCACCCATTATGTCTTGTATCCCGCTCCTTCCACGTATCGTCTTCTGCCACATGTCTTCCCCCCGCCACTTCTCTTCCACCTCATCGCTTCTTTCCTTCCCCACGCAGTTTTGGCCCCATCACTCCATTGTTGTGCCCCATCTTCCGCGCTGGCTTCCATGCCTATTCTTCAAGCCATTCAGTTATTCCAGGTGGCAGCGCGGGAGGCCCTCCACATTGCAGAAGTGCCAAGTTGGCTGGGCCATCCTCGATCCCGATGAAGCAGTTATTGAAGCGGTTGGTGGTGGTTAGACATCGCCTCCGCCGTAATGGGAAAGTCTGGAAATGAATTAAAGGCACGTTGATTCGCCACTGGAACTGTCAGGAGTTGGATTATGTCTGACATAAGTTGCATGATCTTTCAGATGTTGACTGTCAGAAGCCATGCAGACGCAAAGCTTTCAATGCAGTGTCTTGATTCTGCTGTTGTTGTTGTTCTGAGTATATGAAGGCATATTCGGCATTTTTGTATCTATCGATGGTTGAGCAGAGCTCTCGGTTGTAAAGTTGTAATGAAGCACTGTTATTCTGGTTATGCATGATCTTTGGGGACTTCTTGCCTTATGAATGTTAGCTTCTTTTACGTCTCTATTTACACTGTATTAGAACAGCTCGGAATTGGAGGATCCAGTCGAGTTGTAGATGTTATAGGATGATGTTGTAATGGATCACTGTAATAGTTACGTTGTCTCTAATCTGTCCTTGTGATTTTCCTAGTGCTGAGAGACTTGGAATTGGAGGATCTAGTCAAGTCCCCATTCATTTTCTTGAGACCCTGAACCAAGAGGATCTTGCATTCAGAGTCTTTCTTCTACATGTTGCTGAAAGCCTGTTGCCCAAAGTAGTCTGTCCACCCTCCTTGCTAAGTCTTCAATCTGTTTCATCTTTTTAATCAACCCACTGGCTAAAGTTAGATCAAGACCTCCTTTGTTTCTTACATACCAGACCCAGTCCCTGAGTTAGAATGATATCTCCTCGAGTCTTTATCTCCATTTGATCATCCATTTAAAAACAATCGTGACATTAAACTGATGGGTGTCGGGCTCTGCTCCTGCAAGCAATCCAGGAGTGACTTCCGACGCTAACATTTCTGGCGCCGTTTCCAGGGATGAAGTTGAATATTTTCCCCGGGATTGAACGACAAAGATCAACTGATTCTGAAGGTGCATCAGATATCAGAACTTGAAGATTTCTACTGTGCACCTGGCGACTCCACTGAGGAGAACCCGCTCTATCAATTGTGGCTTCGAGAGGCAGACACACAAGGTCTAATCCACACTTGCCTTTAGCTACACCAGAAGTTGATTCAGAAGAAGTGCGAAGGAAGGGAAAGAACTCTGCAAAAGAAGTTTCCATCGCCAAAACAGGTAATACGCCGTCCCCTTCTGTGAGAACTCCTTTTTCTTATTCTCAGCTTCCTAGTCGTCCCTCCTCTGAGGTTTCCCATTTACTGAACTTTGTTAGTGTTCCTGCTAAGTTTTCTCCTCCTGGTCTGGTATCATAAAGAGAGATCCTTGTCACTCCCCCCTCCCTGGAAGTTGTGCCTCAACACAGACCTCAAGCCTTTGAAGGTTTCACCACCCCTCGTTTTATTGCTACTACTGCACAGAGAGAAGCATCTGCACATTTAGGTCCCTTAGCTCTCTCTCTGTTTTCTCTGTTGTCTCCTCCAAGAACCCCTTTTCCGACATCTCCCGTCCACACTCCTCCTCCTCCAAGTTCTCCTCTACCCAATATTCCTATGGCTGGTGCTAATCCCCCTCTGAATAGAATGGATGCCATAGTTGCTACTAGATATGCTCCTTTGATCCTACCCCATCCTATGAATCCCCTCCCTGCTGGAGACTATTTGAAATACATGCCCAAGTTCACGGGGGAAGGAGACATAATTGCTGAAGAGCACCTAGCTGCTTTTTAAAGTTATGCAGACAACTTGAATATCGAGAATGAAGATCTCTGGATGAGAGTTTTCGTCCAGAGCCTCGATGGAGAGGTAAGAAAATGGTTCAGAGGATTGGCCCCTGGATCTATTGCTGGCATTGAAGCCTTGGATAATGTTTTCCTGAGGCAGTGGGGAGACATAAAATATTTCATGTATTACATGACAGAGTTTGGGTCTCTGAGGAAAATGGAAGGAGAGTCTATCTCTAACTTCTCCAAAAGATTTAATAAGATGTACAATAAGATCCCTGCAGAGATAAAGCCCTCAGAAGCCTCTGCCCAAATTTCATATGCTGGTGCATTTGATCCTAATTTCTGCCTGCTATTGAGGGAAAGAAGAGCTACCTCCTTAGCTCAAATGCAACATGCTGCCATAGAAGTGGAATCCAACATATTGGAAGCTGACAGACTGAGGAACAAAGCTGACACAGACAGAAGGAAGGGAAGATCCGAAGCCTCAACTTTTGGCCCATCGTTTCCCCACCCTCAAGTGAATGAAATGACCGAGATAATGAAGTTTTTGACCGAAGAGGTGGAGAGGTTGAAGGTAGAAAGGAAACAAACGTATAAGGTCCCTCAGAACACCGAAAATAAAGGAGGTTTCAGGAGGCCAAATAATATTTCTCCCCCAACTATGCACAGAGAAAGGGGAAGAGACAGAGAAGACCAGAGGATTCAGGCTCCTTTTCAGAACCATTTGGTTGCCCATGAGGAGGAAAGAGAAACAAATGAGCTTGATCCCGAAATCCACTGCCTAGAAGATACTCCTCCTTTTCCTCATCTCACTCAGACTGCTTATGAAGAGTCTCTCATGGATAGTTAGCTAAATGAATTGAGCAAGGGAGACAAAGCTAGCGGCGGTCGAGGCAGGTACAACCTGAGGTCCGACAAAAGGGCAGCAACACCTGATGTTCCTGAGCAATCCACTAGAACAGAGCAGCCTGCTAATGAAGCAGCAGATGCTCACAGAGGTAAGAAAGCTCAACCCCTCTCTCCCATCGTCCATAATCATGTTCCTGAAGTTAGAGAAATCCCAAAATCTACATCTTCTTTTAATTTCGAACATGAGATTCAAAAGATCAGAATTCTTGTGCCACTCACTGAGTTAATCAAACATGGGGAATTCAAAAAACGCTTCTCTGAGCTGTTAAAATCTGAAGCCTCATACCCTCTCACAGACTCCATAAACCTCCAAGATGAAAGGCCTGCAGTTGTCCTAGGTCCCATGGTAAAAGAGAGAGATGATTCATCCCCTCCCTTCTACACATCCCTGAACATACATGACAAAGTGTTGCATAATTTCCTTATGGATTCAGGGGCCTCTCACAACTTCATGCCCAAAACTGTCATGGAAGAGTTGGGACTAGAAGTCACCCGACCTTATCATGACCTCTATTCTTTTGACTCCAGGAGGGTGCAGTGTTTGGGAGTCATTAAGGACCTGGTAGTTTCCCTGTTTCAGTTTCCCATGAAGAGTATGGTCATGGATATTGTGGTAGTTGATGTCCCCCCTAAGTTTGGCATGTTGTTGTCTAGATCTTGGATAAAGAGACTGGGGGGAACCTTGCAGATGGACCTCACATATGCCACTATTCCAGTGTTTGGAGGAGAGCATAGGAGACTGTACAGAGAAGCCCAGCTAGCCTACATAATCAGTGATGAAGCCAACCCTACCAATCATCCCATCTATGCTTTGGACACTGATTTAGGCTCTAGTTTACTACAGCTCACCCACACCCCTGAGGCTCCTTTACAGATCAGAAAGCAGCACATTCTTAATTAGGAGACACCCCCCCCAACCACCTCTGTTTGGAAAATGTTTTTTGATGGGGCTTCCTCCAGTATGGGTGCAGGTGCCGAAGTGGTATTCATATCACCCTGGCGAGAGACCATATCTCTGTCATACAAGCTAGAATTCAAAATCACCAATAATGTGGTAGAGTATGAAGCTCTGGTTCTGGGATTAAGAGTTGCCAAGGAAATGGGAATTAAGGAGATGGTTGTGTTTGGAGATGCAGAGTTGATCATCCAGCAGGTAAAAAACGTTTATCAAGCTAAGAATCCTCGGCTTAGGAATTATAGGAATGAGGTATGGGACCTAGTTGATAATTTCTTCCTAGCCTTTAATATTTCTTACATTCCAAGGGAGGAAAATGCTTCAGCCGACTTTTTAGCTGTCACAACTAGCCTGCTCGAAGTTCCTTCACCGCCTGTGGTCAGATCCGATGTTGAGATAAAATATAGGCCCTCTGTACCAGACAATGTCAAACACTGGAAGGTGTTTGAAGATGATCAGGAAATCGAGAAATTTCTCCAGTCCATCGATGACTTTTCTACATTGCACATAGATGAGAATCCTGACATGGAAGGTGACTGTCACCTTGGGGAACTTTTAAATAAAATTGTTGATCGCCATATTATTCAACTACCGATCAATTACATTCTGAGGGGACTAGTCCCATTAGAAAGACTGTTCGATGGAAATGATGTGGCAGTGAAGGGTAAAGTTTCAGGTGATGATGATGACACAGCTGAGTGCAACATAGGCACACTGGAGGAGCCCAAGTTTGTCAAGTTGTCAAGGAGTTTGACCGAGGAGAAGAGAACCGAATATACTAAGTTGCTAAAGGAGTTTGTTGATGTGTTCGCATGGACCTACGAAGACCTTAAGACGTATGACACATCAGTCATCGAGCACAAGATCCCACTGAAAGAGGAGGCTAAGCCATTTAAGAAGAAGTTGAGACAGATAAATCCCATGTTGCTACCTGTCATGGAGAGAGAGGTAAAGAAACTGTTGGATGCCCAAATCATTGTCCCCTTGAGATATTCTGAGTGGGTAGCCAATTTGGTCCTGGTGAGAAAGAAAAGTGGGGAAATCAGACTCTGTGTTGATTTCAAGAACCTGAACAGGAGCTCTAAAAAGGACAATTACCCCCTGCCCAACATGGAACACATATTACAGAGGGTCACTGGCTCATCCAGGATATCTATGATTGATGGTTTCTCTGGATACAATCAGATATCAGTCATGCCTGAGGATAGAGAAAAAACAGTGTTCACCACTCCTTGGGGCACATTCATGTATGCCAAAATGCCTTTTGGACTAATGAATGCAGGAGCAACATTTCAGCGGGCCATGGACATAGCCTTCATCAGGGAGAAGGACTAGTTTGTGCTGATATACCTGGATGACATCACAGTCTTCTCCAAGACTGATAAAGAGCACCGCTACCACTTGAAAAGGGTTTTCCTGAAGTGTCGGAGGTATGGCCTATCTTTAAACCCCAAGAAGTCATTGTTTTCTATGCAGGAGGGAAGGCTATTAGGCCATATAGTATCGGCCGAGGGGGTGAGAATTGATCCCAGCAGGGTAGAAGCGATTCAGACCTTGTCACTTCCCAGGTCTAAGAAGGAAGTTCAGGCATTTTTGGGGAAGGTTAACTTTCTGAGGAGGTTCGTCTCAAACTTTGCCGAGCTAGTGAAACACATCACAGCCATGCTCAGAAAGGGAAATGAAGTGAAATGGACTGCTGAACCCAGGGAATCTTTTGCCCAAATAAAGAAAGTGTTGACTGAGGCACCTGTGCTAATCAGTCCTGATTATTCTAAAGATTTCCTGATTTTCTCGTTTTCTTCTGGTGACTCGGTAGCAGTAGTCTTGTTGTAGAAGAACGATCAAGGGCGAGAGAAACCTATTTCTTTCTATAGCAAGGCGTTGAGAGATGCTGAACTCCAGTACGAGATCATGGAGAAGTAGGCCTATGCATTGGTGAAAGCCCTTAAAGATTTCAGGATCTATGTCTTGCACTCAAAGATCACTGCATATGTCCCTTCAACCTCTGTGAAGGACATTCTTATACAACCTGACGTAGATGGAAGAAGGGGTAAATGGATCGCCAAGATCCTGAAATTTGACCTGGAGATTAAGCCCACCAAGTTGATAAAAGGGCAAGGTTTGGCCAAGCTACTGGTTGAATCCAATTGCAAGGCTTTGGGGATTAACTTCATCAATGAGCAAGCTGAGTCATCCGACAGGAATTCTCAGACCATCATACCCCTAGCAGCATGTCCCTGGTACAGGGATATCTTGTACTTTCTGCAGGAATTAAAGCCCCCTGATGGATTGGGAAAAAGTAGGGCCAGAGCTTTAAAGCTCAAAGCAGTCAGATATTGTCTCATCGACCAAGCATTATATTGGAAAGACCCTCTGGGGATAATATTGAGATGTCTGGACCCGCAGCAAGCCCAGAAGGTGATGTTCGATTTCCATAGCGGTCTCTGCGGAGGTCATCATTTTTGGAAGACCATGGCCCACAAAATCCTCCGGGCTGGGTATTACTGGCCTACTTTGTTCTCTGATGTCTGCAGAGAAGTCAGAGCTTGCATCAAATGCCAGAAGTTCTCAGGTAAGCAGCAGCTCAAATCTCTGCCATTAAAGCCTATAGTGGTTTCGGCACCCTTTCAACAGTGGGGATTGGATTTCATTGGAGAAATTCATCCTCCCTCAAGTGGCCAGCACAGGTGGATCCTCACTGCGACCGATTATTTCACCAAGTGGATAGAGGTTGTCCCCACCAGGAGCACTTCTCACAAAGTAATCATCAGCCTCTTGGAAGACATCATAGCCAGATTTGGCTGCCCAAGTAGGATTGTCACTGACAATGCTGCCCCCTTCAGGTCTGAGCCTCTGGTCAAGTTCTGTGAACAGTTTGGGATTTCACTGGTTCACTCCACTCCATACTATCCTCAAGGAAACAGACTGGCAGAGTCCTCCAATAAAAGCCTAATCAAGCTCATCAAGAAACTACTAGAGGACAATCAAAGGGCCTGGGACTCAAAGCTCAAATTTTCTCTTTGGGATGATCGGGTAACAACAAAGAAATCCCTGGGTATCTCACCTTTCCAACTGGTTTACGGAATAGAGGTCGTTTTCCCCACTCAACTCGCCTTATCTGCGGCGAATTTCCTCCAAGACTTTGAAGGAGAACCCAACCATGTGGTCAGAAGGATCCATCAGATGGTGGAAGTGCAGCAGATCAGAGAACAGGTCATGGATAGAGCCTACAATCACCAACAGAAGATCAAACAGGCGTTCGACAGAAAGAGCAGAAAGAAAGAATTCGAGCAGGGTGACCTGGTACTCAAGTGGGACGCACCCAGGCAGGAAAGGGGCAAGCACAGTAAGTTTGACGCCCTCTGGTTGGGGCCTTTCAAGATCCTTGAAGCATGTTCAAACAACACTTACAGGTTGCATGATCTAGAAGGCGAAGAAGTTTTTAATGGCCCAGTAAATGGGCATTTCTTGAAAAAGTGTTTTCTGTGAGCCGTAGTCGGCTCTTTTGTTTTTTGTAAATATTGTTTTTGTTTTGTTTTCAGTTTAATAAATGACTCCATAGTCCAACAGCAAAGGCACTGAATCTGCAAAGAGTTCTTAGAGCATCACAGGGACGACTCTATCCCCCATGGAGCCGAATGTTAGCGATATTTCTTGTAAGGGGGGTTAGAATGTAAAGAATGGGTTAAAAACCCACTTATCCTAAGTGCGGGATGCAAATGCGTCCATGTTTAAACGAAAATTGGATCTGGACGGCAGGCATCCGCGCTCCCGGATCAATGGCGCAGATGGGATTTCGGAGCCCCCCTGCCTTTCTACCTTTAAGCGGAGGGGGGGGGTCCAGAATCCGAGGCGCACCTCTTCGATGGTCAAGATCAACGCGCCCGGATCAACGGCGCACAAGGTGATTCTGGACCCCCCCCCGCCTTTCTATCTTTAAGCGGAGGGGGGGGTCCGGAATCGAAGGTGCATCTCTCTGACGGCTGCAGTTCAAGCGCCCAGATCAACGACGCACAGTCCATCTAGGCACCCTCTGTCATCCGACGATTAACTAATGTGGGCCCCCTTCCCGTCATGTCAGCTTGTGGACCATCCTCCCTCTTTCCATCTGTTCTCTTCCTGGCCATGCGATGAGGCTCGCGCCCTTTTACCCTTTCCTCATCTTACGACATATGTCACTCTCCCCTTCTCTAGTTCACATGGTCCCTTTCCCATTTCACCATCCATCCACTGCCTGCCATGTGTCCCACCTCATTCCACATCCGCCTCCCACTGCAAGTGCACCCATTATGTCTTGTATCCCGCTCCTTCCACGTATCGTCTTCTGCCACATGTCTTCCCCCCGCCACTTCTCTTCCACCTCATCGCTTATTTCCTTCCCCGCGCAGTTTTGGCCCCATCACTCCGTTGTTGTGCCCCATCTTCCGCGCTGGCTTCCACGCCTATTCTTCAAGACATTCAGTTATTCCAGGTGGCAGCGTGGGAGGCCCTCCACGTTGCAGAAGTGCCGAGTTGGCTGGGCCATCCTCGATCCCTATGAAGAAGTTATTGAAGCGGTTGGTGGTGGTTAGACATCGCCTCCGCCATAATGGAAAAGTCCGGCAATGAATTAAAGGCACGTCAATTCGCTGCTAGAACTGTTAGGAGTTGGATTACGTCTGACATAAGTTGCACGATCTTTCAAATGTTGACTATCAGAAGCCATGCAGACGCAGAGCTTTCAATGCAGTGTCTTGATTCCGCTGTTGTTGTTGTTCTGAGTATATGAAGGAGTATTCGTCATTTTTGTATCTATCGATGGTTGAGAAGAGCTCACGGTTGTAAAGTTGTAATGAAGCATTTTTATTCTAGTTATGCATGATCTTTGGGGACTTCTTGCCTTATGAATGTCAGCTTCTTTTACGTCTCTATTTACACTATATTAGAACAGCTCAGAATTGGAGGATCCAGTTGAGTTGTAACTGTTATAGGATGATGTTGTAATGGATCACTGTAATAGTTACGTTGTCTCTAATCTGTCCTTGTGATTTTCCCAACGCTGAGAGACTTGGAATTGGAGGATCCAGTCAAGTCCCCATTCAGTTTCTTGAGACTCTGAACCAAGAGGATCTTGCATTCAAAGTATTTCTTCTACATGCTGCTGAAAGCCTGTTGCCCAAAGTAGTCTGTCCACCCTCCTTGCTAAGTCTTTCATCTGTTTCATCTTTTTAATCAACCCACTGGCTGAAGTTAGATCAAGACCTCCTTTGTTTCTTACATACCAGACCCAGTCCCTGAGTTAGAATGATATCTCCTCGAGTCTTTATCTCCATTTGATCATCCATTTAAAAACAATCATGACATTAAACTGATGGGTGTTGGGCTCTGCTCCTGCAAGCAATCCAGGAGTGACTTCCGATGCTAACAAAGTGACACCTCATCCATTAGCCATGTGAGATGTGCCACAACCAGGGCCTCCATGGTGAAGAATGTGTAGTTGTTCATTGCGGGCTAGAGACTTGGGTTTGTGGGTGTACCACACAACATAAATCATGTCAGTTACAATAAATTCATCAGGTGGTTGTTAGGAGTGCATTCCAAGTAAGGGGGAAATGTAACATGCATATTGTTGATGTTTGAGGCAGCATCGTGAGACATTCTCCCCAAAGGGTCCTATGTGGACTAGTAGGGGAAAATGTAGACTTCATCCTGACGTGCCTCGAATGGTCATATGAAGGACCCAAGACATTGGTTTCATGAGGAAACCTTGATATGTATTGGGGGACATGGGTTCCATGAGGGAACTTCAATGTGTCATAGAGATGTTTCAGGAAAGAGCGTGAGACATTCTCCTCGGAGAGTCTTGTGTGGTCTAGTAGGGGGGAATGGGGAATTCATACTAACATGCCTTAGATGGTCAGATGAAGGAACCAAGGAATTGGTTTCACGAGGAAACCTCGATATGCCTTGTGAGACATTGGTTACATGAGGGAACCTCGATATGTCTTAGACATTGGTTCCATGAGGGAACCTTGATACGTCTTAGACATTTGTTCCACAAGGGCACCACGAGATGTCTAGTATGGACATAGTTCATGAGTGAAGCCTAAGGTTGGACACTTCAGGAAATTTGGGTGTCTAGTATACATTCATGTGCCCAAGGATAAAAGGACAAATCTAGACCCTTCAGGAATAAAGGGTACATTTTTTGGGTACAATGAGTCTTCAAAGGCATACCAGATCTACATCCTTGGTTAGATATAGATTGAGGTGAGTAGAGATGTTACCTTTGAGGAGGAGGTAGCCTTCAGGAGATCTAAAGGATCTCACATGGATATTGATAGTGAGAGACAGGAAGAGATGGTGCCTTCACCCCCTCACCCTCCAGTAGTTCAAAGGGAGATAGTTTATCCTATTGATCCAATTGATCCCATTGATCATGTATGTCTAGTTGATGTTCCCATAGATATTGTAGTAGGTCCGGAAGATAGCTACATGGGCTCATCAAACTCTCTAGGAGGAAGAAGGACATGCATCCCCTTGTGGTACCTTCTGAGAGAGAAAGAGACCTCAAATATATTTGTGTTATGTCGCAACTATGAGCCACATCATTGATTCTAAGCCTTCATGTTATGAGGAGACATATACAAAGCTAGTATGGAGACATGCCATGATGGAGGAGTATCATTCCATCATGAAGAATGATTTGTGGGATTTTATTCTGAAACCTGAGGGGAAGTCTGTAGTGACTTCCAAGTGGATCTATAAGATCAAACACAAAACTGGTAGGATCATCAAGAAGCATAAAGAGAGATTTGTTGCTATAGGATTCTCTTATGTGGAGGGAATATATTATGAGGAGAAAATTTCTCTTGTTTCTCAATACACTTCTATCCGAATGATCATTTCCCTTGCAACATCCATGGGTTGGAGACTACATCAGATGGATGTGAAGAAAACCTTTCTTAATGGATATATTGAGGAAGCAGTATACATCAAGAAGACGGATGTTTTTTTGATACATGAGAAGGAGTCTCATGTGTGTAGGTTGAAGAAGGCCCTACTGGAACTCAACCAGGCACCTAGAGCTTTGTATGTGAGGATTGATGGACACTTTATGAGTTTTGGCTTCAACAAAAGTGTTTTTGATCCCAACTTGTACTACAAGACTGTTAATGGTGAGTCCCTGCTTTTGGTCCTCTACGCTGATGATTTATTCCTCACCGATACAAAGAGTCTTATTTTTGAATGCAAGTATGTGTTGGCCTATGAGTTTGAGATGAAGGACCTTAGTATGATGCACTACTTCTTGGGACTAGAGGTGTGGAAGAGAACTTATGAGATCTTCCTGAGTCGAAGGAAGCACATAGTTGAGATATTGAAGAAGTTTGGGATGTTGAATTGTAAGCCCATGGCTACACCAATGGTGACTAATATGAAGAAACTAAGTGTGTCTTCTTCCTATTTTGATGAGATAGATCTGACCCTATATAGATAGTTTATTGGATCATTGATGTATATGGTTAAAACCAGACCATATATTTTCTATGCAGTGAGTTCACTTAGCCAGTTTATGAGTCAGTCGAGACAGACACACTAGATTTCTGTGAAGCATGTGTTGAGATACCTAGAAGTCATAGTTGGACATGGTCTGATATATACTTCCAATATTTACATGATATTGCAAGGATACACTGAATTTGATTGGGTAGAGAGCGCAGTGGAAAGGAAGAGAACCTTTGAGTGTTGCTTCACTTTGGGATATACCATGGTTTCCTGGTGTAGTAGGAAACATACTTATGTGGCTTTGAGAACCGCAGAAGTAGAGTACATTGCATTGAGTGTGGCAGTCCCTGAAGCAGTGTGGCTTCGCAAGATCCTTGCATATTTATTTGGACATGTGTTGGATTTCACCATTATTCATTGTGATAACCAAAGATGTGTGAAGATATTAGAGAATCCATCATTTCATGACAAATCAAAACACATTGAGATCAAATACCATTACATCCGAGACATGGTGCAGAGGAAGACAATATTGGTGTAGTACCTTCCTACAGATGAGAAGGTTGTTGATGTTCTTACCAAACCCCTTACCAAGACGAAGTTCGAGTACTTTTGTGATAGACTTGGTGTGGCAGAGAATTGCTCCCTCTCTGAGAGGGATTATTGATGTTTGAAGATTCCTGAGACATTCTCCAGGTCATACTCTTGTATTACTGACTTGAGTTGGTCTATGAGGACACTTATCTGAGATGGATAATTGGGTTTGGGATTATATCCCAACATCCCTTATGGAGAGCACATGAGGACACATCCCTTGTGGAGAGCACATGAGGACAAATCAATAGAGTTGACCTTGACATCACACACTATGGGGATTTGACCCTAGTGTTTCTAGAGGGATTAGCCTCTATAAGTCGACATGGGAGTGCCATGTGTGATAGACCTTTTTCTATAATGTCCCGAGTAAGCATCGAGTAGACCTTCTCCTAGATTGGGTTGCATACCAAGGGAGATAGGATGCATTTATCACAAAGGTGTACTTGTGGCAAATGGGCCCAAGCATAGTCATTCTTTAATCATGACAAGGAATAATATGGACTCAAGTTGCCTGAGGTTATTTCCATGTGTCAGTTAGCATCGGGCTAACATTCACTCACACGTGTGTCTCTGTGGTGAGCAGCCCTAGTGTAGTATTTGTCCTAGTCATGGTGATTTGACAAGGAATCATAAAGACTCAAGATGCTAGATGTTATCACATGTAGAGCTAGAGTGAGAATGATCTCAAAGAGAGTCAATTGGATCATAGGAAGATCTGTAGAAGGATTTTCCCCTCGGTTCAGGTGGGAGAGAAACATCTCCCAAGACCCACAGACAAGTTTCATGAGTATAGGGTGAATTTTGTATACTTCAAAGACAAGGTTTGGTATGATGAAGAATGTCTCCCTCGTTGAGAGGGAGTGTTGATGTTTGGACAACATTGGGAAGAGATTCTTCCATATATATCATATAATATATGACATTATATTTATATTACAAGGTATAAATATATATAATCAATAAGTAGTAATTTATTATCTGAGGGATGCATCCTTTCATGGATGATCACCATATGTTCTCTATATATGGAACACTAATGATTGTAATGATATATCGAATATACAATATCATCTCATATAGAAAAATCAACAAAATGATGTGTCCTTGATATTTATTCGAGTAATATAGATTGTTAAATGGATCATAACAATGCATCTAGTGCACATGTAGCAAAAGAATTAACATTTGTGCAGTTTAATGATGCTCAAAGTTCCCCAAATGATTTAACAAATCCATTCTTCATTCACTTGTATGATATAATTAAAGAAATCTTATGTTTAATTATTGCATGATTTTGAATTTGACAAAGTCCTAGAGTGGAATCATATAGTAGCTTACCCAAGTAGCAAGGTGTTACTTCCTTAGTTCATCATGTTTGATTGCAAGACTAATGAAGTTCTTTAATAGTATTAATCTCTCATGTTGTTGCTATGATAACTCAACTTAAAGGAATGTCATTAGTATTTGAATGAAAACAACACATACGTTCATTTCACTTGGATAACAATCTATGAGCATTCATTGAACTTGGTCCAATTTCCATTATAATCTTATTCCTTCCAAATTGTATGATTTAAATTTGACAAGTTGTACTATGTAATATTCTTTCTCTATCTAAACAATACTTTTCCCATGAATAAATCTATTCATGAGGGAGGGAGGCATATATCTGGAAATCCATTGGTGAAATTTATATTTCTATCAAGTGGGCACACAAAGTTAGATTCACTAACTAAGTTATGAGAAAACATTCATCTCTTTTAGAAATAGAGAAAACAATCAACATTGTTAAAAACTCATTTATCCTTATTATTCAAAGTTTTAAGAGAGGCACTTATAGCCTAATATGACATATATGTTGTATTATAATGTAACATCTACCATGGATATTCCACTTGAAAAAATTGTCACAAAAAATCATATAATATTCTATAACCTTTTACTGTGCAATTCTTTATTTTAGATTGCAGATTTTTAATATTACTATTTTAACACATAATTTATTAAAATAAACTAAAATTGAAATGAAAGAGATAAGCAATAACACATCATCCACACAATGAATACACAATGTACCCCGAGAAAACAAAATAAAGGAGAAACGGATCTATAAGTGGAAACCTATGCTCTACTTTTTTCTTCTCAAATTTGAAATGAAAATACAAATAAAGGGTCACTCACTATGGAGTTGTCATGGAAAATATGGCCAATATGGATGCTACATGATCTTCTACTTCCTCTATTCTTCTTCAATATTCCACTCTCAATACTCTTCTCTGCTATGGAAAAATAATGAATATAATAACAATGGAAACCATTCATTTCCTAGCATCCCAGTATTTAACATAGTTTGATAGTTGTCTAAGGTTAGGGTTAGGTTTTTCACATGCTTCAACCCACAATTAAAATTAGGGTTTTATACCCTCTATAATATTCTTGAAATTCCACGTGTGACTATCTCTACAAGTGTGAGTAATGTGAGTTGACACGACATCCACTAATTACCACAATGATCAACATGATAGGTCAACTTGCGAGAGGCATAACTTCTCCATACAAACTTTGATTGAGGTAATCTTCACATTGTTGGAAATATCTCAAAGTGTATAACAATATTGAGAGGTTGCAAGATATACTCACAATGTTTTTACCCCAAAAACTACCATTTAAGGCCTTAAATGGGATTTCAATGGTTATGGACCCCAAATCTCCAAAGTGGACTTGCCCCTAAAATGGGCACTACAAGCCAATAGCTACAATTTTTCTGCCTATAAAGTACCAAAATAGATTAAAAGTTATATAATTGTCTAGAATATAATTTGTGCAGGATCATTATATAATTTGTTATATATTTTGTTACTTTCTATGTCGAAAAATTGGATCCATTGTCTTATAGGGCCCATTTTAGGGGTAGATCCCACTTTGAAAATTTGGGGTCCAAAACCTTTTGGAGCCCATTTGAGGCCTTAAATGACCATTGTGGGGGTCAAAATTTTAATATCATAGATCAAGATCTCTCAACGTTGTTACACAATTCGAGATCTTTCCATTAGCATGAAGGTTACCTTAATTTGAGTTCAGATTATGAAGTTATTCCTTCCATGAGTTGACCTATCATATTGAACACCATGGTACAAAATGGATGCCATGTTAGCTCACATTACCCATGCATGTGGAGCTAGTCACATGTGGAGTTTCAAAAATATTCTAGAGGTTCAAAACCACAAGATTAATTAGGGGTTGAGGCATGCAAAACGCCTAACCCTATCCCTAGATGACTATCAAACTATGTTAAATACTATGCTTCTAGGAAAGGAAGGGGTTTCATTCTTATTATATTAAGTATTTCTCCATAGGAAAGTAGAGCATTGAGAGTGGGATATTGAAGTAGAACAAAGGAAGTAGAATATCCCATAGAAACCATATTAGCCACAGTGTCCATGGAAACTCCATAGTGAGTGTCATTTCTTTGTATATGCATTTCATACCTAAGAATAAAATAGCAAAGCATAGGCCTCGCCATCTAGATAGGTTTCTCCCATATTTAATTATCAAAAGGTATATCTTACATTTATTGTGTGTATGGCACCTTAAGAGTTGCTTCTTTCGTTTAAATTTAATCTTATTTCAATAATTTATGTGTTAAACTAATAACACTAAAAATATGCAATCTAAAATAAAACGTTGCATAATAAAAGGTTGTAGAATATTATAAGATCTAATGTTACAAAATGTTCTAGTGGAATATCCATGGTAGTTTACAGATCAAACTTGGGTAACATTGACACATGTCCACTTCCACAAATTTATTACCTATGTGTGTATCACACACACACAAAATGTTGGATATAAATGAAAATAAAATAATAATTGACATTTATATAAATAGAATATGTCAAACTTAGAGACAAATCAAGAAAAATTCTATCTGATTCATGGATTTCTCTTCAGATATATAATGATTCACAATTTTGAGATTTCAGACCAATAGTGGTTGAATGTAATATAGGAAGGTGGCGAGAAATCGACACATGATAGAGATTAGAATGAGGTAAGTAGAGAGTCGTGCCCTATTAACTCTCATTTGAGGTCAATGTAATCATTATAGATAATCACTTCACTATATTTGATATATTATCCAAGGGATTTTCAATAGGTTTCACACCCAGAGTGCCAAATTCCTCATAGCTCCTAGATTCAACTTGGATGACATGTCCCTAGAGAACTTTTTGACCTAATGAAATCTCTTAATCAATCGGTGTTGTATTGAAAATACACTATAATTGTTGCTACAATGGAGATGTTAAAGAAAAGTAATGTTTTTCATTTTAATCATTATTCCACAAATTGAAATCTCAGCATGGACTCTTATCATGAAAACAACATCAATGTTTTACATTGATTCAAAAATATATAGAAATTGATTATACCAGTTAAGAGTAAACTTTGTGCAGAATTATGTCCTTTCCTAAATATAATTTTCAAACGACTTTTTGTTATTATTATCATTATTATTAGTAATCTAGGTTCAAGATTATGACCTTTCCTAAATACAATTTTTGAACAACTTTTTGTTATTATTATCATTATTATTGGTAATCTAAGTGCTTGAATTATCTAAAGGAAAAAGTAGCTTGAATTATCTAAAGAAAAAGTATTTTGGATCATTTTATGTCATGTTAAATGAATCTGAAACTTTTCACATCATAAAAGTTGTCATTTATTTATGTGTCCTTGATATTTATTTGAGTAAGGTAGGTTGTTAAAATGGATCGTAGCAGTACATCCATTGCACATGCAACAACATTTCATTTGTGTGGTTTAACAACACTTGAAGTTCCCCAAACACTTGATTGAATCCATTCTTCATTCTCTCGGATGATATAATTAAAGAAACGTTGTGTTTATTATAACAATATTTTGGCTCCAATGAAGTCTTAGAGGGAACTACTATTGTGGCTTACATGAGTAGTAAGGCATTACTTACTTAGGTCATCACGGTCGATGAAAAGACTAATGAAATTCTTAAATAATATCCATCTCCCTTGTTGTCAGGATAACTCAACTTAAGGAATGCAAATAACCAATATTTAAATTAAAACAACACATACATTCATTGCACTTGGATGAAATCTTGTGAACATTAATTGAACTTGGTCTAGTTTCCATTATACTCCTATTCCTTTCAATATCTATGATTTAAATGTAAAATATATTATTTATAACTTTTTATTTCCATTTAAACCACACTCTTATGAGGAATATCTCTATTCACGAGGGAGGGAGGGTTTTATTTGGATTTCCATTGGTGAAATTTATAATTCTATCAACATAGGACACATGGTTAGATTCACTAACTATATTGTGAGAAAACAATCAACTCTTTTACAGAGACAAAACACAATCAAATTTCCTAAAATATCCTTTATCCCTATTATTCAAAGTTCTTAGAGAGGAACTTACAGCTTGAATGATCTTGAATATATATGTAAGAGATGAGATAAGTATAATATTCAGCTTTAGATAATATAGATTATTAATAACAAATTCCAACATCTAAAACTTAAGAGGCCTATATAGTGAGAATTTGAATAAGGAGGACAAATAGGTCCCACTTTTAGGTTTTACTAGGTCTGGGTGCCTAAAACTCTACAACAAAAGGTCATTATGAACTAGAAATACCAAGTTAATCAAGTGAAACCATAAAGGTTGGGAAAATCTCCTAGAATCCCAAGTACATTGATTTCATTATATTGCATGTATTCCAGTGTTCTTAAAGTCAATCCTTTCAAACCAAGTTGTTCACTCCATTGCTCTTACTATAGTGCATTGATTTTAGTGTTTGCAGTGTTTATACAATGGATAAATTTTATTATTCTAGTTTTTGCACTCACTTCATTATTTGTATGGTGAATATAGGCTATACAAAAAACATTCTCATTATTTTGAAATTATTGATTAAATAGAATAGTAGGGAAATCATTATGCTCATTAAAGAAATTTAGTATCGAATAACTGACAATTACATGGTGTCATATCATTATCATAGAAAACGAATTAGAGGAAAATCCCTAATGAGTCTCAAATCACAAGCTAATAGAATTGGAATCACCAAGCAAAAGGTGACATCATTCGATCATATACAACTTAGAGGCCTAGGTGGTGAGAATCCAAGCCATGAGATCATATAAGTCCCAATTATCCAACTTTTTTTTCAACATGGGTGCCTAGGAATATACAACAAAAGGTCACTATGAATAGAAAATTATAAAGTGATCAAGAAAAAACCCAAAGGATGGGTTCATCTCATGGAATACCAAGTACAACAATTTCACTATATTACGTAGATTTGAATGTTCATTTCATAAAGTGGATAATTAACTAAGTTTTTCATTGCATTGCTCATAGTATAGTGCATTGATTTCAATGTTTGTACAATGGATAAATGTGATTATTTTATTTTTTTGTTGATTTTAGTGTTTGGACATTGGATAAATGCTACATGAAAAACATTTTCTCACAAATTTGAAGTGGTTGAATAGATATTGTAGGGAAATCATTATGCTCGATAAAGGAACTTAGTACTGAGGCAATGAATAACTAATCAATGAGATGGTCTAGTATTATGATCAAAGAGAAATAATTAAAGGCAAAGGTTCACATGAGCTCGAAATAACAAGCTAATAGAAATAGAATCACCAAGAAAAAGGTCACATCATTACATCATTTTAAAATGGAGAGGCCCATATGGTAAGGATCTAAGCCAAGAGGTCATATGCAAGGTGCCTAAGAATCTACGCCAAGAGGACATTGTGAATTGGAAATTATGTGTTGATCAAGTCAAAACCCAAAGGTTGGGTTGGTTCTAGAATACCAAATATGTCAACTTCATTATATTATAGAAATTTCATTGTTCATAAAGTCAATAGTTTTCGACTAAGTAGTTCACTACAATGTAATATAATGCATTTGATTTCAATGTTTGTACAATGGATAAATTTGATTATTTTGTTTTGTGCATTAATTTTAGTGTTTGTACCATGCATAAAGGCTATATGAAAAATATTTTCTCATTATTTTGAAATGATTGATTAGATAGAATTGTAGGGAATTCATTAGGCTCGAAAAAGGATTTTAGTAATAAGGTAGAAAATAAGTAAACAATTAGATGATCTAAGATCACGATGATAGAAAAATAAAAGAAGGAAAATGCTCACATAAGCTCCAAATCGTTAGTTTATAGAACTAGAATCGTGAAACAAAAGGTCACACCATTCCAAAATATTTGACTATAGAAGCCTAGATGGTAAGAATCTAAAGAAGGAGGTCATATAACCCACTTCTCTGATTTCTATTCAGCATGGGTGCCTAAGAATATGCATCAAAGATCACATGAACTCAAAATTCCAAGTTGATCAAGTACAAACTCAAAGGCTAGGGTAGTCTCCTATAATCCCAAATGTGCCCCTAGGTGTTAGAGTTCTCGTTGGTCGATATTTCCTCAATTTGTATAAGTATTCTTTATGCTAGACACCTTCTATCAATTTAATAAATGGGGGTCCTTCCTGAAGCTTCATGAAGTCACAAGGATTGATGTAAGAGAAAGAAACTAGTAATATTGGAAAGAATGAGAGGTAGGGTGTAACTTCTAATGCAATATCTCAAATTAAAGGTTTGAACGGTATTGTAACACCCCTGTTTCCTCCAATTTGTAATTAATCATAGAATAGGAATTGCCATGCTAATGCATGAGGAAAATGTAAATGTATTATTGTTTGAGTTGACAATAACTGACTGTGGGGGTGAAGCCTTGAAAGTACTGGCCATGATATCACTAGAGGAAGAATGTGAAAACCATACAAGAGGGTTCATATATCAAATAACCCCAAATCTTCATGATAAGGATGACAAACCTCCTTCGAATCCCAAGGAAAGGAAAGCAGTAAATGAAGAAGGAACGGTGGTTGAATCACCAACCAACCCCCATGAATGGAAACATGGGCTGTCAGCCCGAAGTACTACAGGGACCTGCAGACCTGAGTTTCCTTCTGACAGAAGGAATAGGATAGGTCAGCGAAACTGTCCAAGGTAACAGAGACACAGAGGAGAGGAGAAGGACACACGAGACGAGAACGAGAGCTCGCAAGGGAGAGGCACGAAGCTCTCCAGTGGATCACGAACATAAGGCCACAAGCTTGATGCCGAAGAGCATCTGAGAAACCTTGCTGAGGCCACAAACAAGTGAGAAAGCTCCGAGTTGCAAAAAATAGGACCCAAACAGAAACTGAAACATAGAGAGAACCCTCGAGAAGAGTGAGAGTTCCCTGGTGATATCATGGCTTGGCACAGGGGTGGCCAGAGTGCTAATATTGAATGCCTCTGAGCCTATGGCCGGGTGGAAGGATGAACACCCACAGTCAGTTGGTTGGTGGCAACCTGTAATAGATAAGTGATTTCTTACTCTGTGTAATTTAGCTGTAACTAGGCATGAATTTGGTTATATGGTGTATGTTTTAGGAATTGTGCTTGATTTATGAATGGATATATTGTGTCTCTTTACTTACTACTTGGATGTATAATTAGGCCAGTAAGAGATTATATTGATAGGACATGATTGGTACTCATAAATACGTGTGTCCTGAGGCAGCTTGAGTTAGAGCCACGAACGGTGAGTTCGTCGACCTTAGGCATAGTCTCATGTACACATGCGAACCTTCCTAGTTGTCTAGAGTCCCTTGGAGGACGAATTTTGTTAATCTTAGGACAGGTAGTGTAGTTATGCACAGGCTCCCTGTGAGGCAAGTAGAGACTGAGACTCACTAAAGTCCTAGACTTGACGAATGAGTGCAAGGGGTGCGTGGAAGACTCTTCTAAGAGTCAATCCCATGAGAAAGAGTGAAAAACTCTTAATTCCTTCATAGATGAGAAAGATCAGGAGGGACAACACTGTTTGTAAGTGCTGGCAAGACGCAATAGTCAGCTTGCAGTAGAAGATCGAAGGCTGAGACCTTTGAAGGGTCAGAATCTTCCGAGATCGGGAAGAAAGTTAAAGCTCAGGAGGAAGAGCAACAATATCCCTTAGATCAACTATAGAGTGTGGATCTGGACCATTGAAATCCTATGTCTAGACACACAGAATAGCGTGCAAGAGGAGAGGATCTGAACGAACGGTATAGAACTGTCAGATCTGGAGCAGGGACCGACAGTCGTTGGATCCAGAGATAGGCGCATGAAAGAAGTCTCGAAATCACTTCAATCGTTGGATCGTTGGAGGACAGGTGGCGAACATCCGGAAGCCACCAGGGTTTCAGAACTTAGGCATATAAGGGTGGTGAAGAACGAGGATTCGCAATCATCGAAATCGGGAGGGTTATTCTGGATCATTGGATCCAGGGCGACACATGGTAGAGATCTAACCCATCGAAGTTTTGGCATCCGGGATACCTAAAAAGGAAAATCTCTTGTACTCGTCAATCGCGAAATCCTGACTTGTGAAACCCCAAAGTGAGTTTAGAGGATATATGGTTCGGAGTTTCAGCTCCCGGGAAACCTAAGTGCGAGACCTCCTGTCTGCGCATATCCCGAAATCCTGACTTGCTAGACCCTGAAATGATAATAGAACAGATGAGATATGGTGTTTCAGTGTTTCGTCACCCAGGATATCTAAGGGAAAGTCTCTTGTACTCGCCAATCCCAAAATGTCGACTTGCGAAACCCCAAAATGACATAGTGTGTCTAGAGTTTGGATGTTTGGATGTTTCGATGTTTCGGCACCGGGGAAACCCAAGGGTCAGTTCCCTTGTACTCCTCGGTCGCGAAACCTCGACTTGCGAAACCCCAAAATAATAATAGCGCAGATAAGTCTTGATGTCTCGGTATTTCGACACTCGGGATATCTAGAAGCAAGTCCTTGGTACACGTCAATCCTGAATTCCCAACTTGTGAAATCCTGATATGGCTTAGCGCATGTAGATTTGGTTTTTCGCTGTTTTGGCACCCGAAAAACCGAAGGGTATGAACCCTTCATCCTCTTCTACTGTGAAAACCCGGTACGCGAAACTTTGAAAGGTGGGATGCCAGGTTTTAATCTGAGGCATTGTTAGATGTGACAAAATGTTGGTCCCTTTTGGATTTCGGCACTTCGAGAGACAAGAGAGCAGAGGAACACATGCATCGCGATTTCCTAAATCGCGAAAGCCGGAAACACCTCTCCGGTAAGGCCTGTGGTCATAGCCAACGATCACATGGGTAAGGATAAGGGATGATAGGGTCTGCATCAGGCCCCATAGGAATTCGGGGATTCTGTTCCTCGGTGAAAGGAAGGAAAAAGCCAAAAAATATTAGTTCCCGTAGTGCGTGTGTGACAAATTGGTATCAGAGCATGGTTACAACACTTGGCCTACTTGGGCTCATGTACGAGCCGCATAAGGAGATGCTGTTATCTGAATTTACTCCTTGAGGAGAAGGGCTACAGATTGAACCTGTGATTTTGGGATTTCTTGTTGAATTCCAGCAAATGAATTATATTGTTTCTTTGTCAAAATGATAACTACTCTTATAGGAGTAGGAATGCATTGATCAGTATTACTGATAAGACCTGAGTGTGAATAACAGAGGTGGAATAAATTGTTCTATGAAGCTGCACTAGCCAGAAAAGGGACATGAACTGAGTTGTTTTGTTATAGTGTGACGATGGCTACCTGCTAAAGAAGGTAGAGTCTATTGCAATTGAGATGGCTGGTTAGGTAAGAATTAAGATCCAAATGAAGAACTCCTTCATGATTTGGGAAATCTAGTAAGGACTAGTAGGATCCTTAGGAAGTTATGATTACTGTGTTATTAAAAGACTAAACTCTGAGCCTATAACTCCTCACAATTCAGAGGACTGATGAAAATATGTAGGGTTAGATTACCTGACCTATAATGGTTAGGATCAACAACAAGGATAATCTATTTGAGCAAGATTAAGAGGAGTCCTTTGGGACTGTTGCTAATTCCCAAGAGTGACCTTTGTTGGTTGTTCCCATAAAGAGAGGGTAATATCCATATGAGTTATGACTATGATATTAGTCCTGTAAGTAACTTAAAATCTCAGAAGAGATAGCGGGAGAAATCCTTCAGAAAAGAGTTTTGAATATTGGATAGGATCGAGAGTCAAGATCCATTCAGAAAGAACCAAAATGTTTCAAGTTGTTCGATCTCAGAGAAGTAGTGCACTGGTTAGTTGCAAGGAGATACCAAAATTTCGCAAAACCAAAGGACTTGGGATAAGCAATGAGAAATTCGCGAAAAGATCATATCCCTTGATCAAGGAGCGATCTGGACCATTGATCGTCCAAAGAGAATTTCACAATTTCGGATACCGGGAGTTTGAGAGGTAAGAGTTCAGGAGACTAGAGGTCTCGGGCCACGAAGTCCCAAAAGCGTTAGGACCATTCATCGCTAGAGGACAAGTGGTGGAGGATTGAGGTTTTGGGAAAATTCCCGAAGGGATCCATTTCGGCACTCCTGGTACCAAGGATGCGAAGGGCAAGAGTTCAGAACTCTTGACCCCCCAAAAAAAACGTCGAAAAAGGATTAGGGTTGTAGGATGCGGATTGGATCGTGGTTGTTGATCTCTCAATAGCGGCACACTGGTATTTCGGGTACCGGGAAGTCAAAGGAGCAAGGACCGGGCAACCCTTGCATCGCGGGATCGTGAAACGTGAAATCCCAAAGGTGTTGAAGGGACGCGATAGGAAGACGACATTTCGGCATATCACGATTCGACATTTCAGAAGTCCTAGAGACGAGGAATCCAGACTCTCAGGGATGAAAACCCCGAAGTCTCAACAATGTAACACAAAGAGGGGTGGGGTTGCGGTCATATCGGGATATCGGGAATCGATATTTCAGGAATACCGCAGACAGAAAGTCAGAACGCTTGACATCGGGAGTTTTGAAGTCACGAAACGCGACGAGCCGGGGAGACACCTCCTTGGAGGAGAACGTTGGGGATCGGCATTTCGGCATTTCAGAGATCGGAATTTCGACCTATCGGATTTCGAGGAATCGAGGAACTAGAGTTCCTTGCAATAGAAATCCCAAAATCACGAAATGTGAAGCGCCTTTTAGTTCGGATCGTGGTCACCGTCGGTGGTCACGTGAGGAGAAGACATGAACCAGTATGATGAATACTTAGCTGTGTTCAATTGTACTTGAGTGCATGAGGTTAATTCATTGTGAAGCTTCATAATAGGAAGCCTGATATTAATACCGGTAAGGTATGAATGATATTAAACGTGCAAGTAATGCACATGTATGATATAAAAGTATAAGTATACTAGAGGTCCAATATGATTTCCCTAATAAGTGAAACGTGAGACAAAAATTACACTTGCCAAAATTGAATGAATACCATGGATACATGGTTGACTCCGTTCTGAAGAGTCACGAAGGTTCCGTCTTGAATGATAGCTTAAGGGGAATGTACTCCATTCCCCCAGGAAAATCCAGTGCAATTAAATGAAAGAGTAAACGAGTGAGGATGCTCTGATGTCATGGTAAGAGGCAAATGTTTATGCCTTTGAAGATCACATGAGAAGGACTATGAACAATCCTGAGATGAGTGATTTAAAAAAAAATAAAAAATGGAAATGTATGTAGGCTATGAAATACACCTACGATAGCTACATACAGGCTTAGGATTATGAAAATGGTTAAGTACATCATAGATGTAAGTTAACAAAGATGAACGTTTATATTCCTTAAGGGGAATATTTGGTAGACCACTAAAAGGCCAACTCAAGGTTAAGGCCATCACAAGTGGTGATGGATCTGCAACAAGGAAGTTGCATGTTGAAGGAGTTCCCCGTGGAGGAACTGTATAAGGTCTCTGTCAGAAGAACAGAGTCACAACCCTGATAATTGATGAAGGTTGGACAATGGGCTGCAAGGCCTGTCCATGTATAAGAATCCTGGATTACATTTTGAAAGAATCATGTAAGTAATAAAAGACTAATAACCAAATATTGACCATTCTGATAACAGAATGGAAGAGTGTAGGATGCACATGTTCATGATTCATTATGAGCAAAGAGTTGCTACTAAAGCATGTTGAAGTATCCTAAGAGTTAGGATGAGCCTAACCCAAGGTTGCTCAGAAAAAGAGCAGTTGTGGAACCCAGTATGGTTGGTAAGAGGCCAGTAAACCCCTGAGTATGATTGAATGAATAAATGGGTACGTTTAACTGATACAGCTTGGTTGAAGCCGTGGTTAAGGAAAGGTAGTGAGACCTTAGAGATAACTTGACTGGGCTGAAAAGTCCCAGGCAATGTAGAAATAATTGGAAGAAGGGGAGAGCCCTCAATTCTTTCCTTGTTGTGCATTACATTCTATGGGATGAGAAAGCTAGTACATTGATGAACGCAAATGATTTGACACCATAATAATGATGGTTGTAATGCTGTGAAAGCAATTGAGAACTATTGTGTTACACTCATGAAAAAAATTAAGGATAATATGATGAAGTGCATACAGATATGCTAAACATGCCTGAAAATGTTTTTATTAATTAAACGCTATGATATTTTCATTTTAATTTACATGACGATTAATGTGCCTATGGTGTATGTCATGTGTAGAAAGGAATAATATTGGAACTGTTGAGGAAGACAGTTTCCAATAATGAACAACATCAAGCAGAGGGTGACCATGGAAAGGCTGCGGTCGAAAGGTTGTTGACGAGACTGTGAAAATCCCGCTAAAGCACTATTGATAAGGTAGAGAACAGAGAAAGGGTGCTAGTAGCCAAGAACCGGCATAAAGATATTCGTGCCTATGTGGCATAGGGTATGAAGGGATTTGGTAAGAACCCCTTCCGAAACATTTTATTATTGCACGTTATACCTAAAAATTGAAAGGGCAGTTGTATGCCTTGGATACCCAAGTAAGGTATGACTCAGGAAGGAGAACCTGAATGATGGAGGTATGAACCTCTGGTAGTAAACATTGTTTGTAACCCTTGGAAGAATTCATAAACTGATATGTCATGAATGCATGGACAATCAAGGAATGCGTAAAGACACTCATGTGAAACTTTTGAGTTCATGTGTACTGATTTGGGATCGTGATCAACCTATAGTAGGCAGTATGGTCCTATTGTAAGAATGAAAGAAAAACGAATAAACCATATGAGGAAGAGGTTGGTTAAATTCCAACACCCCATGGCCAAGAACTAGTCATAAAGTGTGGCAAACTTGAATAACAATGCAAGAGTCCATTGGGCATGAATGTGGCCAGGGATAGTGGCACATTTGTTAAAACCCTTTGAAATGTTGAATTATGTTTTGAATATATATATATATATATATATATATGGAAAATCTAACAATTTGATTGGTTGATTGAAGAATGAATTGTAGGAAGCAAAGGGTCATGGATATGGTAGTAAAGTAAGCCCATAAGAAAGACCGATTGCCTGCTGAGCCAAATTGCAAGGAATGGTATTTCCTTTTGGGAAAGTGAATCTAATTGTTAGTATGCACCATTCTGAAATTGTTGTGACGATGTTGTAAAGGTGCAATAAAATGTATGTGCATGAGAACTAACAATTTGATTAGCTGAGGAGTGATTGCAGGAAGAAGGAGTCTTGGATATGGAAATGCTATAAGCCCATAAGGAAGACCGATTTCCTGCTGAGATAAAATGTTATGGGAAGGAAAGTCCCATGATTATGAATCAGGTTCCTGTGCAGAATGAATATGAAAACAAATTGTGGAATAAGAAATCTGTAGGTGATAGATTTGCAATAAAATTCTGAAAGTTGGAATTTATAATGATGTCTCACGAATGTTGTATACCTGTGATACAGGTGAGGAGAAAAGATCTGTCCAGAAGGAATAGATGAAGGCTATCAAAGCTGAAGATGATAAAAAGAAAAGGGGCTACTGCTGAGCCATGAAAACTCCGTGATAAGCCATGATCGCCTGAAAATTATTGTGTTGAGGTAACACAAGCCGAGGTATGCCTCGACAAAGCAAGTCTGAGGGATGCCTCGACTGTAAGACTCGATAGAGTGTCTAAAATTTTCCTGTGCGAGAAAACCTTGGTAGGGAAAGATGGATCACCTAAGGGACTATATAATAGTGAAGGGGATGCCTGAGCCTGGGCTTGGAGGGTGAGTGACCGCAAGGAAGAGGAGATCTTAATAATTCTTGTAAACTATTGGGATCATGCACACAGTGGGTAGTTTCCTGTGCGGAAAAACCTTGGAAAGGGAGATAAAATCATGATAGCTCTTGTGAACTATTGAATTGGAATCATGCACCCAATGGGTACATCAAGGAAAGCAATGAGCATGGATAACAAAACTACCATGTGGATACAGATCCACAAATTGCACAGATAAGTACTGTGTTAGAATATGAATTTTCCTTTTTAATTTGGAACAATAGTAAGATGTTTTCACACAAAATTGTGATTAATGTGCTTGTTGTCCAAGAATTATTGAAGGCAGGTGACGAAGACTAAGATTCTGAAAGAGGACCTGACCGAGCATGAAGGTCAAGACTTCTGAAGTGGCCAAATGAGAAAGGCATCACAGGTGTTTTGAGAAAAGAACACCGAGGATGGTGTTCCTTTAAGGGGGAGGGAATTGTAACACCCTTGTTTCCCCCAATTTGTAATTAATCATAGAATAGGAATTACCATGATAATGCATGAGGAAAATGTAAATGTATTATTGTTTGAGTTGCCAATAACTGACTGTGGGGGTGAATCCTTGAAAGTACTGGCCATGATATCACTAGAGGAAGAATGTGAAAACCATACAAGAGGGTTCATATATCAAATAACCCCAAATCTTCATGATAAGGATGACAAACCTCCTTCGAATCCTAAGGAAAGGAAAGCAATAAATGAAGAAAGAACAGTGGTTGAATCACCAACTACCCCCCATGAATGGAAACATGGGTTGTCAGCCCGAAGTACTACAGGGACCTGCAGACCTGAGTTTCCTTCTAACAGAAGGAACATGATAGGTCGATGAAACCGTCCAAGGTAAGAGGGACACAGAGAAGAGGAGAAGGACACACGAGATGAGAACATGAGCTTGCAAGGGAGAGGCACGAAGCTCTCTAGCGGATCATGAACAGAAGGCTGCGAGCTTGATGTCGAAGAGCATCTGAGAAACCTCACCGAGGCCACAAACGAGTGAGAAAGCTCCGAGTTGCAGAAAACAGTACCCGAACAGAAACTGAAACAGAGAGAGAACCTTTGAGAAGAGTGAGAGTTCCCTGGTGATATCATGGCTTGGCATGGGGGTGGAAAAAGTACTAATATTGAATGCCTCTGAGCCTATGGTCGGGTGGAAGGAGGAACACCCACAATCAGTTGGTTGGCGACAACCTGTAATAGATAAGTGATTTCTTACTCTGTGTAATTTAGCTGTAACTGGGCATGAATTTGGTTATACGGTGTATGTTTCAGGAATTGTGCTTGATTTCTGAATGGATATATTGTGTCTCTTTCCTTACTGCTTGGTTGTATAATTAGGCCAGTAAGAGATTATATGGATAGGACATGATTGGTACTCGTAAATACTTGTGTCCTAAGGCGGCTTGAGTTAGAGCCACGAACGGTGAGTTCGTTGGCCTTAGGCAAAGTCTCATGTATAGATGCCAACCTTCCTAGTTATCTAGAATCCTTTGGAGGACAAATAATTAGGCCAGTAAGAGATTATATGGATAGGACATGATTGGTACTCATAAATACTTATGTCCTAAGGTGGCTTGAGTTAGATCCACGAACGGTGAGTTCGTCGGCCTTAGGCAAAGTCTCATGTACAGATGCCAACCTTCCTAGTTATCTAGAATCCTTTGGAGGACGAATTTTGTTAAGCGCGGGAGAGGTAGTGTAGTTATGCACAGGCTCCCTGCGAGGCAAGTAGAGACCAAGACTCACTCAAGTCCTAGACTTGACAAATGAGTGCAAGGGGTGCACGTAAGACTCCTCTAAGAGTCAAGCCCAGGAGAAAGATTGCAAAACTCTTAAGTCCTTCATAACTGAGAAATCTCAGGAGGGACAACATTATTCGTAAGTGCTGGCGAGACCCAATAGTCAGCTTGTAGTAGAGGATCGAAGGCTGAGACCTTTGAAGCGTCGGAATCTTCCAAGATATGGAAGAAAGCCAAAGCTCAGGAGGAAGAGAAACATTAGCCCTTAGATCAACTATAGAGTGTGGATTTGGACCATTGAAATCCTACTTCCAGACACACAGGATTGCATGCAAGAGGAGAAGATCTGAACGGACGGTATAGAGCCGTCAGATCTGGAGCAGGGACCGACAGTCGTTGGATCCGGAGATAGGCGCACGAAAGAAGTCCCGAAATCACTTCAACTGTTGGATTGTTGGAGGACAGGTGGCGAACATCTGGAAGCCATCTGGGTTTCGAAACTTGGGCATATAAGGGTGGTGAAGAACGAGGATTCGCAATCATCGAAATCGGGAGGGTTATTCTGGATCGTTGGATCCAGGGTGACACGTGGAAGAGATCTAACCCATCAGAGTATCGGCATCCGATATACCTAAAAAGGCAAATCTCTTGTACTTGTTAATCATGAAATCTCGACTTGCGAAAACCCGAAGTGAGTTTAGAGGATATATGGTTCGGAGTTTCGGGTCCCGAGAATCCTAAGTGTGAGACCTCATGTTTGCGCATATCCTGAAATCCCGACTTACTAGACCCTGAAATGATAATAGAGTGGATGAGATATGGTGTTTCGGTGTTTCGACACCCGAGATATCTAAGGGCAAGTCTGTTGTACTCGCCAGTCCCAAAATCTCGACTTGCGAAACCCCAAAATGACATAGTGTGTCTAAAGTTTGGACGTTTCGGTGTTTCGACACCCGGGAAACCCAAGGGTCAGTTCCCTTGTACTCGTCGGTCGCGAAACCCTGACTTGTGAAACCCCAAAATAATAATAGCATGGATAAGTCTTGATGTCTCGATATTTCAGCACCTAGGATATCTAGAAGCAAGTCCCTGGTACATGCCAATCCCGAATTCCGGACTTGTGAAATCCCGATACAGCTTAGCGCATGTAGATTTGTTTTTTCGGTGTTTCAGCACCTGGAAAACCGAAGGGTATGAACCCCTCATCCTCTTCTACCGTGAAAACCTGGTACGCAAAACTTTGAAAGGTGGGATGCCAGGTTTTAATCCGAGGCATTATTAGATGTGGCAAACGGTTGGTCCCTTTCGGATTTTGGCACTTCGAGAGACAAGAGAGCAGAGGAACACATGCATCGCGATTTCCCGAATCGCAAAAGCCGGAAACACCTCTCCAGTAAGGCCCGTGGTCATAGCCAACGATCACATAGGTAAGGATAAGGGATGGTAGGGTCTGCATCAAGCCCCATAGGAATTCGGGGATTCTGTTCCTCAGTGAAAGGAAGGGAAAAGCCGAAAAATATTAGTTCCCATAGTGGATGTGTGATAAGTATTTGATTTCAAACTCCATATGACTATATGAAAAGATGAGAAATCAAGCAGGTATGGCTATAAGAAATGTTGAAGAAGATTGATTGAGAAGCTCATTCTCTAATCTATTTTTTGATATATCTTACTATTCACCATCTTCACCATTGAACATTGTTATTCTATTACTATTCACATTATTGCTTGTGTAACTTTTGAAATGGTCTTCTTCATAATTCTATCTAGATTATACAGGATATTTAGTAAATTTTAAAGGATCAAATTCATCTAACACATATACATAATGATGATCATCTAAAATTTTGATGGGGTCTCATGTGACTATAACTAACTTAGATCCGTCTTAATTGTGGATTTATCTAGCATCAAGATGGATCAAATTCCTTGAAGTGAAAATCTTTCCTCAAGTTTTGTACTCTTAAAAAATGTTGGCACCTCAAGGGATTTGGTCTCTCTCAACACAAATCTACACTTAAGATGGATCTTATTAAGAAAGTGGACAATGAAATCACTCTCTTAGAATGTGTTTCCTATGCACACATTATGTAGTAATTCCAAAATATTTGTAACATTAATAAATCTTCATAACTTATTAACTCATGAAAACCAAATTCTCTCCAATCTTTTTATTATAAAAAAAAAATGTTAAAAAAATCATTTAATTTCTTATAATTTTTTTGAAAGTTCAATAAAAAAAAAAGTTATATCACTAAAAAGTTATGTCACTAAAAGGTCTCAACACAAATCTCAAATCTACACTTAACATGGATCTTATTAAGAAAGTGGACAATGAAAATCACTCTCTTAGAATGTGTTTCCTATGCACACATTATGAGGTCTAAACACAAATCTACACTTAAGATGGATCTTATTAAGAAAGTGGACAATGAAAATCACTCTATTAGAATGTGTTTCCTATGCACACATTATGAGGTACCAAATTGGTGTATGAGACCCCCTTGTTTGTGGGACAAGGGACCCCCCTCCGCCCAACGATTTGACTAGTAAACCCTACCTCCTCTGGATTTGAACCTGTGACCTCTTAAGAGAAAACACATGTTCGTAACCATTAACCATTAGAGCCACTCAAACTGTATTCAAAAAACAAAATGTTAATTTCTCATAATTTTTTTGAAAATTCAATAAAAAAAAAAGTTATATTATATCACTAAAAGGTAATCAAAATTCTCATTATCATTAATAATACATTTAAATAATATTATTTATAATAATAATCATCTAATTCAAAATTCATATTTGACAAATAATTTATAAAAATAATATATTAACAAAATATATATATATATATATAATTCCAAACAAATCCACTTAAATGCAAAAACTAATATAATAAATGCAAAGACTAATTAATATAATAAATATTACAGCTAATAATTGAAGCACATGACATCATTTATACTAGTAATTCAATACAAAATTTATTGAAGGTTCAACTTGTAACATGAGATTTTATTAAAGAGTTCCCAGAAAGAAATAGTTCTACAACCAAGGTGAATCATGGAGAGGAGTTATAACACACTTGACTGCCAAGTAATTTTTAAGAACTTCGAGACCTTGCTCTCTACCAATCCCACTCATTTTGTACCCTCCAAAGGGAGCATCACAATCAAATGCAAAGTAGCAGTTGATCCAAATCACCCCTGCACGAATAGATCTCGAGAGTCTATTGGCTACATCTATATTCTTAGTCAAAATTCCAGCTGCTAAACCATATATTGTTTTATTCCCCAGTTCGATGGCTTCTTCAATAGTCCTGCAAACATCGTTGAAAAAGTGAGTAAAAAACAATTGACTGTTAGAAGAGTACAGTGTAAT
>ML785413.1:550261-562813 GCA_009831015.1 Picea engelmannii
TTCAGGATCTGAATCATTATAGAAAAAAATTTATAGCGAAAATGGTGAGATGACCTGTAAATAACATACCTTAGAAAGCACCATCAAAAGAATTTATCCTTCCTTGCATTTTGGCCTTCTTTTCTTCACTTTCCTCAAAATTTAGGCTTATATATCCTTGGTTACCTCAGTCACTTATAGATCTTCAATATCCTCAAGTGTTCCACACCAAAAATGCTCAAGAAGCTCTCACAAGAAGCTCTCCATCAATACTCAAAAATATATTCCCACAAGAAGCTCTCCATTGATCCTCAAAAAGGATGATCTACAAGAGACCATTGCTATCTTATTTATACTTTCATAATTTAGGTCACTTAACCCATTTTTAGGTCACTTAACCCATTTCTAGTTCACTTAACCTATTTTCCTTATTTTAGGGTTAACCACTTTCCATAAATAGAAAGTTCTCCAATACTTTAACATTTAAATATTCCTTTTTGATTTTTTCACCTTACTTTATCATTTCTTGATTTTGTCACTTCTCTTGATTATTTAAATAATCCACCTTGAATTTTTCACTTTAATTTATCATTTAAATAATATTAAGCCATTTCTAGGTCACTTAACCTATTTTCCTTATTTTTAGGGTTAACCACTTTCCATAAATATTCCTTCTTGATTTTGTCACCTTACCTTATCATTTCTTGATTTTGTCACCTTATTTTATCATTTCTTCATTTAGGTCACTTTGACTTCTTTGACTTTGGGGGCTTCAAGCCTTCATGTGATGGTCCTTCATCTTTGTAAGGCCATAACTCTCAAACCAGGAGGAGTTATGTGACATTCCACATACCACCAGAAATGGCATGACAAGCACTATCCATCTAGGATAGTTTCACCAACAATTTCATTGATCTTCATCTTTTTATTCCTCATACAAGCATGGGTCCTCCAACCTTTTTTCTAGGATAACTCAATCCGTAAAGCGTCTTCTCGTGAGGGCTTTCACCATAAGGGGACCACTTTGGAGTTCATTCGTCTATACACCTTATTAATCATGATAAGACAATAATGAGAGCATGGGTCCTCCAACCATTCTTCTTGGATAACTCAATCCACAAAGCATCTTCTTGTGAGGGCTTTCACCATAAGGGGACCACTTTGGAGTTCATCCATTTGTGCACCTTATCAATCATGATAAGACAATAATGAGTCATCTATACATTTTTCCAACAATACATCATATACCAATGGAACCACAACGATCTGTCTTCATCATGTATCAATGACAACTCATTGATCCATCTTCATCTATGCATTCTCATCAAGGACACTACATATTATATCACATAAATCATCAGTCAACCAATTCGTTGACATCAATCAATCACTTGAAATCAATCAATGACATCAATCAATCAAACCATTGGCATCAATGACAGCATGATCCAACAACAACATGGTTTTGTAGTGTGAGGAGAGGCTTGTCCTCATAGAAAGATTTAAAGCAACTGGAAGCTACATCTTTAATTTCTTTTTTTCCACTGGGTATTGTGCCAGATTCATCCAATATATCCCAGATATGATTTTTGTTCCTTGAAGAGCTTGCATAACGGTGGAAGAATTTTTTATTGAGGTCTCCACACTAAATCCACTTTGCTCTACAACGCTGCTTCCAGAGAGCTTCTTCTGCAAGAAAATTTTTATTCCTCTCAAATTCAAACATTTTTAGATGTTGATGCCTTATCCCAGCGTGCCCATCTAGTGGATCGTAAATTTGAATCTCTTTGATTCTTTGCTCCAACGCCTGAAGACGATGTAAAGTGTGGCACCTATGTTGTGTAGCCCATATTTTATTTTTTGATTTCAGATGCTTCACCTTCTAGGTGAAGCGATGTTGTATTCCTTTATCACTCAGGAAAATGGGATCGTTCCAAACAAATTTAACAATGTTGATGAAACCTTCTTCGACGAGCCAACATGAATTTAATTTGAATGGTGGAGATGAACGCACAGCTGGTGTACCAAATTGCAAGAGTATCGAAGAGTGGTCTGACAAGAATGGTGAGTCTACCTAGGATCTGATCCTGTCATCCATGGAAATCAGACTTTCTGAAATGTAGAATCGGTCAAGCTGCTTGGAGATGTATGTTGATCCATCTCTGCCATTACACCAGGTAGGTGCCAAGAGTTCGAGATGGAGGTCAACCAGGTCGTGAGACTGAAAAAGAGTGTTCAAATAATCCGCCAGTGGATCTTGGGCAGCGGTGGCACCCCATATTTTTCCTGAGCAGGTAGTGAAGTTTAAATCACCAGCCAAGATCAGATTTGTGAGATCAAGGAGACCACTGGAATCCACTTTGTCCCAAAAGACATTCCTATGAAGGCAAGGACCAAAAGTTTTGAGTAGGTTAATCTGTTGATTATTCCAGCGACCTGTGACAGAAAGAAGAATGCCTCCACAGCACAAGAAATGTGCTAAGCCGAATTTGGTAGGGTCCCATGCTGCGGCTAATCCTCCAGAGTTTCCCAGTGAATTTACTGAGCATGTGAGCCAGTTCGAACGAAACTTGTTGAGGAAAATTTTGGCTTTCTATCCATCAACCAAGGTTTCCTGTAAGAGGATGATGTCAAGGGAAGACTGAGAAAGTAGTCTTCTGAAAGAAAATGATTTTAGGGGTCCTCCAACCCCTCTAATATTAAGGGAGAGAATGATCATTGTTTGGTGTGCACTAGGGATTTTATGCCTCTAAGCGCCCCATTACCAGTGTGTTGTGAAGATGAATCTTCGGAGATAGGTCATGTGTGCCCCTCTTTGCATCAGGCGCTTCTCATTTTAATCAGTGAGTGTTCATATCCAATACCTCTAGACCAAGTGTGAGTTTTTCCATGTAGAGAATCAAATGTTTCCTAGCAACTCGGGGTCCCCTCCGTAGACGGTAGCTTAAGGACCGATTTCCCCAGGTATGTTGGCAGGGGAGAAGGAGTGAGGACCTCTTTGTAAGACGAGAGGAGTGAGGACCTATTTGTAAGACGAGAGGAGTGAGTCCCTCATATCGCTGAGAGTGTTGTCCCTAAGCTGATTTTCATTGGTGCTTGGCAAGTCCTGATTCAAAATCTATTCAAAAGGCTCACGATCATGGCTCTCAGGCTCAAATGGTGTAATGGGGGTCGATACTAGAGGTAAAAAAATTGAGGTAGAGGCCCAAGGTATGGCAGTGGGAAAGGGCGTAGAAATTAGTGGAGTCGAGATGGAGGAAACAGATGTAGTGGAAGTGTTTAGCATAGGAGAAGGGTTGGTGTAAGTAGGAGTAGGGATAGTGGCTAGTAGTGGAAGCGAAAGGGGGGGAAGAGGTGTAGAAAGTGTGGCTAGAATAGGGGGCGGATGGGAGGAGTCTGTGATAAAATTTATGGGAGGAGGAATCACTAAATGTGTAGTATGCTCCTCTAGTAGTATGGTAAGGTGAGGTAAGGGGGGTGAAACCGGGGAATGTGTTGGTTGAATAGGGTCGGGTCGTGGAGAGGAGGCACCAAGAAACGAAGTGGTTGGAGATTTCAAGGTATCTTTTTCCAAGGAAGTTAGAGAGATGAAGAGATAGGGATAGATATTTTTGAGCTTATCGGTGAGTGAGCTAGAATCCATTGAATCATAAAAGTCCTATACATTCGGATAGGAAGGATGAGTGTATACATCCGGAGAGTCCATCTTTGTGGAGAGGTCGAGCATATTTTCCTCTATCTAATCCTATTCTTTGTAACCCGAGCAGACACTTCTGAGATGGCCTGTTTTTCTGCAAAGAATGCAATTGAAATGGATGCCAAGGTAGTCTAGGTTCTGACGGATGAGTTATCCTCTCCATTCAATATCGATGGTCTCTAATAAAGATTCATGTATATCAATATCCACCATGACTTTTCCATCTTCTTGTTCGATCCAGTGAGAGACAGTGTGTCCACATAGATGAAGCGACCCAATGTATTGTCGATGGCCTCAAGTGCTTTCAGGTTCCAAAAATGTAGTGGTAGTCCAGGGAGGAGTACCCAGAAATTCCTCAGTCAGAAGTAGTCATGTGAGGGTTTGAAGATGGTCTGCCAACACTTGAGCATCATGATACCTCCATCCAAGATCCAAAAACACTTCATAATAGTGGTAGTGTCCTCAGGTGTATTAAATTAAAAGCAGATCCAACCACAGGTCAGAAAGGAGATCTTAAGAGTATATCTCAGCAATGGCCTCCAGTTTGTTTTCATCCAAGTAGCAAGGCCAGTTTGACAGAGGTGTTTATAGGAGATCCTGCCCACTAAATCATAGAGACTGAGAGAGACTGAGTCCTCTAGACAAATAGCATGCCCTAGAACCATTTTTTTTCTTTGTTTTTTTTGTGCTCCAGGGTCTAATCTGTGGTTTTGAGCCTTCGAATGAAGAGGAAACAGTCGAACATTTATGTAAAGGCTAGTAAGCAGATCTCCAATGTACCAGATGTGTTTTTTCCTTTCTTTTGGAAGGAAAGGTAGATTGTACAAACAATAGAGTACCATGGAGGGTAAATGGAGCAATGGATTTTGAAGAAGTCTAAGCAGTGGTTATGAGGAGTGGGGGAATCATGGGGGAAGGTTGGGAAAGGTAGTTAAGGGAGGGAGGTGGGGGATGAGATAGGTAGGATGGTGGGGTCAGTGCGGGGATCGAGAGGTCTTTTGTGGTGCCAAGGTGTAGTGAGGGCTCAGACAGATAGGGGAAAGAAAGTGTCAATTTTGCTAGTTCATCGATCGTAGTGAATAGTCCCTCATTGTTCCAGAGGGCCTTGTCGTCTGCGCCCATTAAGGTTTTGACTTCGCTCTCTAGAATTATGGAAGACGAGGATGCATAGTTTAACAAGGTAGAGTGACAGGAAAGTATCTTGTTTTAGACTAAGAGTGAGGGAAGCAACGAAGAAAGTGAGAAGTGTGGGAGACTGCAATGGGACTGTATCGGGTAGTAAAACCACTGAGCAGGCTGCGGGGAGGTAGATTAGTATGAGGGAGCCAAGGTCCACAGGCCCCACCCAGGAAAGGGAGATTCTATATTAGTGGTAGGATGGTTGGTACATAGTAGAGAGGAGCTGGTAGAGACCAACTTCCTGGATCGTCCGTGGCGGCGGTTTTTCCTCAACGTCCAAAAGGAATTGACTTACTTTTGGGACATGATGTGAGTATAATGCTGAATCATTATAGAGAGTAGATGGTTCTATTTTAGACTTAAAATTTTCAAATCAACCAAATGACATATTTCATTATAGAAAGTAGATGGTCACTAATCATATTGGAGTTAGTAGTCCCTAATTCAAAGGTGGGAAAGTTTGAAAAAGTTGTTTTTCCTATGGGAACCATGTTGGTTGAAATTGTGTTTATGAGGAATTCAAGTGTAATGAATAACTTAAATATGGATTTTAGGTCATTGATCATGCTATAGCACATGAAATCCAATTAAGAATTATAGAACTATGAAAACACACTCGGACCACTTTAGACCAAATTGGGCATATAGACAGAATGACCTATATTAAGAGGTAGTGATTGACTTAGATATTATTTTTTAGGTTGTTGAGCATCATGGAGATGACATAATTCAATTTTGACCTCTAGAAATACAAAAACAAAACATTAAACAATCCCCTGTATGATGCCAAGTTTCTTGTTTTTCTTTATAAAGCACATAGAAGGGTGTTGCAAACTATCTTGTAGCTAGTCCTTCAAAATACCTCTATGTATTCTATGTGTTTCTTCTGATGGCACGCCATTCACGCTTTATATGCAAGAGATATAGAAATTGGAATCTCATAAAACAAGGAGGCACATGTTTTTAGTGGTTTTTTCACATGTTTTTTTTTTATGTATATTTCAACTAGACAGTGCTCTCTCTTTGGTCCAACAATCAAGAAGTTGTTTTAAGAGGTTGTTGATAATCTTGGGGGCTACATATGATATAATTCATTTGACCCTGTGCAAATCACATAGGAAACAAAAAATTTAGAAACATGGTCATGTTTGTCTACGCAAAAATTGTGTTATGGGTACTTCAAACATGGAACTAAGACATGCCTTTTCAAGTCTAGGCATGAGAATAATTTCTCTTGGTTTTCAGGAGCTAGAACACATAATAGTGGGAGATTATCATAGTTTTAGTTTTTGTAGAGGAACTTCAACATAGTAGGAGCACATTAAGTTTTAGATGTTTTAGAGGAACTTGAACACATGAAAGTTTTAGTCTTTGTAGAGGAACTTTCCATCGATTTTAAACAACAAAATTAGTTGAGCACATTTAGTAATCAACAAAAAATCTTCCAGGGAAATCATTACATTGCTAAGGCTCACAGAGGTGAAGAAGTGATTGAAACTAGTGAAATGAATCACATAGTATTAATCATGATCTCTAGGGCTTGTACCTAGTAACTAGGACTTCCTAGGCGGTTACCCATCCCAAGACTCCTCTAACTCAAGCACACTTAACTATGGATTTTTCCTTGCAATCAAGACCACTTAGCTTGCTACCCTATTTTCAAAACCTTAGCAGGTATTGTGCCTTATGAACTATTGAGTTAAAGCCACGTTCACTCTTTTATTTAAGCATCAAGGGGCCTCGACAGTCTAACAAATGAGATATCACTTTTAGGATTATCTATGTAGAATAAGTAATTAATCTATGACCCATATCCATGAGTATTAATAAAAAATGGCCAATTTCTCATGATTTTGAATAGTCCACTTAGCACTCATTGCATTGGGTGATGCTCATAGGGGTGAAGAAGTGGGATTGAAACTTATSCTCACAAGGGTGAAGAAGTGGGATTGAAACTAATGAAATGAATCACATCGCATCAATAATCACCTCTGAGGCCTRCACTCGGTAACTAGGAATTCCTATAGGTTTCTCRACCCAAGACTCCTCTGGGTCAAGAGAATTTAACTWTGGATTTTTCCTCAAAATCAAGCCCAYTTAGCTTGCTAACCCATTTGCAAAATGTTATCAAGTATTGTGCCTTATGAAGTATTCAATTAGAGCTCCCTTGATCTGGATTTATAAATGGAACAAAATGAAATACACATGTATAGCAAAGAAATACACAAAGATATAGTAAAACTTGACTTCTATTAGTAAAGAGAACATGCTAAAACTGTAAAAATGTAGACTGAAACAAAATTGCTCGATTGGTGACAACTTATCTCTGAGAAGATATGTGACAGCTACGCTCATTCGTAAGAATATGAGTACAATGAGGCTCCAAAGGTCCTTTTAACATAAAACATAAATGAGAAAACCCTAAACATCCAAAACCCTAACCTCGGAAGATGAAACGCCAAAAGGTTTATGGGCCCTGATGAGGGTAGTTGATACATCAACTTGCCAAGGGCATAAATTTTTCATATGATCTTTGTTTGGGATGCTTGATACATCGTTGAAAAGGTATAACTGAGGAGTACATATTCCATTCGACCTAGGATGTGCCTTTGGTTATATTTTAGGTGTTTTTGAGCCCAAAAAACATCGTTTAAGGCCTTAAAACGACCCTGGAAGTTTGAGACCCGAAAAATTATAAAAAAATGTCAAAATGGAAGCTGGTCTTTGAGATAGTGGAATAGTTGGGTGGCCATTGATATCCACCTGGATCAATCCTCCCCTCTTAAGAAGAAATGGTCTCCATTGTGTTTATTTCCTCATCAGATGAGGAAACTTCTTTTGAACTTGGCCCCGAGTGAGTCACTTGCCTTGATGCAGGGGCCACCCTGCTTTGACAACCTGATAAAGTTGGATCCTATGTTGGTGAATGCCCCGAATATGAGTGTCCCCTATCTGATCAATGGTTTCCTGTTCCATTTAGTCATGGTTGAGCTTTGTCGATGTCAACTTCTATGCAATCTCCGAGGCATTCAATAATGGTGGGAAGTATATCCAAAGGAGGTCCACATTGAACACTGGGTGCAGGCCAAGGAAGGGGGAATATTTATCTCAAAAGCATTGTCACCCACAGCCTTGGTGATGGTGTAAGGTCCATAGGAAAGTGGATGAAGCTTCTAATGGGGTCCTGTAAGGTGATATTTTTTCAAATGAAACTAGACCTTGTCTCCCACGTGAAACGTGTGCGTCACCCAGTGTTGATCATGGCGATATTTGTACTTAGCATCAACTTTCTGTAAAATAGCATGAACTTGTTGCCATATGTGTTAAATTCATTCAATAAACTTGGTGGATTTATCAACCTTAGATTGAGCATGGGATGATTCTACCTATGTGGATGCAAGAGACAATGCGACATCAATGGGATCTAGTGGTTGAAATCCCAGCCCCACTTAAAAGGGATTGTGGTTGGTTGAGCTATGAAAGGATCTGTTGTAGTTATGTTGAACATAGAGGAGACTCTCATCCCATGTGTGTGGATGTTTGGAGTTGTGCATGCACAAGATACATTGCACGGTCATTATGTTGACGACCTTTGTATGGCCATCAGTTTGGGGGTGGAAGGCGGTGGATTTGGTGAGCTTGGTGTCCAACAGTGACCAGAGGATGGACTAGAATGTGCTTAGGAACCTATTGTCCTAATCTAATATGATGGTCGATGGGATCCCAAAGTGTACCCTCACTTGTTCGAAGAAGAGCTTGGCAGTGACCTCCACTGTGATATTCTCCTTGTTGGTTGTTAGAATGGCCATCTTAGAAAACTGATCAACCACTACAAAAACACATTCATTTCCCTTCTTGGTTGAAGGAAGGCCCGACATGTAGTCCATCGAGATGGATTCCAATGGATTGTTGGGAGTATGTAGAGGGGTGTACAAGCCTTTCTTCTTAGTGGTTATTTGGGCAATGGTGCAAGCAGTGAAGGACCTTATATACTTGTTGACGTCTCGTCGAAGTTTTGGCCAATAGAAGTGTTTGTGTAGTACTGCCACGGTCTTTTACATGCCAAAATTTCCTACCATCCAACTGTAGTGAGCTTCCCAAATCAACTTCGCACACTCGTTTGAAGGAATAGAGAGGTGGCCTAGATGGCATAACAGTCCGATCTGAAGATGAAATTCATTGAAATTCGTTCCTATGCCCCACATGCCAACCTTCCTAGTTGTCTAGAGTCCCTTGGAGGACAAATTCCGTTAAGTGCAAGAGAGGTAGTGTAGTTATGCATAGGCAAGTAGAGACCGAGACTCACTCAAGTCCTAGACTTGACGAATGAGCACAAGGGGTGCGTGGAAGACTCTTATAAGAGTCAAGCCCAGGAGAAAGAGTGCAAAACTCTTAATTCCTTCATAGCTGAGAAAGCTCAGGAGGGACAACATTGTTCGTAAGTGCTGGCGAGACCCAATAGTTGGATTGTAGTAGAAGATCGAAGGCTGAGACCTTTGAAGCATCAGAATCTTCCGAGATCGGGAAGAAAGCCAAAGTTCAGGAGGAAGAGCAACAACAACCCTTAGATCAACTGTAGAGTGTGGATCTGGACCATTGAAATCCTACTTCCAGACACATAGAATAGCATGCAAGAGGAGAGGATCTGAACGGACGGTATAGAACCGTCATATCTGGAGCGGGGACCAACAGTCATTGGATCCGGAGATAGGCGCACGAAAGAAGTCTCGAAATCACTTAAATTGTTGGATCGTTGGAGGACAGGTGGCGAACATCCGGAAGCCACCGGGGTTTCGGAACTTAGGCGTATAAGGGTGGTGAAGAACGAGGATTCGCAATCACCGAAATCGCAAGGGTTATTCTACATCGTTGGATCCAGGGTGACATGTGGCAAAGATCTAACCCATCGGAGTTTCAACATCTGAGATACCTAAAAAGGAAAATCTCTTGTACTCATCAATCACAAAATCCTGACTTGCGAAACCCCGAAGTGAGTTTAGAGGATATATGGTTCGGAGTTTCGGGTCCCGGGAAACCTAAGTGCGAGACCTCCTGTCTGCGCATATCCCGAAATCCCGACTTGCTAAACCCCAAAATGATAATAGAGTAGATGAGATAGGGTGTTTCAGTGTTTCGACACCCGAGATATCTAAGGGCAAGTCTCTTGTACTTGCCAGTCCCGAAATCCCAACTTGTGAAACCCCGAAATGACATAGTGTGTCTAGAGTTTGGATGTTCGGTGTTTCGGCACACGGGAAACCCAAGGGTCAGTTCCCTTGTACTCGTCGGTCGCGAAACCCCAAAATAATAATAGCATGGATAAGTCTTGATGTCTCGGTATTTTGGCATCCGAGATATCTAGAAGCAAGTCCCTGGTACATGCCAATCCCGATACGGCTTAGCGCATGTAGATTTAGTTTTTCGATGTTTCGACACCTAGAAAACCAAAGGGTATGAACCCCTCATCCTCTTCTATCGCAAAAACCCGGTATGCGAAACTCCGAAAGGTGGGATGCCAGGTTTTAATCCGAGGCATTGTTAGATGTGACAAACTGTTGGTCCCTTTCGGATTTTGGCACTTCGAGAGACAAGAGAGCAGAGGAACACATGCATCGCGATTTCTCGAATCGCGAAAGCCGGAAACACCTCTTCGGTAAGGCCCGTGGTCATAGCCAACGATCACATGGGTAAGGATAAGGGATGGTAGGGTCTGCATCAGGCCCCATAGGAATTCGGGGATTTTGTTCCTCAATGAAAGGAAGGAAAAAAATGAAAAATATTAGTTCCCGTAGTGGGTGTGTGACAGGTATTTGATTTCAAACTCCATATGACTATATGAAAAGATGAGAAATCAAGCAGGTATGGCTATAAGAAATGTTGAAGAAGATTGATTGAGAAGCTCATTCTCTAATCTATTTTTTGATATATCTTACTATTCACCATCTTCACCATTGAACATTGTTATTCTATTACTATTCACATTATTGCTTGTGTAACTTTTGAAATGGTCTTGTTCGTAATTCTATCTAGATTATAAAGGATATTTAGTAAATTTTGAAGGATCAAATTCATCTAACACATATACATAATGATGATCATTTGAAATTTTGATGGGGTCTCATGTGACTATAACTAACTTAGATCCGTCTTAATTGTGGATTTATCCAACATCAAGATGGATCAAATTCCTTGAAGTGAAAATATTTCCTCAAGTTTTGTACTCTTAAAAAATGTTGGTACCTCAAGGGATTTGGTCTCTCTCAACACAAATCTACACTTAAGATGGATCTTATTAAGAAAGTGGACAATGAAATCACTCTCTTAGAATGTGTTTCCTATGCACACATTATGTGGTAATTCCAAAATATTTGTAACATTAATAAATCTTCATAACTTATTAACTCATGAAAACCAAATTCTCTCCCATCTTTTTATTATAAAAACAAAATGTTAAAAAAATCATTTAATTTCTTATAAATTTTTTGAAAGTTCAATAAAAAAAAAGTTATATCACTAAAAAGTTATGTCACTAAAAGGTCTCAACACAAATCTCAAATCTACACTTAAGATGGATCTTATTAAGAAAGTGGACAATGAAAATCACTCTCTTAGAATGTGTTTCCTATGCACACATTATGAGGCACCAAATTGGTGTATGAGACCCCCTTGTTTGTGGGACAAGGGACCCCCCTGCACCCAAAGATTTGACTAGTAAAGTCTACCAAGGTATACATACCCTACCCCCTCTGGATTTGAACCTGTAACCTCTTAAGAGAAAACACATGTTCTTAACCATTAACCATTAGACCCACTCAAGCTGTAATCAAAAAACAAAATGATAATTTCTTATAATTTTTTTGAAAATTCAATAAAAAAAAAGTTATATTATATCACTAAAAGATAATCAAAATTCTCATTATCATTAATAATACATTTAAATAATATTATTTATAATAATAATCATCTAATTCAAAATTCATATTTAACAAATAATTTATAAAAATAATATATTAACAATAAATATATATATATATATATATATATATAATTCCAAACAAATCCACTTCAATGCAAAGACTAATTAATATAATAAATATTACAGCTAATACAATTGAAGCACATGACATCATTTATACTAGTAATTCAATACAAAGTTTATTGAAGGTTCAACTTGTAACATGAGATTTTATTAAAGAGTTCCCAGAAAGAAACAGTTCTACAACCATGGTGAATCATGGAGAGGAGTTATGACACACTTGACTTCCAAGTAATTTTTAAGAACTTCGAGACCTTGCTCTCTACCAATCCCACTCATTTTGTACCCTCCAAAGGGAGCATCACAATCAAATGCAAAGTAGCAGTTGATCCAAATCACCCCTGCACGAATAGATCTCGAGAGTCTATTGGCTACATTTATATTCTTAGTCAAAATTCCAGCTGCTAAACCATATATTGTTTTATTCCCCAGTTCGATGGCTTCTTCAATAGTCCTACAAACATCGTTGAAAAAGTGAGTAAAAAACAATTGACTGTTAGAAGAGTACAGTGTAATCGCTGTAATTAATATTTGATATTTAAATTTCAAAATTTATATATCACATTAACAAAAATCTTACCTAAACTTGAAAATGGACATGACTGGTCCAAATATTTCTTCATGGCCAATCTTCATGTCCTCCTAAGACATCAAAGCAACC
>ML785414.1:15841-32769 GCA_009831015.1 Picea engelmannii
ACAAAACACAGAAGACACACAATACAAGAGAGACACAGATTTACGTGGTTCACCCAGTGTGGGCTACGTCCACCAGATAAATTGCCAGGTCCTTCCTTTATTATTATCCAGCAAATGAAGGGATACAACCTACAACAAAACCCTCTGTAACTTCCTCTTCTTTCTTTCACAGTCTCCTCTCTCAAAATACAATATTCACCATCATCCATAGCCGCAATACATTTCCCTCATAAAAGAGGGTTGCCTTCTAGGGCAAAAAACCCTAACATAATCTCTACTGTTAGATCTGCGACCTTATAATGAACGGTCCAGATTTACAATGAAATTACAATATACTTTTACAAGGCAATTTTTGCTTCGGGGGCTTCGCCCCCGAACCTCCACTGGGGACCCTCTTGCCCCCAGACCCCCCAGCCGGGGGGATAGGCCCCCCGGACCTCGTAGAGGGGGTACCCCCCTCTACACTCCCCCGCATGGAAGAGTGTACATACTTCTGGGGTGTAAATATTTCATGGGGTATAAACACGGCTGAAAGCAAGGACCTCTGAATCAGGAAGATAATCAAGCTCCACAACCAACAATAATGAGCAGATCACACACTTCTAATCACTCAACACATAGCATTAACCCGGATCTAGCATTCATTTACCATTAATAGAGCACAAAGCATCTATACATCTATATAACATATATAAATATTAGTGCATTAAGTAGATAAACACATAACAACATAAACAACATTGCACAAAACACATCAACACAAGATATACGTGGTTCACCCCAGTGTGGGGCTACGTCCACCAACTTCTTCTTTTTCTTTATTAGTCTTATTCAATCTTTTACAACCATATGCTACTGTGCACAGAGCCACATATCCCAAATCCATAGAGGATAGGAGATCTGGGCACTGCCCGCCAGATCCTCCTTCCCAAAATCAGGTCAAGGCACAAATGCAACTCCATATTAGCACAAAGTATTACACAGTCTATGCACAAAGCCTCTTACAATCACTTTCACTAAGCCAAACATATGGTGCACATAGCCAACTAGATATACTTCTTACATTGCCTAGATACTTATTTATACATTACAAAAAGTCCTAAACATGGGTAAACCCATGGGCCAACATCCCATACCCGTTACATAAACCCTAAAATCCCAAAAATCTCGCAAAACAAGCGAGATCCCACGATATCCACTTCGCTTGGGGGCTCCATCTTTGACCAGCTTGTCGAAGTCCCCAAAATGGTAAAACATGACCAATGTTCTCTCAAAACTTGGTTGAGGGTCAATAGGCCCCCAACACTCACCTGTGACTCGTCCTGAGTCACTCCGATCTGGGAAATACTTCTTAGAAGGCCTCGAGCTTAGCTTGAGATGTCTCGACTTGTTTCTTCACCAGAGCCTCCTGCTTGGATAACTCCTAAATTACTTGCTCGGTGACAGGCCCTTCCAGGAATGTTTTCACTGTTGCGACCACTTATTCCATCTGTGAGCCTCGTCCTTCGATCTCTTCAAAAAGCGTGCAAGCTTCGTCCTGCACTGGATGAAGTTTGTGTGTCACCTCCATGACTCTGCTCTGGATGGAAGTGAATTGCTGCTGGATTGTGTGATGTTCCTGTGACCTCTTCATATTCTCAACTACAGTAAGCAACTTCATTTATGCTTGCACAATGGATGCCTGTTGCTTCGCCTCCTGGAGCTGTGCTTCTAATTTCCTTAGCTCTAGATCTTCTGCAAGGCGTTCATAGGTTTGTGCACTTCGATCACTTAATTGTTTACACTCTGACTCCAATTCCCTGATTCATTCTACTGCATTCCTGGCAGCTTCTTCCCTTTGATCATTCACTTCTTGCAAAGTGCTCAACACTGATTGGATTTCTAGATCCATTACTCTTGCTTGAAGCTACTGAATGGATGCGACATGCTTCCCCACTTGCATCTCAGTTGACTCTGGTTCCTCCTATGCCAAGCCCGACATAGAGAGAAGTTCTCTAGCTACTACCTCTTTGACCACAGTCTTCTCTACAATTAGCTGGTCTTTTTCTTTTTGCATCTTCTCTTTGTCCTCCTTGAACATCACCCTAATGTCATCTTTTGCTTGTTGCACAACTCGAAGTTTCTCTAAGGCCTCCTCCTTTTCTTGCTTCATGGATTCTGTAGCCTATTCCTTTTCTTCTTGGGATTGACAAAGTTGAGCTTCTGTCGCATCTACTAACCTTCACAATTGGGTGGGTTCATCCCCCAATTATACATTTTCTGCGAAGGATGGTGTAATAGGCACTGTGCGGCTCGAATGGATAGCTTGCTGGATGTCCTTGAGCTCCTTCTCTATTTTTTCATACATCGACTCTTTCTTTTCTCCCTGTCTCTTCAATATGTCTTCTGACACATCCTCTACGGCTGTGATGATGAGATAAATATCATCCACTTTGAGGAAATTCTTCGACTGAGGCTTGTTGGCGCGGGCCTTCTTTCTGGCTGAAGGTTTCTCCGAGGAAACCTTCCTCTTCTGCAATGCTTCTGCTGTGGTGAGGGGATTCTTCAGTGGTGTGGCTTAACCTCTGTCTTCCCCTCCTTCCTCTTGGTTCACTTTGTCTCCTCCTCCTCCTGCAGGTGAGTCATGCCTACTTTCATCTGATGCATTGTCCTCCTCATCAGTTTCTATGTCTTGGAATTCATCCTTTTTCTTCTTTTTCTTTGCGCTGCTCTATCCGTCATACTCAGTTCGGGTGACCAGAGGACTTCCGATGATGTTGGGGTCAGAGAGTTCTGCATATTTGAATGGTACAAGGAATTTTTCTAGCCATTCCTTAGTGATCTCTGCCATGTCTTCAACAATAAATTTATAGTAGGACTGCAGCTCCTCCTTACTTTCATCCTTGTGTGCGGTGATGTAGATAAAGTGTCAGTCTGCGTGAAACTTTGCTAGCAGCCTCTACTAATGGAGTGTATTCGGTGTCATTCGGGGGAATGATTCAATGACATGCTTCAGTTGTAGGTATTAAGCATGGAAGAAAAAGTTTGACTTCCATTGCTTCACCATATCGTTTGTATACCACAAGGTAGCGAACCTTGAAACCAACAGTTCTGATGGCTCAACTTCTGGGAAAGCTACTCCTTCCGACATTTTCTAGGCGACAAATGTGATTAAAATCAGTAACCAACTGAAATGAAATTCATATCCTTGGTCCTGTGCTTCACGACAATCCTTTTCCAGTTCATTGATGAGGTAACTCACCCAATACATCTACATTCCTTCGACACACTTCACTGCAAGGTCGACTACGAACCCTATGACTTGTGTTAGACAGTTCTTTCAGATGATCTTGATATCTTTAAGATGACAAGCTAGGTGCACTATGGCATCCTAGATGGAAGGTACCTTGTAGCCTCGCTTTCCCTTCCCTACATCGCCATAGGATTCTTTTATACGTTGTTCCAAGGAGTGATCTGACGTCTTCCCTGGGTAGAACTGGTGAGGTTCTGGTCGCTACATGCTTAGTCTTGTGATCAGGTGGATCATCGCCAGATCCATAGTCACATGCCTTTCAAGCCACAAATACCCTCCATGATAGCACGATAGGAGGAGTTTAACGCAAGCGTTAACCTCCTCATGTCAGTCGAAGTGGGGGATCTTTATCATGTTCAAGATTGTGGAGCGCATGAGATCCTTAATCCACAGCTGGGGAACTATCTTGGGCTTCTTCCCAGTCATCTTCATCAAGTACCTATGGAGTGCGAGCATCACATAATTCTTCCGGTCTCCGAGGTTGAAGTCACTAATTTTGAGAGCTAGGATCAGTCCCAACTAGGGTCCAACTGTGCGTATCCCCTTCGTGAGGTACAGAGTGATGATCGTGTACTCAAATTCATATGGGACACTATCATGCCTAACTGCACCAAACAATGGAGGTATGTAGTCAAGCAAGATTGTCGAGATCTGCTTCACGTTAGCCAGATCATTGTGGTGTTTGCTTCTTTTCTTAGTCGCAGTTTGGCTAGACCATTGTCTGGTCACGGGGGATGCTTGCAATCTGCCCGTCGACGATTCATGTATTCCTACAGAAATGAATTTATCATCCATTAGGTCTATCAAAATCTCCTCTACATATTTCTCTAGCGTGCTATGCTCGCCCAACATTCGGACTTGTAATCACGGAGATCGGGTAGGCGAAAAGACAGACAAGATAACCAAGCGGACGAGGAAGTCTAGATAACATAGTGCAAATGAAATCAATTCTCTGTTAGCTCGAATATCTCAGTTTGAAAAAAATTGTCCTGGAGTAGCATCTGACGGATTAAATAGACAATGTCGTAACAGATTCCTCCAACGGGTAGGAATGTGTCAATCAATCCGAATCCATCCGTTATGGTGTGGTCTCAACAGTCCAGTGGTGATCTTTTCGGCAATAACTGTGTTTCTAGCCGTTCTGAAGCATCATTCTAATGGTTGGGATGCCTCCAACGGTCATATATCTTCACCGTGGCAAAGTCCCATTCTGCACAGTTCTGCTATTCCGATGAGGTTCAAGCTCTGCAAGCCTTCCTTTTGCGAAGTCTTCTCTGGAACTTCCTGCAGTTTTTATAATTTTTCTTTGTTCTTACTGATCTTTCTGGCCTTCTTTCCTATGATTTGAGTCTCTGGATTCCTCTTTCCATTCTTATTCTTATTGTCTCTTAGCGTAGTAACTTCACACTGCTGAGGGTCTTTCAAAGGGTTCAAAGGTAATACCTCTTCTCTTACTATTTTCATGGTGAATGCACTTCTTTCCTGCATGGATAGGTTCTTTAAGCCTTCTTGTGTTTTGTCAATTTCAACAGCTAATTCTCTGGTCCTCTTTTGCTTCGACTTATCCTCTTGTTCTTGCATTAGTCACTCTATATTTCTAGTTATGAAGTCCCTTAATTCTTTATTTTTTTTTTATGTAGCTTTCTCCTCTGCTTTCCTTCTGATCTGTTCCTTCTCAATCCAATTCTTTCCTAACAAAAGGGCAAAAGGGGTGTTGTTCTCAACAAACTTAATGACTTCAAATTCTTCTCCTGTCGATGTTTCATGAGAAATCATAGGTACATTAGTAACTCTTCCACATAGGGTTATCATCTTTCCTTTAAACAAAACTATCCTTCCTAATGAAGGTATGATAACAGGCTTTCCCAAAATTTCCCAAGTGCTTTCTGGCATAATAATCACTTGTGTTTCCTCATCCAAGATGCAGTCTATGTTGAAGTCTCCTATTCTTGTTTCTATGCATGAATTCTCTTTTAAGATCTCCAGTAAACTGATGTTTTTGTGATCATTCAATGTTTCTTTCAGCTATAATAACATAGTCTCTAATTCCTTCTAGTTTTCTAACATATCCTTAGTCCCTTGACCTTCTTCACAATTTTCTTGTCTCATGTTCATGTTTTCGACTTTGGCAAGCATTCTAGGGCAATCCTCAACTTTGTGACCAATAAATTTACAACAAAGATAGATAAGACCTGTACCAGGGAATTCCTTAGCAAGATGTCTCAGTCTTCTACAATTATAACACAATGTCAATCCTCTCTTTCTTTTAAATGATCCCCAACCTTGTACTGCGCACTAGGATCAAAGTGATGGACCTGTAATCTGGAGAAATTCTTTCTAGGTTCCTACATCCACTTGTTAGTACAAAAATTATTTCTATGCATAGGAATAACATATCTTTGTCTATTTCTATCAAATTTATTTGGATCAATTCTTTCTTCTAGTTGTGCCCTAGTTTTCAAACTAGGACAAAATCTATCAAGCATACCTAGATTCATACTTTCAAAGATTTTTTTTTCACTTAACTTACCTTTATCAGAGCATAAAGCTTTAAGATCTTACCTCTTTTCTTCAGATCTAATTCCTTTCTTAGTACAAAGATTCACAAGCCAAGTGAAATAATGCACACTACAACAACAGATCTACGTACAAAGATTTCTTTTCTTTAGTTCCCAACAATCATAGTTTCAGGTCCCGGTAACAGAACCATTTGTTGGCATAGGGGCAGACCCAGGGTTCAATGCTTCAACAATGCACCAACAAAACCCCAACTACCAACCCTTTCGGCAACACCTACGAAGCAGATGAAGTCTCACCCGAGGTAGAGGCAGGGGGGGTTGTAGGACTCATGTGTCTACAACCTAGCTGGGACACAGATTTGTGATCACAACACTTAACAAAGAACTTATCTAATCAATATGAATTATTTCTTAACTCCCATTCATGTCACAAATTAAACCCTAAATACAGAAAAACATAGTAATGAGCAGATCACACACTTCCAATTGCTCAACACATAGCATTAACCCAAATCTAGCATTCATTTACCATTAATATAGCACTAAGAATCCATACATCTATCTAACATATATAAAGATCAGTGCACTAAGCAGATAAACACATAAACCACATAAACAACATTGCACAAATCACATCAACATAGGATATACGTGGTTCACCCCAGTGTGGGGCTATGTCCACCAAATTCTCCTTCTTCTTTATTAGTCTTCTTCAATCTTTTACAACCATCTGCTACTGTGCACAAAGCCACAGAGACCAAATACACAGAGGATAGGAGATCTACGTGCATCCCGCCAGATCAATGCATAGAGACAACTCCTTATTAGCACAAAGTCTTACACAATATACGTACAAAGCCTCTTACAATCACTTGCACTAACCCAAACATATCGTGCACATAGCCAACCAGATCTACTTCTTACATTTCCTATATACTTATTTATACATTACAAAGAGGCCTAAACATTGGTAAAACCATGGGACGACATCCCATACCCGTTACATAAACCCTAAAATCCCAAAAATCCTACAAAACAAGAGAGATCATGTGATCTCCGCTTCGCCTGGGTGCTCCATCTTCAACCAGACTGTCGAAGTCCCAAAAATGGTCAAACATGACGAATGTTCTCTCAAAACTTGGTCGAGGGCCAACAAAGGCCAAAAACAGTTCACTGAAGTTGGGAAATTGTTCCAAGTTGGTAGCTAGATATTGTGGACCATTTGAATTCCTAGAAAGGATTGGTCCAGTAGCTTATATGATTGCATTTCCTGCATTTATGTCTATTCATAATGTGTTCCATGTATCATTTATAAAGAAATATATACCTGATGCTAATGATGTAATTGATTGGAATGTGATTCAGGTGGAGCAAGAGGGTGCTATCCAAGTGCATCTGGTAATCATTTTGGATCGAAAAATCAAACAACTTTAGAATTGATCCGGTTAGTACAAGATTGGGTTATGCCTCAACATTGCATAAGTGACACTACCTAATATTTCTCAGAGAACAAAATCTGCATTTCATTATTCATTTTTGCAAATGAATACAATTGTTATGGGATTTTTATTTGTTTTGGGGAAAATCGAAATTATATTGAGTTATTCCCAATATCAAAGTTCAAGCATCAAAGAACCCACAGATTTATGCTACTAAATTGCATGCAGAAACACAGTCGGGCACTACCTACAGGCTCTATGTAATATTCTGGCATAGGCTAAATTGTGCAGAGTTATTCTACCAGTTTTGAGTCACTAATTTAAAACTTGGGTTATGAGAAGTTGAGGATGTATTTTTGAAAAATGGAGGAGGTTTTTGTTCATAACATTCCAAATAAAAAAAATCTCTCTCTGTTTTTCATTTTTTTTTTTTGAGAGATATTGGATATAGAAGTAGGCGTTGTGTGCTCTGCACAGTGCCGCTGCGTACTAATTTCCTGTAGCGGCTGCGGTTTTCATATTCGCCTTGTTGGGAGGTTTCCACATGTCTGAATGACTTCTCAAGGATCAGTTAGATGTCAAGGGACACCTGCACCTAATATTTATCTCCAACAAATTCCTCATGCATGAGGTGGAAACAATTTATTAATGACTTCCAACAAATTCCTGAAAATCAACAGTTTGTTGGATTTTTGTCTCTTTGACTGTTTCCACCTATCTCCAAGGCTTAGAATCCAATAGAGTAGATTTGATTCAACCTACTTAGGTTATTTGGATGCTATTTATATTTAAAGACGGAGATATCTCTTGGAGAAGGGAGATTGATGAGCCAAGAGAGGCTAGAGAGAGATGTAGCAGGCAATTTTTCTGTGTGTGTTCATTTGTAATCCTATGGGCATTTTTTGATTGTAAGAATTACTACTATTGGAGACTCATGGGAGATGTGATTTCAGATTGTAACTCTTCTATCTATATTTCTTCTTATTTGAATATATTGCAGACTTGAGGATCAAAGGCTGTCATTGATTTATGGATCCCTAAGCAGCAGAGGATTTGTTGTATTTTGCCCATCAATCATTGTTTATATTCAAGTACTTGTTGATTCATTAAATTGAGAGGATATTTATTTACTGAACATTTTATCATATGCTTTCCTTCTTCATGTCTTCCACCTATCAACATATAATCTTGATTTATGTTAAGCAACTTTTGTGCCTTATATGAGTGGGATGTTTGTGACTCCATTGCCCATTGGTGTAGCCTACTGATCTGCAGTTTGTTGCCCTCTCTCTTTCTTTATCCATCTTGTTGATCCACCTATTCAAAACCAAAGTTATCTTTTACATTCTGATGGGTGATGAGCTTACAATTTAGCAGTCAAAGTGTGACTTTCAGTGCTAACAGATCCATAGGGCTTGTAAAGGTCCAATGGAGCTAGTACGGTCCCAAGGATGCTACTTGGGACCACGAGGATGCAATGCGGTCATAATACCCACATCTTTTTGAATATTTTGAAAATGTTGTTGGTATGGCATAAAATAATTGCACTAAAGACAGTGCGAAAATAAGGGGAAGGGATTGTAATACCCCAAGGTCGAGCCCCTAATTTTTAATCATGAATTGTAAACATGTTTCATAGGCTAGTGATCCAAGTAATAATAAGATATGAGGCTTATGTGATAGTTGGGCCAGAGAGCTTAGGATGCCAAGGCTGGGAGCCTGTTTTGTATATGTAAATATTCAAATCATTAATATAAAATCATCATTGCGTGTAGACCGACCACGATGAAAGAGTATGGGGGAATAGGCTCCACTAGGTTGGGTAAGGGAGGGGGCTGAGAGGCTAGAAAAAAGGGGCTAAGTTTAAGAGATTAAATCTTAGAGAATAATATATATTATTATTCTAAATGTTGTAAGGAGGATATGAATTTATCCTAAGTGAGCAGTGGGTGTAACTGGCTCCTTGGAGGAAATACTTCCTGTAGACTGGTGTAACTTCATGTTGTCCTTGCCTAGCCTAGGAATCACTTTCTTAGTGGATTTTAGTCCTAGCTTGGGGGTGACCCACTGCTGAGAGTGATGAGAAACGTGGTCTAAGGCTGGGAGGCTCTTGGAAGGTCTACACGTAGTTGGTGGACTACAATTAAGAGATAAGTATCATTTCCGTGATTAATGGTTAAATGATGTATTTTAGTGCATCTGTGTGATTCTTATAATAATATCTTGTGTTTCGTTGCATCCATGCTTTCATGTTATCTTTATTTATTTTTGTTAAGTTTATATGTGATTTATTTCACAATGTGCTCTGTCTTCCATTTCCTAGCAGGGCTATGTCTAGGCATGGATAGTTTTAATTACCTATAACAGATCTTGAGACCATGTGTGTCTGAGGTGATGTTGTCCCCAACGAGGGTGGTTGGGGAACATTACAATATGGTATCAAAGAAGTTTGGAATTGGAATAGTGGTGTTGTCCTCGGCGAGGGTGGTCGGGGAACGTTACAACAAGTGCAAGGAAAAATAGATTTTTATGGCCATATCTAAGGATGTTTTTGAAGAAGAGGTCGAGTCTCCCCCTATGGTTGAATCACATGAACACACTGATTTGAATCCACCCTCAGACACCCCATAAGTTGAACCGATCATTTCCATGAATTCTCTCACTGGCTTCTCTACTCCCCAAACCACCAAACTCATTGGTTACATTAAGCCTCGGAAGCTCATCGTCCTCATTGACAATGGAAACACCCATAATTTTATTCATCGTTGCATTTCCCAATGGAGGGTCCATGAATTACGGGGGGAGTTGTGAAAATGTGTGTCTCCAAATTGGTTAGTACCTCATGAAATCTCATATGTTTGCTATCGACATGGGTGGTTGTGACATTGTTTTAGGTGTTGAATGGTTATGGACTTTGGGCCCCATTCACATGGAGTTTAAGGAATTAACCATGCAATTCAACCAAGAGTTACAATAGTATAAATTCCAAGGAATCACAACAGGTTCCCTTGATATCATGAGTTCCCATTGCATGGAAAAGGTACTAAAAAAAGGTGATTCTGGTATTATTGCATAACTCCATTCCATTCAAGCCATTGAGACACCCTCTGTGCTTCCTTACCTCCAATCCAACATCTCCAAACATCAAGTTTTTTTTTCCACTCCCTAGGGGATTCCTCCTTCTCATGTTGTTCATGATCATTCCATTCCCCTTGCACCCAGGGGCCTTCCTCCCAATGTTCATTCCTATCATCACCCCTTTTCCCAGGAAAATGAAATTGAGAAAATTATTCAAGAATTTCTCGCCGTGAGCATTATCTGTCCTAACTAGCCCCTATTCTTCTCCTATGGTCATGGTACTTTAGAAATAAGACTCTTGGCACATGTGTCCTGACTTTTTCACCATAAAACAACTCACCATCGAGGACAAATTTCCCATTCCTGTCATTGATGATCTCTTGAATGAATTAAGTGGTGCCCAGTTCTTTACTAAAATTGATATTCATTTTGTCTACCACCAGATACATATGAAAGAGGTATGCATTCCTAAGACCAAATTTGGAACTTATGAGGGCCACTATGAGTTCTTGGTCATGCCCTTTGTCTTGTGTAACTCTCCCTCCACTTTCCAAAGCCTCATGAATCATGTCTTCTGTCCTTTTCTCCATCATTTTGTCTTATTTTTCTTTGATGATATTCTCATTTATAGTAAAACTTGGACAACCCATCTTACTCATGTGGATCGAGTTCTTCATCTACTCTCTCAGTTCCAAATTTTACTCAAACAATCCAAATGTGCTTTTGGAGTCTCAGAACCAGATTACTTGGGTAATATTGTTGGCAAGGCGGGTGTCAGGGTTGATCCTAAGAAGATTGAAGCTATGTAGGATTGGTCTCGCCCTAAGACTCTCAAAATATTGCATGGTTTTCTGGTTTTAACAATATATTATCAACAGTTTGTTAAGATTATGGAAATATTGCGACGCCTCTCACTACTATCCTTAAAAATAATTCTTTCACTTGGAATCCAACAACTGATCATCCCTTTCAAGATTTATAGGAGGCTATGATCCATATTTTATGAGTAGAATGAAATGAAGACATATTATTATTATTATTATTAACACAGAAACACAAGGATATCAAAGATACAATAACAGAGATACAATACCACTGGTTTCTATTAAATAAGAAAATGTGCTGAAACTATAAAATGCAGCGAAGAATGAGCTTGCTAGAATGGTGGCAACTTGTCTTTGAGAAAAGATGTGACGGTTGTGCTCATTCACAAGAACATGGTTGCAATGAGGCTCTCCAAGAATTTTTTCAATAAACAGGAATTCCAAAATCCTAGACATCCAAAAACCTAACCCTAGCATATGAAGCGCCAAAAGTTATGTGGGCCTCATTGGTGTAAGTTAGTACATCAAATTCCCAGGGTTGTAACTTTGCATACGATCTCCATTTTAGGTGCACGATAGCCCGTTAGAAAGGTATATCCGAGGAGTACAGATGTTTCCGTCAGAATTTGACTCTATCTACAGTCTAAATGTGGTGTGTTATAACCCTATAATTCATAGGATCATCTATTGACTGGAAAATTTTCACTATGGGTGTATAGGTTTGCAAATAATATTTCATCTCTGCAAATTATTTTCAAGGGAAACAATGCACAAAATCCACATAATGCACTTATCCTAAGTTTTGGAGCAAATATGGCTTTGCGCACACAGAGTAAATACAACGCATAAATGAATGGTTTAGAGGCTGGCGCTGAGATCTACGGTCCACAAGATTTTCCGGACCCCCCCGACCATTCTGCCTTTAACGATGGGGAGGGTCTGGAATGAGGCAGTTTTCTTTAGCGGGCCCTGTCCCAACGTGTCATCCATCCATTGCGCCCGATCCTCCATCACTTTTTCTGCGTTCTTCATCCACCTCTGCGCCACTCATTCCCTTGTCTTTTCGTCCCTGAGCCACATCTCACCCATCACTCGTCCATGCATAAACCAAGCTTAGGGTAAAAATAATAATAGATTAAATAAGGGTTAACAATAAAATTAGTGTAGTTAAACTAAGCTAAACTAGTTAATAATTAATTAATTAATAGTTAAGTTAGTTTAGTAACTAGGTTAGTTTTTATTAATTAATATTAAATAAAACAATATTAAAATAAAAACATAGAAAACCAAACATTAAATAAAACAAATTAATAAAACAATAGAAAACATATATTAAAATAAAAAACAAAAAACAAACAAAAACAAATTAAATATAATACAAATTATATTAAACACATATAAAAAACATATATAAAAAAAACATAAAATATAAAACAAAATACATTAACACAAAAAACCAAACGAAACTCAAAAAACTATATTAAAAAAAAAAAAAACTTAAAATCCTACACTATCCTAAGTCTACCCACCCCCAACTCCCGCTCACATCAAAGCCCACGTGAAAATCATAAACCAAATCAAACTACCATTAAAAATTCTGGACCCCCCTCACTATCCGGAGTTTAACAAGAGGGGGGGGTCCAGAATGGTAGTTTACAAAAACCACCCCCAGGACAGGTGTCATAAACCTATTCCAATGGACCCCTCCACCCCCTAAAACCTCTTACCACCTCAGGGGGGGTCCGGAATACCACCCATCCTGAAAAAAACCGCCTTTTTCAATTTTTTTGCCTATTTTCGCCTGTTCAGCATGTCTTCGTCCAAGGCCGTTTTTGGGAAAATGAAAATAAATTTTGATAAACCGAGAGAGGTTTCTCTCTATAACAGGATAAAGAACAAAAACCTCTCTCAATGTTTTCACAGGTTCCACGAGCAGGGATAATCAAAGCCATCTTCAAGGCCCTTTTTTCCAGATTTTCGCTTTTCCGTTACAGTCCTAATTTTGCGGGAGCTGTTACGACCAACTGGTGACAAATTTAGCAAAACCGAAGGATTGTTTTATCCATAACATGCCCATATAAAATAAACTCCTTCAGTTTTTTCCCAGGTGTCATCTTTGTAGAGAAACAAACGTCTATTCGGACCCCTTTTTCGCAGAAAACTGGTCCGTCTTTCATGGCGGACAGTTCCAGATTTGGTGGGATTTGTGGCTATTTTTGGCCGAGGCGGTTAAAACCGACTCTCGAAACTTGTTGGGGGATCTTCTCTATTTATTCAGAGATGATTTTTAATGTAAGGGTTGATCAGTTAGGGAACTAGGATCGAGTTTTTGTAAAGCAGCTTGCTGAGCTTTCTGTATTTTCATCATTTCAATAATACAATCTCAGCAGCTACAAGATTCATGTGTCATTTTTGGTGGTGATGTTTTCCTCATTCACTGTATTTTGTTTCTGTTGTATTTCTTAAGTTATTCATACTCTGAACTATGCAAAGAAGTTCGAAGAATAGAATTTGTTGAGACATAGACTCTGTTTCTGGCTTTGACATAATTATCGATGTTTTCTCCTCAAAGGTTAATTTCAGGATTCTTGATTTCCCTGTCATTGCCTGGTCCTCTCATCTTACTCCTCTAAATCCAAAATCAAATTCAAAGAATACACCAAGAGTTCCTACCTTGCCCTGTAATACTGTCTGTAGAACTTGTTTTTGATTGAGCTTAAGATTGCGACTCCATTGCCCATGGTTCCTTTTTCTCTGCTCTCACCAATTAAACAACCCAAACTCTGAACCCATTAACTAGCCTAATATTCTCTTGAAACAAAGTTATATCAGACAGAGAGATCCCTCTCTGAGTCTTGGAGGGCTAGATCCAAGAATCGAAGTGGTTTTGATGTTGCCTCTGTGACTGCCATCACAGCCTTGGGCAAATTACAGAGTGCTAACAGAATGGAGACTCCACTGGGGAACTTTCCTCAGTAGTACACTTCAAAGCTCTAGATATTATTATTGATGGTGGACAGTGACCAGACAAAAGAAGGCTGAGATCATTCACCTGGCAACTCCAATCAGCTCCAGACAGTGCCAAACTCAAAGAATCCACTGGAGGAAGAACCTAAAGCATGGCCAAGCAACCTAGAAAGACCAGGTACTCAAGCTCAAATTGCATTCAAGACATATTTGGTTTTATCTGCAATTATGTCTCATCTTTTTCTAAGCCTGATCAAAAGTATATTGCTGAAGATTGCTTTGAACATCTGTTAATTGATGAGTCTCAAGAGATCATATCCCCAACTGTAGATTATGAACATACTCATACACCTGTGCACATCCTAGATGCACCTGTGGAAACCCTAGTGAGACATAAGCCTCCTTCTTTATCTCCTACTCTTGCTAAACCTCTGGATGGTTGTAAGCCCCTTGCTTCATCTCCCGTGCTTGCAAAATTCCCAGAACGATACAAGCCTCTATATTTTCCTTCCATTCTTGATGACCTCCCTGTCAATTACATCAATAATCTACCTAGGTTTGATGGAGAAAATGGGAAGATCATTGTTGAAAAGCATATTCAAAACCTTGAGGATTTTCTTGACCTCTTTGAGGTAGAAGATGATGATGTCTGCATCAGATTGTTTGCTCTGTCTTTGGGAGGTAAAGTTAAAGATTGGTTTAAGAACCTTCCAGCTGCAAGCATCATAAATTTTCAGCAGTTCATGCAAGTTTTCTTAGATAGGTGGGTGATCATGAGAAATGTTTTTCTCATCTTGGAAGAGTATGACCATTTGAAAAGACAGCTAGGGGAAACAATACAACAATTTTCAGCAAGGTTCAATAAGGTATATCATGCAATGCCTGTTGATATAAATCCACCCCTAGGATTAACCCACTTGCATTTCACAGATGCCTTTGATCCTGAGATGACATTCCAATTAAGAGAAAGGAACACTGCAAGCCTTGAAGAAATGCAGAACATTGCAGTTGATGTGGAGACCAACTTGCTGATCAAGAGGTTGAAGTTAAAGGACAAAGAAATGGAGCAGCTGAAGTCATCAGAAACTAAACTAGAGATTTTGGCCAGTGCCATGGAAGAGATGATGCAGAAGATCAATAGGAAAGATGAGCTTGCTGTCGAAAGACATCATGGTCCATTGATTTCAGAGAAAGAAAGTGTCACGGTTCCCAAACATTTTGCTTCTCACCCTTGGTACCATGGTTTGGCTAATGATTCTTTCATGTATTCCATTCACAACACAGTCAAAGATGAAGCTCCATCTCAACTTGCAGAGGAACAACCAACTGATATGATGTGCATGTTTGACGACATTCCTTACTTGGATTATCCACCCAAGTGTGATCAGTATGATGATGAGCATGAGGCTAAAACAGATGTGGATTGTTCAGAGCAATAAAAAACATGTCATTGGCAGGAAGAAGATCAATTACAGCTTAGATATGACAATCAATCTGGACATGGAAATCATGACAGGAAGGATCAAAGTGCAGAAAATATCAGAGTAAGTGAAAACACTTTGCCCTTATGTTTCTCATCTTTTCAATTTCTGAAAAGAAACTCTAGGCCAGTTGAAAATAGTGAAGACAGAAATTTCTCTGATCAATCAGCTGAAAATGCCATTAAGGATATGGAGGCTGTTCTAAACCCAGAATCGCAGCCCTTGAACTACATTAATTTTCAAATTCCTGATGAATGCTTAGAGCCTGAGGCAAATTATGAGTTAATCCACAATAACTCTGTACCATTATGCTTTAATTCATTTCAGTTTTTGAAAAAGAATCTTGAGTATATACTAAAGGATAAATACATAGAAAATCAAGAAGTTTCAGTGGAACCAATACAACAGTCAGTTCAATTTTTACAAGATCCAATATCAGATGTGTTGGATGACTTGTGTTGTCAAAGTTTTTTTCCATCATCCAGCTATGGGATAAAACATTGTTATGATATTGACATGATCAGATAGTCAGCTTCATTGTCTTTTTCAGCAGAAGTCACATTACAAAGCCCATCAGAGAAGTTGCAGCCATGTTAGGAAATGCATGAGGATGAAAATAACATAGATACAGTGCCAGAGCTGCCATCCAAAAATCAAGGAACATGTCATTTCTACCTTGATCCTATAGCTACCTATATGGGGATTTTTTTCACTATAGAGCCCCAATCTATCTCTGACATTACTTTTTTTCTTCAAGACTATCGAGGTCTCTGTTGTAAAGATCAATCATGTTTTCAACAACGACCATTACACTTTGCAATTTTGAATCTATGGGCAAAAGGTCAAGATGCTCTTTTCACTGTGCTAACGAGCAGTCAAATAGTCCTCCAGTCTCATCAGCTACTTGATTGGATTCATTGGCATTTTTGTATTATTTGATTTAACAAAATTATCAGTAGCATAGGGTAGGTAGGAGAATTTGAATAAGCTTAGCATTCTAAGCATCTCTTTTTCAGTAGTGTTCATTTGATTTGGTTTCAGTTGCAAGATCAAAACAGGTACAGGTTGCAGAATAAGATTTTGGGATCATCCCAATGGATAAAGCACCGGTCTGGATGTTCATAGGTATGTGGTTCTTGACACCTCCTGAAAGAAGCTGTCATCCCCAGGTGGAGCCACTGTTACAACCCTATAATTCATAGGATCATCTGTTGACTGGAAATTTTTCACTCTGGGTGTATAGGTTTGCAAATAATATTTCATCTCTGCAAATTATTTTCAAGGGAAACAATGCACAAAATCCACATAATGCACTTATCCTAAGTTTT